>VZTU01033066.1:0-47512 GCA_013400835.1 Zapornia atra
ACTGGGGCTCTTGTTTCCCTGGCAACGGCGCCGAGAAAGCGAAGCGCGGCGGCGGCGGCGCACAAAGGCCGCACTGAGCCCCCCCCATTCACCCGGCCCCGGCAACCGGCTCCCTCGGCCCGGCATCTCGCGGGCTGGGGCGGGCGCCAGCGGCAGCACAAGGGGCCCTTAACGAGCTGGGACACACGGGCCCTGCGTGGCCGGCCTGTCCCAGCCCCGTCCCACCGCCCGGGATGCTGAGCTGAGGCCCACACCCCCCCCTCAGGGGCAGGAGCCTGGGGCAGGGGGTGGGGATGGGGCATGGAAACCCCCACTGCCCTGAGACCCCCACTGGGACACTTCTGTCCCCGTGATGGGCGGCTGAACAGAGGCCAGGAGCCCTGAGCAGGGCTGTTTGGATGATCCGTGCCCCCCCAAAGGGTGCTGGGGGGGGGAAGGTGGTCCCACACGGCCCCCCTGCCCCAGCACTGCATGGCAGCACCGTGCAGCATCAGGACCTTGGCTCTGCGGGGTGTGGAGAGACAACCAGGTGCCTTTCAGGTTGTGGAGCACCTCAGCCTAGTGCTGGGCTGAGCTGGGCTTTACTGGGAGCAATTTGGGTCCTACAAACCACCCTGAGCCTCGTGCTTTGGAGGAGACCCTTCCAGGACATGGCCTGACACCAGCTCACCCAGCAGAGAGGCCTTTCCCCATCACCCTGGGGTGCTGCCTCACCTGCCCTTGTACCCCCCCACCCCAGATCCCCCCCATAGATTTTAGGGAAGAGCCAAACGAGCCCCAGGCACTGGCTCTGCGGTGCTGGATGGCTGCAGGCACAGGGTGCTCTAGGTTACTGGTTTATTGAGCTCTTACAGGGCACTGCTTGGATCCGGTGGGGTACAGTCACTGGGACTTTCTACTACTCTGGAAGGGGCTGACAGGAGGGGATGGGACAGGACAAGGGCAGTTTGTTTGCTATGTCCTCTACAAGCCACCATGGGAACCCTCCGGAGTTTCAGATGGGATCCTTCTGGCACAACTCCATCAGCAGAGCAGCAACCCCGCTGAGCCTGGCCAGGCAGCCAGGATGGGAGGGTGCTGATGTCCTTGCTGCCTTTGGGCAGAGGCCAGTTAAGGCTGCCAATTAGCCACGGGGCCTGGTGTTCCAAGCCCCACTCGCCCAGCGTGGGGTTTGGAGCCCATGGTGCAGCCCCCTGAGCTGTCTCTTCTCCTTGCTCCAAGTCCAGACACGGACACTAACAGCAAAACAACACTTGGTCTGGGGAGGAAGTGGTGGATCGATCTCTACAGCTCCCCAGGGGCGCTTAGCAAGGGGTCCCGAGGGTGAGGAGGGGCGGGGGGGACTCCCGGGGCTTGTCAAAGAAGATGGAGGAGGACATCTCTGTCTTGAGCTTGCTGTCAGCACTGCCCTCACTGGAGGCCGCATCGGGCCCGCAGCCCGCGCAGCAGCAGCAGCAGCAGTCCATGAAGGCCTGGCCCAGGGGTCTGCAGAGGCACAGCAGCAGCACGGGCGTCACCGAGCACTTGAAGAAGAGGAAGAACTGGTTGATGAGGCTGAGCAGGTCCAAGGTCTGCCTGGCCATGTCAGGGGACAGGTAGGCCACCACGATGTTGCAGATGTTCTCCGGGGTGGCGCAGAGCCCGTAGACGACGCTCAGCCCGATGATGGTGCAGTTGAGGTGGCTCTCACACTGGCTGGGCTTGGCGCCCCGGCACTCGCCCTTCTGCTGGGTGCTGCTAGCCCGCCGTGTCACCAGCTGGCAGCTGAGGGTGAAGAGGATGGGCAGGCAGAAGTAGCAGCCGAAGTACCACCACATGCGGGCGTTCTGGTAGGTGAGCACCAGGGAGTAGATGGACTCGGGCAGGCTGGGGGAGGGCTTCATGGTGCAGAACTCGGTCACCACCCCGGACACGGGCGACGTGTCCTGTGCCAGCTGCCAGAGCAGGATCTCGGGCACTGAGAGCAGCATGGAGCCCACCCAGATGACAGCCAGCTTGGCGATGATGGACTGGCACTGCTCGATGGGCCGGGCGCTGGCCTGGGGACTGGTGGCTGCGTGGAACCTGTCGATGCCCAGGGCGCAGAGGCTGAAGGTGGTGACGCCCAGCGAGGACACCTGGAGAGAGGGAAGATGCTGTCAGGACAGGGATGTCACAGGGGAGGTTGCTTTACCTGGTGGCAAACCCCTGGCTAGCCGAGAGCACAGCCCAAGACCCTCCCTGCAAAGTTTTAGAGGGGTCACAGCCTGTGGCGACATCCCAGGGTTGGAGACACTTTTCCACAACTCCTGAAATGGCAGTGGATGAAAATGTGGATGAAAATGTCCCTTGACCCACTTGTCCCTGCCCAGATGCCTCTTCTGCACAGGGCAGAGGCTTTGCTGGATGTCTGGCTGTCTCACCCAGCCACGGTGGGAACGGCAGGAACGCCCCTCAGACCCTTCCTCTATTTTGGATGGCTTTTGGAGAGGAAAAGCAGGGATCACCACACCCACCAGAACCTTCCCAGGGTCCCTGAGGGCCCCCCAGCTCTCCCAGGTCACTGTGCTGCTCAGCACTTCCTGGGCAGGCAGAGGGAGCTGAAGGGGCTGTTGTCCCAAACCAGCTTGGGGCAATTTCCGCTGCATTGAGGACGGCAGGAAAAACATCCCAGCTGCCAAAGAGAAGAGGCCAAAGGAGGCAGAGGACCCGAGGTGGCTCTGGGAGGGCTGGCAAGGCACTGAGGGTGACAATCAGCGTTCACACTCCCAGCACCGCCGCTCCCCGACTCACGTGCTGGTGACCCCCAGCCCTCCGGCTGTTCCTGGCCTCATGAAGGCAGCAAACATCACCCTGTCCTGAAGGACCTTCCCAGCGCTCAGGAAACCTCCTGGAGGGCTGCATGATGTACACAGGGCTGGCACGGCAGCGTTCCCCCTGACACAGCATCAGGGCACTAGCCCAGCGTCACCATCCTGCACAGCCCCCCCCCACTCAGCCAGGCAGCTCGTGTCCCAGCTCCTCTGCCCAGTGTCCAGAGCCATCCTGAGCACCCAGCACCCCTGCTCTGCCCCACAACCAGCACCCAGAGCCATCCTGATCACGCAGCACCCCTGCTCTGCCCCACAACCAGCACCCAGAGTCATCCTGATCACCCAGCACCCCAGCTCTGCCCCACAACCAGCACCCAGAGCCATCCTGATCACGCAGCACCCCTGCTCTGCCCCACAACCAGCACCCAGAGTCATCCTGATCACCCAGCACCCCTGCTCTGCCCCACAACCAGCACCCAGTGTACCTCCCCAGCTCCCTGACAAGCACTTCAGCCCTCCCAGTGTTGCTGTGCTGGTGCCTCTCTTCTGCCCCTATACCATCCCACAGGTTCCTCTGCCTCTCCTGGTCCCCTTGGTCCTGGCAGAGCATCCTTCAGCAGTGCCCTGGCAGGGATGCAGCCGGTGCCACTGGTCACCCCAGGCACATCCCTGCGGGGTGCCCATCACCAGAGGCATTTCTGCTCCAAAAGACAGGCTTTGTGCCACACCCACAGAGCATCTGAGGAGCCACAAAGCTGAGTTCACCCAGCAGCCTGGAACATGTGCAAATCCCCCCCCAGAAAGGCTGGATGTTAATTCCTGGGCTGCAGACTCATCCCCATCCGCTGGCTCTTCGCTGGGCATTTAGCTCTGGCCTGGCTGTGCTGCCCCACCCAGACAGAAGGGACCCTGGTGCTTGGTCCCAGTGAACAGAGGAGCCCTGAAGCCCCTTTCTGCCCTTTCTCTGGGACCCCAAGGGCAGGGGACAGGGCAGGATTGGCAGCTGGAGTGGCAGTGTAGGAGTAGCTTCCTGAGTGGAGTGTACCATGCCCATCCTTCAGCCTCACCATTCCTTCATCCTTCCTGCCTCCTTTGGGCATGGAGCTGTCCCAGGGGCACCCTGGTGCTGCTGAGTCTCTGCACCTGGAGGTGCCACCCCAGGGATCCCCTGCAGAGACACAGCCAAGGAGCCTGAGGGTTCCAGCAGAAGCTGGGCCAGGGAGAGGGATGCTGGGGAGAGGATTGTGATGGGACATGTCAGTGTCTTGGGGCCATTTCTTTCCCAGTAATGACTGAGGTCCCTGCAGCCACGAGCTTTCCCCACCTGAGTGCCAGGGGCTGCTCTCTGTCTGCTCCAGGGGTTCCTCCTCTGAGCAGGTTTGAGCCCTGGCGATGGCCACAGACAGGTCTGGCAGGGACACATGGCCAGGTCCCACTCAGCACAGTGACAGCCCTGGGGGGGGGCAAGGTTGGTCTGGGCATAGGTGCCACAGGGTGCCAACCTGACCAGGCTGGGAAAGAGCAAGGGTCTCCTGGGACCTCAAGCACAAGCTGTGCCCTCACCTTGTGCTATGTTGTGCCTGGGGCACTGACTGTGGAAGCAGATGCTTGGTGGGATGGACAGGTTCTGAACTCCATCTGGCCTGACCTGACCAAGCCTGAGAGGATCTTCAGGGACCTGACACTGTCTCTGATCCCTTCCAATCTTGTTTTCACACCCTTGTTCAATAAGCCAGGCTTTGGAGCCCCGTACAGGCAGGCTGAACCTGTCTGTCACACATGGGCAGGGCAGGGAGCAGCCTGGTCCCAGCCATCCCTATAGGCTGGGAGATGCCCCACAGTGTGGGGCAGCTTTCAACACAAGAGGGTGACCACACAAAACCATGCCATCTAGGGTGTTTCTGCTCCTTGTGCCTTCCCATGTCACCACTGTCCCTGTAGCCTTCTCAGTGGGCACACAGCTCACCCCAGGGATGGCCAGCCCATCATGAGTGAGGCTTGAGGACAAGCAAAGGTCTCAGGTCCCCAAACATAATCCCTGGGCTCTTCAACCCTGGTGCTGCCCTGGAACCATCCTCAGTAGAGCACCACAGCTAGTGCTGGGCCATCAGGCTGGGGACTGCGGGGCTGCGACTGGGACAGACAGACTGAAGGACCCCACAGACAGGAGTCCCCAGGGTGGCTGGACAACACATGGTTTCATGAGTTCCTCCCAGCCCTGGCAGGGTTGCTGATGGCTGCAGAGCCTGAGGAGCAGCCCAGGACAGAAGCAAAGGGAAGGTGAATATTTGGACCATCCCTCAGCTCCTTGCCATGAGCCACGATGGGGGTTTCTGGGGCACACAGCCCTTGTGCCAGGCCATGGGCAGCATGGCCTGCCAGCAAAGCAAGCCAGCAGAGAGGAGATGAGTCCTCAAGCCTTCCAGGGCCCCGTGCAGTCCCTTACCTCCATGAAAGGCACGATGCGGCAGGACACGTCCCCCAGCAGCCTCTTCTTGGTGATCTCATTGAAGATGACCACGGGCAGGCAAAAGAAGAGGATGAGGAAGTCCCAGAAAGCCAGGCTGGCCAGGATGGAGTTCCAGGCACTCTTCATGTAGTAGTTGTGCCACACGATGCACATGACAGACAGGTTCCCGATGATGCCCACGGCGAACACCAGGAGGGCCAGGACCATGACGGCGTAGGCGCTGTACGAGCTCTCAGTCAGGGGGTACAGGGGGTTCTGGATCTGCAGCCGCCTGTCTGACACGGTGCTGAGGTTGCCTCGGGGGTCTGCCCCTTCCCCCTCGGTGGGCACCCCTTGCTGCTGCTCAGCTGGGCGGGTGCTGGCTGGCAGCAGGGCCTTGGTTGGGTGCAGGCCGGGGTTGAGCGGCCGGGGGAACTCCACCCGCACCCCCGGCACGTACTGCTGCACCGACTTGGAGTCCTCCTCCGTGCCTCGGCGCGGCCTCCCCCTCGCCACCTGCACCGCCGGAGCACCCCGGGAGACCGCTGGCAGAGTCCTACCTCCATCAGCAGCCTGGGCACGGGGGGTGCTGCCCTCCCCGGGATGCTGAGCGCTGCCTTGCACCCACACAGCGCCCGGGGCCAGCAGCACCAGCAGCAGCGGCAGCAGCGGGACAAGCGGCGGGGGGGGAGGCATGGTCCGGAGGAAGCCTGTGGCTGGAGATGGAGCAGCCGCCGAACGCTGGGACCCCAAGGAGCGGGGTGCGGGGCCGGAGGAGCAGCCGCTCTGTCTGGCTCCCACCGCTGCTCTGGGCTCTCGGCGGAGCTCGGGGCAGGATAAGGAGCGCGCTGGGGAGCGCCGGGCCCTCTGCTGGTCACCCACCGCGCCGGGGGCGGCTGCCAGGCGCCAGAGCCCAGGCAGGGCCGCTCGGCAGCCCCTGGCAGCCCCGGCACCCCCCACATCCCTCTGGGTCCGGCTTCAGGACGGCTCTGAGCTGTATAGAACCCCAGAATCCCAGACTGGGCTGGGCTGGAAGGGNCTAACCCTTCCCTCCTCCAGCTTCACTCCATCCCCCTTGTCCTGCCAGTCTCTGCCCTTTAACAAGCTGATTCCCCTCCTGTGTCTCTGCTCCCTTCAGGGACTGGCAGGCTGCAGTGAGGTCCCCCCACAGCCTTCTCTTCTCCAGGCTGACCCAGCCCAGCTCCCTCAGCCTCTCTTTGTAGGGCAGCTGCTCCAGCCCTCTGAGCATCCTCGTGGCTCCTCTGACCCCTCTCCAACAGTTCTACACCGTGGTCCTGCATTGTGGATCACCAGGATCATGAGTATTGCTGTAAGTCCTGTTATTGCTGGAGAGGTGGGTGGTAACCCAAGGTTCAGGGAGCGATGCTCCTGCACCTTGGTGAGGCTTGGAGGAAAACCCAGCTGCCTGGTGAGGGAGCTGAGCAGCAGATGACCATGGGCAAGGCAGGGCTTGAAGCAGGAGCATGGACCAGGAGGTCTTTCCTCAGTGCCCACATCAGCTTGGAGGATGGAGCCCTCCATGTGCCCCGTCGCCAGTCAGGATGGATACAGCTCCTGGCAGGATGCTGGCACCCAGCACCCTCCTGGCCCTGGTGCAAGGCAGCAAGGTGTTTTCCTGCAAGGAGAGTGAGCTATTTTTAGTCTCATTTCATGGCCATTGCACAATGGCTGGGTGTGTCATGGAGCTGCCTGAAGACAGCAGCAGAGTTCACTAGGGCAAGGTGACACTACACTGGCATGGGAGTGACCTCAGGCAGCATCTGGGAATCACTGCCCAAGCAGCCTCTTAGAGATGCTTGTCTCAGTCCCCTCTCTCCATCCAGGAGCTCCCAGCCAGCAGCCCTGGAGACTGTTCAGGAAGGGCCCATGGATCTTCTCCAACCCAGACTCATGGGTGTGATGAGACTGTTTCTCAGGAGATGAGTGTGTGTTTGGGTTTGGAGACATCTCCCTGGAGGTACTTTACCAGCCAAAACTTTCCACTGCCACCCAGGGGAGGTTTCTCCCTGAATCTCCTCTTCCAGATCCTTTGTTCAACCCTCCAAATTTTGGACAGGTCTGCAGAACAATCCCATCCCAGCTGCATCTCCCCACCCTGGGGCCCATGGTGGCAGCTCCCTCAGGACCAAATTCAAAATACTCTGATAGAAAAGGGGCAGGAGTGTTTCTGAGCCTGCACTCTACCACACCAAATGCTTTTGGGGGCTTTCTTAAGCTGTTCTTTTGGAGCAAGACTGTTCTGCTGCAGCCAAGGGCAGTTATGAAGCCACCCACTTCACCTCCCATCCGTGTGTCCATTGTGTCCCAGCACAGCTCTCTGCATGCTGGGGATGGCTCAGGAGGGAGATGCCATGTCTGATCCCATTGCTGCACACTCACTCTCTGGCTGGAGGGGATAGTGGGGGGGTCCATCACCAAGACACTAGGGTGTGTGAGTGGGCAGCATCTGTGCCAGCTGAGACCCCTCCCCATGTCAGGGAGTTTCTCTGACACCCTTCCTACCTCCACAGGAAGCCACAGTGTCCTCCCTCTCATGCTCCAGCATCCCCTTCATGAAGGAGCCCAGCAGGGTGAGCTGTGCCTGGTCACAGTCCATATGACATTGTTCCCTGGCCTTGTGACTCCTGGGGAGAAGGAGAATTGCCCCATGCAGGGGCAGGGCTGAGATGCAGGACACGAAGATGATCCAAGGGCTGGAGCAGCTGCCCTATGGAGAGAGGCTGAGGGAGCTGGGCTGGGTCAGCCTGGAGAAGAGAAGGCTGTGGGGGGACCTCACTGCAGCCTGCCAGTCCCTGAAGGGAGCAGAGACACAGGAGGGGAATCAGCTTGTTAAAGGGCAGAGACTGGCAGGATAAGGGGGATGGAGTGAAGCTGGAGGAGGGAAGGGGGAGATGAGATACTAGGGGGAAGTTTTTTACAGAGACAGTGGTGAGGGGCTGGAACAGGCTGCCCAGAGAGGGGGTGGGTGCCCCATCCCTGGGGGTGTTCAAGGCCAGGTTGGATGGGGCCCTGGGCAACCTTGTGTAGCTCCAGGCCTGGAGGTTGGTGGCCCTGCCTGTGGCAGGGGGGTGGAGCTCTGTGACCCTTGGGATCCCTTCCAACCCAGCCCAGTCTGGGATTCTGTGATTCTATGACACTCAGACGTCTGGGCAGCAGTAAGATAGTTGTGCCATGTGCTGAGATGGACAGTTGGATGGGTTGTCACCTGAAGGTATGTGGGAAATCCCATCTTCTGTGTCCAGAAATCCCACCAGGCTGCCTGTGTGGGAGATTTTTGCTAGGAGATGGACAGCACCAGTGACACTGAGCTGTTTGCAGGCAGGCTGGGAGAACAGCCAGGTGGCAGGGTCAAGCTCTCCTGCACTGCCCAGGCACCTTGCCCCTGAAGCCAGGCTGTGTGGCCTGAGGCCACTGATGAGCAGCCACACTCAGACTCCATTCCATCCCTGATTTTTTTTTTCATTAATGAGAATAATCTTTTTCTTAAATCAGTATAAATGTCAGACCCCCCCCAAGGCTTCTTCAGCCTGTCTCCTGGTGAGCTTTGGTGAGCTCCTCAGGGCTACCACGAGCTCCTTCTGAGAGCACAGAGCAGAAGCAGATGTGTCTTGGATGCCTTACCTTCACTCTGAGCTGCTCCAGAGCCCTGCCACTGCACGTGCCCCACACTGTGGACCTCTTCCACCTGTGTTGGTTGAGGGACTCGGGGCAAATGAGGCCAAAATACCCAAGGAGAGGAGGAAAACAGCTGTGTTTTGTTTCCACCAAACAGGCCCAGGAGCAAAGCAGCAGTGGGGCTGGTACACACCTGTCTGCTGGTAAAGAGTGTGGTTCCTTGGAAAAAAGGGGAGAGGGCAGGGAGGGGACATGGTAAACACAGGCAGCTGGTGCAGACAAAGCCAGTAGAATCATAGAATCCCAGACGGGGCTGGGTTGGAAGGGATCCCAAGGGTCACAGAGCTCCAACCCCCTGCCACAGGCAGGGCCACCAACCTCCAGGCCTGGAGCTACACAAGGTTGCCCAGGGCCACAGCCAACCTGGCCTTGAACACCCCCAGGGATGGGGCACCCACCCCCTCTCTGGGCAGCCTGTTCCAGCCCCTCACCACTCTCTCTGTATAAAACTCCCCCCTAATATCCAATTTAAACCTCCTTCCTTTAGCTTTAACCCATCCCCCTTGTCCTGCCAAGTGCTCAGGCAGCTCCTGCTCCAGAGGCAGCTCTGCAGGAGGTGGGCAGGAGCTTCCCACCATCACCACGGCCCCTCATCCCAAACACACATGCTCCACGCCTGCTGCACACCGCCTCACCCACTGCTTTCTGGAGGTGCCTGGAGCCCCCCACCAGTGTCTCCATGGCACCCATCTCTTGCAGGGGTTTTAGGAAGCACCTCAGCCCAGAAGCTGGGGGCTGTTGGGGTGAAGCAGCCTGTGATGTGTGACCAGTTTTCCTCAGCACAACAGGTGCCAGCCGGCTGCCTGCAGAAGGGCTTTGAAGCCAGCGGCTCTCCCACCCCCTGCTCCTGGCACCTCCTCCCCAGAGCTCGTGAAAAGCCTCTCCCATCATCAGCCCACGGTCAGGTCGGGCTGAGCTCGCTGCAGCCTGTCCCACTGGAGCAAACCTGCACCCCGCAGCCTTCCCGGATGCCTGCAGGATGCTGGCGCTGCTCCCCGCTGGCTGCTTTCCCAGTAAGCACTGGTTTGAAAGCGTGACAGGAGCGTTCAACCCCCCCCCACAGCCTGCAGCAGGGGAATCAAAAGGAGGGATGGGATTTTCCTGGAGCCGCAGCAGGAGGCAAGTTCCCCACCGGGGCCGTGGTGGGGACATCCAGGATCTCTTGTGGGTTGGTGCTGCAGCATGGGACGCAGCCATGAGCAGGGGCTGCAGCTCTGGGTTTGCAGTGTGCTGCTCATGGTGTGTGCAGGGAAGGAAGTGAGAACCGTGGGCAAGTTCAGCTTAGGGCAAAGGCAGTGCTTTCCCAAGGCATGAAGGAAGTGGTGGTCTTGAAGCAGTGAGAGGCCACTTTGGGGAGGCCCTGAACTTGGCCCCTTTGTTGGAGCCCACTTGGTGATGCAGCCCAGAGTAGATATACATGGACTCACAAATGCTGAAATGCAGCTTGGTCATAAGTTTAAGGTGGAAAATAAACCATTTTCAAGCTTCCTGCCTTCTTTTTTTGCTGGTTTCTTCATCTGCCTCAGTTCAGCCTCGCCCCCCCCCAGCTCAAGTAACAACTCCCCCATTTTTCCCTGCTTCTGGAAAAGGGGAGCTCCCTTGCTGTTGTGTCCTCCAGCCCCACCAGTGCCACACTGCAGCTGGGGGCTTCAGAGCTGCGTGGAGCTTGGGTCTGGGGTGACAGCACCCCCTCATAGTCCTGGGGGACATCAGCACTGATGGAAACCACTGTGCTGCAGGGTATAGGGCTTATCGCACCCCGATTCCTCGTGCCAGTCCCAGGGTGCTTCACATCCCTACCTGCTCTCAGGGAATCCCAGCTCCTGCAGCCCTGGCAGTTAAAACCCATCGGGCTGCAGAGCAGAGCTGGGGGGTCCAGAGGAGCATGAGAAGGGCCTGTGGGAGCTTTAAGGGCAGAGGACCTGTGCTGAGTGGCCTGTGCCTGGGCTGCCATCCCCTCTTGTGTCGGCAGAGGGAGAGGCAGCTCGGGTGACCTGGAACCACAACCCACCTGCTGCCAAAACCTGGCTGCCAGGGGAGCACTGGTGGAAAATAACCCACCTGTGGAAGGCCAGATGCCAAGCAGGAGGCACGGCGCTGGCCCCTGGCCATGCTCTGCCTGAGCCAGCCAAGGTCTTGGAGCAAAAGTCAGGTTGATTTGCATGTACTGGGAATATCAGGGTTTGTCTCCTTGGAAAGCAGCGAGGCAGGAGCTGGCACATGGGCCCTCTGTGTTTGGGTGCTGCTGGGGATGATGGGCCCTCCTGGGCAGGGGTGATGGAGCTGCTGAGCTTTGAGGCTGGCAGAAAGGCAGTCGGGTGTCACGGCCCCCTGGGAGAGCACCTGTGGGCACAGCTTGGCTGGGAGCTGTGTGAGAAGCTGTGGGACCTCCAGGGAATGTCGCATGTAGACAGCCCTGCCCACCAGGAACCTCCCGGGGGCACCCTGGCAGGACGGGGAGTCCCACGGGGGTGGAGGGGGGGCCACAGGTTTCCACTCTGCAGGGGTGCCATTCAGAGACCCCTGTCCTCACCCCACATCCCCACCCCACATCTCCTACGTGGCACCCCCTGGTTCCCCCCCTCCCAGGGTGCCTTCTAACCAGGCAGCTTGTCCCATCCAGGGGCTGCTCTTTCTGCATCCATGGGCAGCACCTGGCCACAGCAGCCAGGGCCTGGTGTGGGGAGGTGCTGAGCACCCCCAGGAATGGGGGTGTGCTGACATGTGCCATCAGACACTGGAGGGCTGGTGCCACTGCCTTCACCTTCCTGTGGGGTGGCGTGTCCTCACCTGGGCTGGCAGCAGGGTGGGCAGAGGGGTCTGCCTGGACACCCACCCCAGCGATGCGAGGGGATGGCTGGGGACAGGGGAACCCTGCCCTCCCTGGGGGACATGGCAGGGGTGGCAGGGTGGCTTTCCTGGTGCGTGGGTGCTGGGGGGCAGGGTCCAGACCCCTTGCCTTTGCCTCCTCTGGCTGCCCACGGCCCAGGGAGTGCTACTGCACCCCCTGTGCAGACGGACAGGTCCCCAACCTGCCTGAGGGGAGTGGGGCATCACAGTGACATTAGGCAGCTGCCATGGGTGCCCCACCCTGGGTGGGGACAAAGGTCACTGTGCAGAAGGTCCTGCTGCTTGCTGATGGAAAAAATGGGGAAATTCCCTGATCAGCACACATGCAAATGAAGGCTGGGTCTGGGGACTCTGTGCCCAAGCCCCTTGCAACTGCCTTCCCTTCTCCAAGGCCCTCCAGGCCTGGGGGTTCTCTGTGCTGTCTCCCCTCAGGCCACCATCACAGCAGACTGCCCCCACTCCCCCCCCCAAAAAAAAACCCTTTCCTCCTCCCTGGAGATGTTCTGGTCATGTCCCCAGGGCAGCTCTCACTACTCACAGTCTGTCCACACATCTTGGGGGCCTGTGCCCATGCCCTGCCAGACAGACACCCCATCCCAATGGACCCACTTTCTGGAGTCAGAGAAGCCTTTGCTGGAGCCACATATGGGAAGGGTCACACCAAGACCCCAAGGACCAGGGATGACCCTTGGAGCTGGTCATATTCTCCTTGCTCTGGCCAAGGAAATGAGGGAGAAGATTGTGCCCTGAGTGCTGGGAGGGAGAAGCTTCTGGGGGGAGACAGCAGTCTGTGCTCTGCCACGCAGGATTGGTACCTGTCCCACTGCAGGGTGCTGGGCACTGTGGTGCTGGGATTGTGTTGATGCTGTGTGGGCAGGCCTGGCCTGATGATGGGGTTGGCAGGACGCCTTTGAAGTCCCAAAGATGCACATAATTGGTACCACATGCTCTGAAGGTATCTCAGACCAGGTTACAGAGAGGGCAGAGTACAGGAGGGAAATCTCCTAAGTCCTCACAAGTTCTGTTTTCCAGTGCTGTGGTACTACCTGGGATGCTTGGAAGATGATGGATGATGCAGGAAGGGAAGAACCTCTGTACCAATCTTGTTATCCTGCAGAGGAGAGACTGGACTCCCTTGCATCTTGGGGTGCCCACCTCACTGTCATGAAGACTCGGCCACAAGTGGGTGAGATGGGCTCCACTGGTGTTGGAGCTGCTCTACCCCAACACCCACAGTCTCAGCAAGGGCAGCCATGAGCAGAGAGGAGCAAGTGGGATTCCTGAGGCTGCTGGCACCGTCCACCCCAGGCTCCAAGCTTTGCTGCCTGTGGGTCAAGAGGTGTCAGCTGTGGCAGCTGGAGGGAGTGATGGAGAAAACTCCAGGCTCCCCATGCAGTTTTCCCTGCTCTCCTTGTGACTCAGTCCCATGCAGTGAGTTACTCAGCACCAAGACACTGACCCACATAGCCACCAGCCAGCAACCCACGAAGGCTTGCCAGAGCTTCTCACTGTTGCAATGCAGCAGGAGCCAGCAGCTTCCAAGATGTTCTCCCCTGGATTCAGGTCAGTAGCTCCAGCTTCACACAAAGACCAGTGGCCCTGAGTCACATGGTGACACAGCTGTATCCTGCTGGTATCTCCCAGGTGTGGCAGCCTGATGGGTGACGTGAAGCCAGCTCACTCATGAGCACCAGGGAGCTGGTGAAGCAGCAGTAATTGCAGCCTGCTGCCAGTGACACTCGTGATGGTTGGGGAGGGATGTCTTCCTGCCAGTCATAGATGTGGGCTTGCTGGGGAGCTGGTAAGGCACACTGCTTGGCTGGCAGATGTCACGAGTCTGCCAGGATTTGGGCCATCATCTCCTGGGAGAAGCTATCAAGCCCCTTTTGGGGCTGTCTGGGGCATGTTCAGGCTGAAGGGCAGTGTGCCACAGGCATGTTTCCCATGGAGATGCCAACCATCAGTGCTGGGCAGCTTAATCACAGAATCACAAGGTTGGAAAAGACCTTGAAGATCATCAAGTCCAACCGTTCCCATCCCAAGCTAAACCAGACCCCTGAGCACCTCATCTGCCCTGTTTTTAAACACATCCAGGGAAGGTGACTCAACCCCCCTCCCTGGGCAGCCTGTGCCAGGCCCATTAGAGATCTCTTCCTTCCCTAAAAAGCCAGACATCTCCATCTCCACACTGCAGAAGAGCTACACACCATGGGTCACACGAGGAGGATGTTGGTGTCTTGAGTCCCCAGCCTCTGGGGCTGCAGTTATCCCACCCTGGCAGAGCTGAAAGCCTGGAATAGGTGATGGAGAGCAGAGGTCCAGGACTGCCCACCATCCCAGCACACTCCTGGGGTCAATCTGCTCTTGGGACAGATGGTCCCTTGGTGTCTAATCGCTGTTATCCTTAATCATAGCCACGCAGGTGATCTCAGCAGGGCAGGACAAGGCCCTGCTAGGCCTGGCAGGCCTCTCCCTCCCTTCTGGGTGTCAGGGCTTTGCCCCAGCTGCCAGCTGAGCACCAGGCAGCTGCTGTCTTGGGCGGGGGTGGAGAAAGGGGGGGGGAAAGGAAAGGCAAACCCACTGGGTTGGGATAAGGACAGTTTACTGGGCCAGCAAAGGGAGGGAGGAATAACAGTCACAGGACGTACAGCAAGATAAACAAAACTGGTGATACCTGGTGCAGTTTCTCCCTGAACCACACAGCTCTGAAGCCAGCCTGTCCCCAACCCGCCTGTCTCAGCCTGAAGACCTGGCCATGCCCCTTGTGCAAATACACTGGGGTGGGGGTGGCTGTGAGGGTGAGAGAGACCAGCAAGAAGTGTGAGAGAGCGAGCTGTGTTCAGGCCAGAAACCCCCAACTCCGAGGGCTGAGGCTGGGTTTGGCTGCTTACTCCAGAGCCTTTGCTTCTGTGTTCCCATGCTTCTCCCGCAGCTCCAGCCCAGTCTGATCAGGGCTGTGGCCCTGGTTAGGAGGTGGGTAGTTCATTGGAGACAATCCCTGCTTCAAGGCAGAGTTTCCATCACAGGTGCTTCCCAGTACGTGGGGACAGGTGCTATTTCCACTCTCCAACATGGTTTTTAGTCTACGATGCCTTTCTCTGCCCAATCTTATATCCATATATCCTGTGGTCTCCAATCCAAACGTACCTCTGGGCATCTCTTTTTAGGAACTTTGCTCCAATGGCTCACTATTTTCTGAAATAACTTCTCTTTCCCATACTACAATTTGCTCACTTTTCCTCCCATCCTTTACTTGAGGATGCTGAAGTTTTTGGACCCCAGGCTGGAGGAATGATGGACCCTTCTACACCCACTGGTCCTTTCCCACTCCATGACTGAAGAGTGGCAAGGAGAATTAAGTGCTAGGTGCCATCCACTCGGTGTTCCTGTGGTTTCCTTTGAGTCTCCTTTGAGGACATGCTGAGCCTGGGATGTCTAGATGGGATCGTGCTGACCAGGGGGACTGTGCCCAGCCAGGCCAAAATCAGCACAGTGGCACAACACCCCAGGGGGTCCATGGCAGCATCGTGGTGGCAGAAAAGCCCTGTGGGAGCTGTGAGTGGGAAGAGCAGTCCTCAGGCAGAGGGGGAACCTTCTCCTCCCAGAGAAGAAGTAAGGAGCCCTGCAAGATGTAGCTCCAAGCCTGAGCCCGTGGTGGTACCCACCCTTCTCCCTCCCCCCTTTCCCAGTCCCAAGCACCTTTCTGACCTTGAGTCCTGCCAACCTGCTGTGCCAGGAGGAGCTGAACCCTCCTGGACTGCTGGGCAGGTTTGGTGGTATCTGCAAATCCCATGAGTCAGGTTGCAGGAATGCAGTTGGGATGGGGTGGGAAGGACAACAACCTGACCCATGGTGTCAGGGGAACCCCGGCTCCCTCGGTGACCCCTTTCCCCACAGGGTGACACAGTCACAATCCCTCGTGCCCACACCTTGCTTTGGGGACACACAGCATCTCTGCTAGGGCAGCAGTAGCCTCTGTGCAGCTCCTTTCCCTGCCAACCACAGTTCCCTGCCCTGGGGATGACACAGCAGGGTTATTCTCCTGGGTGAGCTTGTCCAGGCAGAGATGTGCTGGGTTTCAATAGAGCTTAGGTGTTCAGCAGCATGCATCCTCTGTCAAGCCTTAACTTCTTTTTGCAGTGTTGGAGACAGGATAAGAAGGATGCTCCTGGGCTCTAGGATGCAGAAGTGATGACGTGTGCCTGGGAGGAACCACAGCAGAGGCAGCTGAGCTGCCCTCAGGACACCCCCTTGCTTTGGACTTTGGGCAGGTCTGAGCACTGCACAACACCACCCATTGCCTTCTGCAGCAGAGTTTCTGGCTGGCAGCCCCTGTGGTGGCTCTTTGCAACTCTCCAGGGCTTCACAAGGGCCTTTACAGGATCAAACCTTGCTCTTGCTCTTAGTGTGTCCCTCGCAGCTGCTGAAAGCAGCACCCTCAGCCTGGCCAGTGTGTCTTCAATGCCTCAGCCCCCAAGCAACTGTGCTGGGAGAGTGCTCCTCAGTTCCAGGAATCCATCCATCCAAGTCACCAGACAGTGTTGCACACAGATACCACTGGCATCTCAGCCCCTCCCCACCACACCCCCCTGGCATGGGTGTAAACCAGCCCTAGGAAACCCCTCCAAAGCCATGCCAGAGGGATGCAGGCTGAGGCTTGTGCTTCCCCTTCAGCAGGACCTGGCCCCTGGGTCAGGCACCCTGTATGGTGTTAATGTAATAAAATTCCATGGGGAAGGGGATTTTTACTTTAAACCAAAGTGACTCAGTCTCTCTCTTTGCCACTCTCCCAATTTCACTCACCCACAGAAGGAGTCTGACCAGGTTACCACTGTGCAGCACTGCAGATGAGGGATCCTAGCAGATGGGGCTTCACTGCATCTCATGGGCTCCTCTTTACTGGATACAGCTGGCTGGTGAGGGCAGGCCTTTTATATGCTTTTAGGCATCAACCATTTTCACAGCAGCATCTTCAGCCTCTCTTTGTCCTTGCACTTTCCCAGAGCCTCAGGCAGGGTTGTCACTCTTCACCTGGGCTTCCTTGTATCTTCACCGGTGCCATCGCTGAGTTGGGGGAGAGGGAAGGTATAAGGGATGTATCATTTTGCCATCCTCTTGCAAGTCTTCTGCTGGTGAGTCACCTCAACCCCAGCCTGACCAAAGCATCTCAGATCCAGCCTGACCAAAGCATCTCAACTCCAGTCTGACCAAAGCATCTCAACCCCAGCCTGACCAAAGCATCTCAACCCCAGCCTTACCAAAGCATCTCAACCCCAGCCTGACCAAAGCATCTCAGCTCCAGCCTGACCAAAGCATCTCAGCTCCAGTCTGACCAAAGCATCTCAACCCCAGCCTGACCAAAGCATCTCAACCCCAGCCTGACCAAAGCATCTCAGCTCCAGCCTGACCAAAGCATCTCAGCTCCAGTCTGACCAAAGCATCTCAACCCCAGCCTGACCAAAACCCAGCCACTTGGTTCAAACATCAGATTCCTCAACATCTGCCTGATGTTGATTGTGCCCTGGGTTATCAGTGCAGCCCACTCTCATAATTCCCTCTTTAGGGTTCCTTCTGGTGCTTTCACCCTCAGCCATTCCCACACACCCTTTCTCCATCCCAGTGTATCTCTTACACAGTTCTACAAGCAGGACAACAAACCTAGTCCAAAATGTTATTCTGATGACTGTAACAATGTCTTGGACAGGAAAATCAGCAGCATAAAACCTTCAGCAGTAATTATATGCAAAAAGAGGGGCACTAGTAAAATTAAGACATGAAGACATGAAAATTAGCAACCAAAGGAGTTGAAATGTTGACCATTCCATAAACAGGATACTGAAGGCAGAGAGTAAACAAACCCCCTGTCTGTCCAAAGACATTCTAGCAGTATTGTAGCAAATGGTTTTTAAAATCAGGTATGGGAGCCTGCTGCAGGTAAAGTGATACCTTTGAATAAGCCATAGTGATGTCCACACAAGGCAAACAGGCAAGTGTAAACCTGGCCAAGTGAAATGTAAAACCACAGGAAAGCAAGCCAAAGTTTTAGATAGATATATTTATTTTTTAGGAACAACTTGCTAAAGGCATAACAACTGCCTTTAAATTGTTTTCTTGGGTACACAGAAGGTAGTTGCTTGCCAAAGAGGCTGGAGTCAACAAATGATGGAGTATAACAGGAGCACTCATGGAAGATAAGCTGTAAAGAGAAGTGGTATGAATCCCTCACGTTGTTGTTCCCTGCAGAGGCACCCAGGGGCTTCCCAGGATGGACTGTTTCTTCACTGTGAAGTTAGATAAGGTCCCTCAGATGGGGATGCCAGCAGAAGAAAATTTCAGAAGACATTAAGTTTAAAGGAATGGAGAGGAAAGCTGCCAGGACCTTCAGCAGTGTCTTCACACAGGGGCTCCAGGAACTCACTGGTGCTGCTGTGGACTAGCTGGGGATCCACAGCACGGGCTTCAGCAGGATGGTATGGGCAAGAGTCAGATTTTGGCAGTGAAATGCTCTTGAAAATTGAGGTCATCAGTTGAGGCTCATGGAGATCCTTTCTGGGGGCAGTGGTGCTGATGGCAGAAAGACCTTATCACCGTGGCAAGCGATTGCCAGTCAAGTTGGTCCATGGCTGCTGAAGAGCCTCTCAGGAAACCCCCTGGGTGGTTCTGCTGAAGTAGGAAAGGACCTTTTCTGTTTTCATCTGCTATGTTAATTGACCCAGTGCCACAAAGGGAGATTCAGCAGCAAGGGGGGAAGGAACACAAGTGGTGCCTCATACCCATTCCCCTGACCTTGTCCCATGCCTCTGCCTACCCATGTGCTTTACAACCCGTTCCACGCTCTTCTGCACAGATGGAGCCTCTCTCTCCCCTGCTCTCCCAGGGAATCAGAGATATTGTTTAAAGCTCTCAGGACTCCAGCCAGCACTAATTTTCAACCTGTACTGCTGTTTTTTTTCTCAGGCCCTGAGGCTTGCTCTGAGATCACAGCATGGAGGAGTAAAGACAGGGAACTGATGATTTAAATGTGTCTCAGGTCCTTCACAGCCGTTCCCAGCAGACAGTGACCCCCAGGAAGGAAGCAGGAAGGTTTGCAGCATCCTAAAGGGGTGACACCAGCTGCCACATCGGGGATGTGCATGCCTGGGCTCACTGTGAGCACCCACAGGGTGAGCCAAGGGAAGGCTGCCCAGAGAGGGGGTGGGTGCCCCATCCCTGGGGGTGTTCAAGGCCAGGTTGGATGGGGCCCTGGGCAACCTTGTGTAGCTCCAGGCCTGGAGGTTGGTGGCCCTGCCTGTGGCAGGGGGTTGGAGCTCTGTGATCCTTGGGGTCCCTTCCAACCCAGACCAGTCTGGGATTCTAAGGCTCTGCCCTCTCCTTGGGCACCAGCCCCACAGGACACCCACTGCCCCATGTGCCACCCGCCGAGCACAGGGGACTGGAGCAGCCCCATCCATGCTTCCCTCCCCTGTGGGCAGGGACCATGGAAGAGCCCTTCCAGCCACCCATCAGCTGGGGTCCCTGTGAGCCGGGGCTGGGGCACTGGGCACGGCCAGGCCAATAACACAGGCCCAGGCGGGGGTGTGGCAAGAAGCCAGTGATGAAAATGAATGCTCCTCCAGGGGGTCCCCAAGCAGCCAATCAGCAGCAAGCTTTCACTCATACACTCTCAGGAGAGACCCTGACGGCCAATCAGAGCCTGGCATCTCATTGCCACACCTGTGGGAGTGTCAGCCCTGTGCTGATTGGCCCCGGGAGCCACCTCGCTGTGCTGCTGTGGCTGCTCCCGCCGGGCTCTCCTGGCGCTTGGGAGACGGGAGGGGTTGGCCCATGGCAGACCTGCAGAGCCCCTGGACAGGCACCTCCCCCAGCCCGGCCATGGGGCTGGTGGGGTCCCGTGGCCCTGGATGGCCTCCAGGAAGCTCCCTCCCTCCAGAGACCTACGGGGTTCCCAGAGTGGCAATCAGAGACAGATGGAGGGTAGAGCCACCTCTGGAGATCACTTAGTCCAACACCCCTGTTGAGGGGAGGGTCAGCTAGAGGAGGCTGCCCAGGATCACGCCCAGATGATGACTCCACAGCCTCTCTGGGTGACCTCTTCCAAGGTCTCCTCTGCAGACACAGAGGGCTTTGCTCCACGCAGAGCCACGAGCTGCCTCAGAGCAGATAAGTCTCCGTCCGCTCCAGGGATGGGTGGTGGGGACCTTGTGCCACCCCCATGTTGAGCTGCATCACGTAGGAATGAGGCTCTGCAGCACACGCTGCCTTCTGACAGAAGTCACAGGCTGCTGGGATACCCCAGCAAGAGATGTATCTGTGAACACCCCCACCACCAGGCAACAGAGCGAGCGGTGCTCCATCACCCTCCATCAGAGCCTGGAGAGGCTCAGGCCAGGGCAGAGGCTCTCCCAAGCTGAGGTGAGACTGGAGGTGAGGGGCACTCACCTGCAGCAAAGAGCTGGTGATGGTGCACACTCACCTGCTGACTCACTGGCTGAGAGAGGGCAGGTCCCTGTCCTGCTCCCCAGCTGTGAAACTACCCAAGTTCCTCCTGGCTCTGGTTTTTTTGCAGAGCATGACAGGGGGGTGAGTGAGCAAAGGGGGCTGGTACAGGGAGGAGAAAAGGCATTTTGGGGGATGCAGGGCTCTGCATGAGGCATCCTGCTGTTTGCAACCCCTGCTTCATACCCCATGGGTCCTTTCAAATATTTTTTGAGGTCAACATATCGTGTTGCCCCTCCATACTGGGGAACTGGTGTATCATGGGGGTCTGGACTGGAGATTGACAGAGACCACGCTGTCTCCAAGGGGATTTTTGCTGGTTGCCATAGAAACTGGGGTTTTCTTTTGGTGCCCCCCTCCCCTTTTGTCACTCACTGTTATGGATACAATAATGGGAATAAAACTGTATGTCAGCCCTCAGAGCTTGCTGAAGGGGTGGCTGTATCCCAGGGGTGGTGTATCCCACCTGCAAGAGACCACTGGGGTGCTGCTTGCTGGGCAGGTTCATGGCACATACTCTCAGGGTGGTGAGAAGTGGTCAGGGAAGAGCAGGTGCTGAACAAGGGGCACCCCATCCCGTGCTCTGCTCCCCAGATGCCCGTTGGTGCACATCCCAGTGCCACCGCACCGCGGGATGGTGGCGGCCCAGCACCACCATTGGTGGTCACATTGTCACCCTTTCCTGACAGTCATCTGAGGGCAGAGTCCACAGACAGGGAGAGTCATGAGGGAGAAGAGAGGAGCAGCAAAGGACCTGCTGCCTTTGGGGCTGGTTTACAGGCACGGGTGGCCCCTGGATGTGCAGTGTGCACCTCCCCCCAGCTCCACGGGCATCCTGTGACCCCAGGGATGGGGACAAGTGTCTCACATCTTGCAGGAGCCAGAAACCTGCCAGGTCCTGCTGCAGTGGGGAGGCCCAAAGTCAGGCTGTGGGAGATGCACTGCAGCTGGTACTGGGAAGGGAAGGGACGGGGTGGCAGGCTGGGCTGGGTGCACTTTTTGGGGACCCATGCCTGATAAGCAGTACCATGCAAAACCTGCTGTGCCCACGGGCACACACACTCTGTGGGCAGATATTCCTGGCATGGGGTGGGTGAAGACATTCCTTTCACACATGGGCCCTGCCCTCTCTCATGTTCCTGCTGGGGAGCTCACCCAGCCCGCGGAGCAGCCGGGGTGAACACTCGGGCACTGCTGGGGAGGAGCGAGCGCCTGGCAGGAGCCCAGGGGGTGGCTGAGCCCCCCCCAAACACCAAAGCAGATATCAAGAGCAGCAGAAGTATGTCTCACCACTGCCTACATGCCCTGTGATGCCACAGGAGCTGGGTCTCCATGAACATCCAGCACTGCCCACTGTGCCTCCATCGCCACACCTTGCCAGTCTCGGCCTGCTGCCTGCAGTGTGAGCTCCTGCCAGCCTGAACCTAGTTTGGTAACCAAGTAATAAATATCACAGGGACAATGCAGTGCCACAGGTCCCTTCCCAGACGTTGGCACGGTGATCTGACGTGAATCACACAATGGAAACCAGCCAGCAAAGAGCCTGGCGGGAGATGTGTCCACACACGGCTTCTCTGGAGGGCCCAGCCTTGCCCTGACCCAAGCTGGGCTAACTGGAAGCTGCATTTTGAGGCTGAACTGCTGAAAGCTGGGCAGGGAGAAACCAGATGGGATTCAACAAAAGCAAGTGGAGAGTCTGGCAACTGGGGAGGAATAACTGCTGGAATCAGGACAGGCTGGGGGGGACCTGCTGGAGAGGAGCTCTGGGGAGAAGGACCTGGGGGTGCTGGGGGGTGACAGGGTGGCCATGAGCCAGCAGTGTGCCCTGGGGCTGAGAGAGACAATGGGATCCTGGGGGGCATCAAGAGGAGTGTGGGCAGCAGGTCACAGGAGGGGATCCTCCCCCTCTGCTCTGCCCTGGGCAGGCCCCACCTGGAGTGTTGTGCCCAGTGCTGGGCTCCCTGGGATCAAACAGCCAGGGATCTCCTGAAGAGAGGCCAGAGGAGGCTGAGGAGATGCTGAAGGGCCTGGAGCATCTCCCCTGTGAGGAAAGGCTGGGTGAGCTGGGGCTGTTCAGCCTGGAGAGAAGAAGACTCAGGGGGACCTTATTAATGTCTATCAATATCTGAAGGATGGGATGCAGGGGAATGGCCAGCCCCTTCTCAGTGTCTGTGGGGACAGGACAAGGGGCAATGGCTGCAAGTCAGAGCAGAGGAAGTTCCCCAGCAACCTGGGGCAGAACTTTTCCCCAGTGAGGGTGAGGGAGCCCTGGGCCAGGCTGCCCAGGGGGTGTGGAGTCTCCATCTCTGGAGAGATTCCAGCCCCGTCTGGACGCCGCCCTGTGCAATATGAGCTGGGGAGCTGCTTTGGCAGGGGGTTGGACCCCAGGAGCTCTGGGGGGCCCTTCCCACCCCTGGGATTCTATGATTGTATGATTTATGTGGCATCACAAGGGGTCATGGCTGGCCAGGCATGAGCAGCATTCAATGGCATCGCTCTGCAATGCCCTGTATCCAGTGTGACAGGGATCAACATGGACCTGTTGAAAGCACCTGAGATCCCCACAAATGGCTGCAGACCCTCTTCTCAGTCTCAGCAGCTTGCAGGAGCACTGGTGACCCTTGCTGCTGGGTATCCATCCCTTGCAGTGCTTCAGCAGCAAAGCCAAGGGAAGGAGGCTTTTTCTACCAAGGGAAGCAGGATGAGGGGCCACCACCTGACACCCTCCACTCCAGCTCACTGTGGAAAGGCAACATTGGTGTTTCTACTTTTGACCAGCGATTCCCATCCACAAGAGGCTGGAATGAAACAAACCATCATTTGCATCTGTTGTGGTTGGCTTTCCTCCTGGAAAAAACTTCAAAATGGAGCATTTTGCTCTAAAACATCCATAAAACAGGGGACTTGCCCCTCATTCTGGGCGTGCTGCCCACACATGGGACACGTAACCTGGTAGCTGGCAGAAGGTGGCTGGCTGGTTGGGACAGTTAGCCAAGGGGGGCAGGAAGGCAGGGGAATTTCTCTTGCCCTCCCTGGGATGACATCATGTGGATGTAAATGCTGTGACGTGCCACTACCTCCCCATGGGTTGGGGCTGCGTTTCGGGTGCACCCAGAAGTATTTTGGCTGCCCTGGGAGCACCCTGCTGACTTGAGGTGGTGCATCACTTTCCCCTTGGGCAGGGGCACAGCAGCAGCGCTGCAGCAAAGAGATGGCTGGAGGCTCCTTGCCCAGCTCCTTGGCATGAGCCAGCGAGGCTGGAGTGGGGACAGGGTCCCTTCTCTGCCTGGCTGAGCCTGGGGAGCAGGTTTCAGGGCAGAGGAGGATGAGCTGCTTGTCTTGGAAGCACCGGGTGCTGCCCAGGTTCTGGTAAACATCTTGCGAAAGGCTGGGTTTGGCAGAGTCTGAGCCTCATGGAGCTGAGTCACCCTGTGCTCCAGGCTGCTCCTTTCACCGTCCCTGCTCTGCCAGCCTGCCCTCTCCTCTGCACACTACCACCAGTGTGGCTCCCCTCCTCCTGCAGCCCTGTGCAGAGGCCTGGCTCCTCCACAGCACTGCCTGGAGATGGGAGCGAGTCACAACCTCTACCGTGCCTCAGTTTCCCCATCCCTGGTAGACGGTTTCCTGGCTGGGAGGCAGCTGACACTTTACTGGTAGCCTGTGAGAGGACAGACACATGAGCCATATCCTCTGCTGGGCCAAGCACATCACACACTACGCCCATGCTGGGAGGACAGCTTCCCAGAAGTGTCTCAGAGCTGGGGATAGCTTCTCCCTGCTATGAAGGGTTGGCAATACGCTCCTTCCAGGAACCCCCAGGATGAGCACCCAGGGCCAGCCAAAGCTGCTGGGAGATGGAAATGCCTCTTTCCAAACCACGGCACAAATGCAGCTTGCAGAGCAAGGCACAGGGGAAAAACAAATGCAGGCACGCTGCCTGCTCTGCCTGGAAAGTTTGGCTCTCCCTCTCTGAGCTGGCAGGCTCCCTGGCAGCAGTACTGCCTCCCTCTTTTTCATCACCTGGGGCCCGGGCCAGGACTGGTGCTGGGAGACCCCCAAAGCCACCTCCCCACTTTTCAGTCCCTCCAGGGAAAGCCAGCGGTGCCAAGGTCACGTCAGGGAGGACTTTAGCTCCTCTCCCCTTGCTCCAGAGCAATGCAGTTCCTGGCATGGAAACAAACCCAGTGTGGCTGTGTGCCAGGGCGGCACTGCCACTCATCTGGTGCAGCGTGACACCAGGACCCGTGGCACAGGGCACTGGGCTGGCTGCAAGCGCTTGGAGACATCCCCAAAGCTGATCCACCCCAGTTCTGGCCCTGCTCCCCAGTATCTCTAGGCAGGAGGAGAGGCAGGGGCTAGTGGGGGGGCTAGACTGCCCTCCCCCCGAGGCTGATGGCTGCAGAGTTGGTGGCAGGGCCTAGTCCTGCCCATGGCACAAGCCCTGGGCCAGCAGCCTGGGCACAGGGCTCACAGGGAATTAATGAGGAGCCTTTGAAGGTGGCAACAAGGCTCAGGTCTTGGTTCACCCCACCCAAGTGGGGCCCAGGGAGGCTTGTGCAGGAGAGTGGGGCTGGCAAGAGCTATGGTCTCACCCCTGTGCACCCAGAGCTGGTCTGGGCACAACCTGCGAGCTCAGGGAGGTGGAGGTGATGGGCAGGGTCAGCTCCTGGGGCTGCCAGCCAGTTCTGTCCCAGGGGGATAAACCCTGCAGCTCTGCCTTCCCCTGGTTGGCTTGCCACAGTGATTTTCTCATCCCTTGGCTAGCACATGCCAGTATGTATCACCCTGGGCACTCTCACCTTCTTTCCCCAGTGCAGGGCTGCCCTGTGGCTGGGAGCAGCAGTGCTGGGCAGGAGCTGCACTTCCTGGGACTGAAAAAGATGCCTGTCAGCTTGGATACCTGCTCAGGACTAGGTAGGTGCTCAGTGCTGGAAGATGCTCTGGAGCAGGCTCCTTCACCAGCCACAAGAGCTAAATTGGGGTTTCCTTAAGCTGCTCTCATTCAGGAGCTGGCAGTACTGGAACAGTAGCAACATCTGGGGAGATGGAAGCACTGCAGAGGTGCCAGACCCAGCTCTGCTCCAGGTGCTCTGAGCTCCCTGCCTGGCTTTCCCAGCTCACCTCCAGCCCGTGTCCCCAGCAGTGTAGCAGAGCTCATGTCACTCAGAGCTGCATCCCCAGCTCAAGCCAGGATGCCAGGACAGACAGGCAGCATGCAGGGCTAGACATACACTGAGCTTCATCTCTGCTTCCCAGCTGGATCTCAACCTCCAAGCAGGAAAGGCTAACAACCTTCTCCTCCAGGGATGTGTCGTGTGAGGTGTGGGCTGTGCTGAACCAGAACAATTACTCAGAGCACAGTGTCACCCACAGCATGGGTGGTTTGTCCCCAGGGACCCTTCCTAACACCCCTGCACATACCAGGTGTGGGTGCAGGACGTCTGTGGCACAGGCTGGCTCCTGCCAGGGACCAGCCAGTGCATCTCTGGCCAGGCTGCAGCTGTGAGTGGAAGATGCTGCAGGGAGCACGGTGGGCACTTTAACATCCTGGAGATATCCAGGGGGATCCAGTCTGATCCACCTCAGCTCTGCTTAGGGAAGAGCTGCTGACAAGTCCCTTACCTGCAGTGGACTCTAGTATGGCATGTGGGAGCATCCTTGCCCCAGGGGCTGATGGAGGGAGGTGTAATCAAAGGCAAGAGGGGTTGTAGCAGCACAGGGGCAGCAGGGTTGAAATGTCAGTTGCACTTCTGGAGTAAAGCAGCTCTCAGGGCAGCAAGGTATATGCAGAGGCAGCAATGCAGGAGTTTTGGCATCAGGGATGCTCTTGGCTCCTTGGCCAGGTGGGTGCCAGCAGTGCCTACAAAGTGCTGGATCCTCAGGGTGCTGGGACTGGGTCAGGAGGCCAGAACTGACAGGAAACCAGTGCCAGTTTCATTCTGGAGAGTAGGAAGGGGTTAGCATTCCTGGTGATGTCTGCATCCAGGTATGCAAGGCATGTGCCAGCACAAGCACACCAGGCTGGGCAGGGGAGGGACATCCTCGGTGCCCAGAGTTTAGTTCTGCTGGAGCATGGTTGGGAAAGGGAGTAGGGGGTGGTGTGGAGATGAGCCCCCACATCCTGCTCTCTGCTGACAACAGCCCCTTCCTGGGGCCAGGCTGGAAGGTTGGCTGCTGGCCCTAGCTTGTGCTCTGCCCCTCAGGGAATTTACCTAGCAAATGAGCAGGTGTCCCCACTCCACTGCCCTTGCACAGCCAGGATTTGCTTTGCAAAACCAGAAGGTGACATCCAGCACAACGAGAGGGCAACAAATGCACCCAGAAACCAGACACAAGGACACTGCTGGCTCTGTTCATGTTATCTGTTAATCAATCAGCCAGTCAGTCACCATGACCAAAGTCTCCTCAGCAGCAGCTTCTGTATGATCTCTGCTCTGGCTTCAGCATGCCCCATCCCACAAGGTCTGCCAAACCTCTGTGGGTATAGGTGAGAGGTGGGATGGTGTATGACAGTGGAGCCAGTTGCTCCTGGCACACAGAGGACACTGGCTGGCTTCCCCAGGGACAACTCATTTCATTCCCCAGGCTGGGAACAGCCATGAGATACCCCATCATGGTGTGTGGGGATGATAAGCATCACCCAGAGTCAGTCTGGACCCAGGCATGTCCCTAGTGCATGCCCCCTGAGCGCTGTGGGGACACCTGTTTCCCCAGGGACCAGATCTTGGAGCTCATCTAGTCAAAATCTTGCTGATACCCAAGGCAAAAACTGACTGTCACAACCAAGGGAACTTGCAGGACCAGTCCCTGTGCCTTCCACTGGAGAACAATGTGTGGTTTGGACGAAGAGAAATGCAAACCACAGCCTTCTGCAGCCCCATTCCAGCTGGGAACCATAGAAGGGTGGAGGTACAGACCCCTAGGGAGGGCAGGGAAGCTGTGGGGGCAGAAGGCTGGGGAAGGCTGCAGGGCTGGAAAAGGCACAGGATTAGCCCATGTAGACTGTGAAGATGCTATTTACTTTATGATGCTGTTTTTCCCAAAGTCCCCAAAGGAGACAAGTGCCAAGAGGTTGTTGAGGGGATTCTCCTCCCCAAGTCCTCTATTCTTGGGCTTGTCCCCAAGTGACCAGCTCCCAGGCTCTGTAGTGGGGCTGTCCAACCAGCAAAGTCCACATTACCCTGAGAAATACAGGCTTAGGGCTTTCTTTTGCTGCCCACACACCAGCAGAGTGTTGGGAGCTGAGTGTCCTAAATATGGAGCAAGGAGGGGGTCCAGCACAGCGTGTGGGGAGCTGCTGTCTCAGTGGCATGCAGCAAAGGTGCCCACTCTGCAGTACCCTGGCTAAGGGACATACTCCTGGCACTAAAAGCCTCCCGTTTCCCATGGGGAATGAGGATGCTGAACTGGGTGAGCTCCTCCCACCTCTGTCCCTCCCTGTGTTACCCACCCAAAGGAGGAGCTGACCCCAACGAGGGCTGGTCTGGTGGTACATGTTCCCCACACACTGGCCTGCTCAGCACAGGGAGGGCCCAGCACACCCGGCAGCATAAAGAGCTCATTGTTCCCAGATGGAAATGATCATCCTGGTGACCTGGAAACACAGAGCAGCTCTGTCAGCAAAGCTATAGGGTTTCAAAGGCTGAGATCAAAGGACCCCACAGGGTCGGACTCTGCCAGGCCTTCAGAGACACCTGTAATAAAGGGCACTTCCTTCTAATTATTCTCATTTGGGCTCCGACAGCCGCTGGGCTGTGGGGCTGCTCAGGGAGCAGCGGCAGCACCAGGGACATTGTGCCTGCTGCCATGGTCATGGACAAAGGGCCCTTGTGTGGGGAAGGGAGCATTGGCAGAGCAGCGTTCACCCCCTCTGCCTGCCACGAGCCCTGGCTGTGCCCCGTGCCCTCTCATGCCTCCCACCACCCCTGTGCAGGCTCCCCCCGCTGCTCCCAGCACATCCCCCAGCGATGTCCCCTCCTTGCTCCCCTGCCAGGGCTGTGCTCTGGGGTTGCACATCTCACCAGGGTGGTGAGAAGCAGAGACATGCCAGACTAGCAAGCTGGTAGGGACCTGCTGCCTCTCAAGCATGGCCTGGCACCCCAACGCTGAGCACTGGGAACCTGCTGTGCTCCCACCGCAGGACTCTGCCAGTTCTGCTAGTGGCAGCTCTGCAGACTGCTTTCCCCAGCCTCTTATCTCCTGGACTTCAGACTCCACGGCTGTTATCTGCAGACACACCTCATGCATGCAGCTATCAGCCTGTGAACACTCTCTTTCTCTGTCGGCTTTAACCTGGCAGAGGTGGGCCTGGAAATGCCGGCGCTCTTGTGCAAGCAGGCCCAGGCCACAGCCCTCTCGTCTGGGTCAGCGCGGCTCCTGGCACGGCCGGGGCGCTGAGGCCCTCTGCCTGGTACCTACAAGGTATTTCAGGAGGGGTGAGAAGATCTTTTGGGCTCCTTTTTCTATGGTTTCCAAAGTTCAAGGCCAGGCACCTGCCAGCCCACAGGCCTAGCAGAGGACAGAGCCCGCTACAACACGGGTGTGATGAGTGGGATGTGTTCTCAGCAGAGGAAAACTAGGGCTGTCTCTGACCTGGAACGTCACATGAGAAATTAGCACAGCTCCCCAGCAAATTGCTGTGCTAATTACAGAAGCAGGAGGTGATTTATAGTGGCTCAAAGGCTCCTCTGGCCAAGGGTCAGCCAGGTCATGAACTAGCATGGGCTCTCTCCTTCCCGAGGAGCTGGGTGCCCTTTTCAGGTCCATCGGGCACTTTGTATCCCCTGGGTGCTGTGGTTTGGTGAAGGCAGCCCTGCCAGGCAGGCACCCAGAGTGCTCACCTGTGGGGCCAGGTCAGTCTCAGGTGGGAAGATAAGACCCCACCGATGCCATCCCTGGTTCGAACTGGCTCAACTGGCCAGCAGGGCCTGGGGACATGCTTCAGCCTCCCCCTTTGCTCCCCTCCATCTGGGCAGCCAAGAGGAGCTGATAGCAGAGGGGCCAGGGTGCATCCTGGGGCTTAGGGGGAATGGCACTGCACTGCACATGGGGTGCACAGAGCAGGCAAATTTAGTGTGATGCTGTAAACCATCCTCCCACTGGGGACTGTCCCTCTGTCCTCAGGAGCCACCAACCTCTCCGGCCCTGGGACCTTGGTCCACTTGGCTCACATGGCACAGATTTCAATCTGCACTCAGTGGATGGTCCAGCTGTGGGATGAGCTCATGTAGCACTGCTCAGATACAGACGGGCCTTGAAGAACTGGATGTGGTGTCTGCATCAGGTCCTGGCCATGAGATGGTGCACATGGACCCTGAGCTCAGGGCTTCTGCCTTCCCAAAGAGGGGGTGGGTGGGATGAGCCACCAGCTCCAGACTGGAGACTGGGTGAGCCCTGGGTGCTCTGAGCCCTTCCTGCTTTCTAGGGCACACATCCAGGCCCAGCTGGGGGGCACGGTGTGGGGTGCCTGGGTTTGGCCATGGGAGGGGCACAGGCACAGGGGAGGAACAGCTGCCCGCAGGGCCCTGAGGTGCACGTTTCCCTTTCCAAGGAGCTGTTAACATTCACAGCCATAAATAAATAAATACCAGGAGCCTGGCACTTGCCTGCTCCCAGTCATTACAAAGAGGCCAGTGTTTGCAGCCAGGCTCCTCCTCCAGTGCTGTCAAGGCTTGCTCATCCCTGGGGCCACCAGCGTTTCGCAGTCAGGACGTGGGGCTGCTCTCCAGGAGAGCAGGGATCCACTGTGGAGAGCAGAGATCCACTGTGGATGGGCTGGCTGGGTGCAATGGGATGCCTGGGTGGGTGGTGGGGCAAGGCAGGTCCTGTGGATGAGAAGGAGGTGGGGAATTTCCAGGGCCAGGCAGCCAGCAGCTGAGCCCAGCCTGCTCCTTGGGAAGCCCAATGACACAGGGAGCTGCCGTGGCCAACCCAAGGTCAGGCTGTGAGTCAGCAGTGTGCACAGCAAGGTGCAGGGCTGGGGACAGTCCTACAAACTCCACGCATGAGCAAAGCCTGCAGTGCTGGAAGGCTCTGCTCAAGGGTGCCACGGGAACTGCTCTGCTCCTGAGAAGACAGGGCTGAAGTTCAGGGGGTCCTGCAGCCCTCCCCATCTCTGCCAGCCCCTTCTTTCTTTGCAGCACAGGGGCAAAGTGCTGCCTTCAATTCAGGGTGGATGTGTCATCCAGTCCTGTGTTAAAAAGAAGAGTAAGCATCAATGCCACGCCAGCTAAGCCTGAGACCTGCTGTCTGGGTCACGCTCAGGCTCTGTGTCACTGCAGAGGGTGACACAGTGGCAGGTGAGCACAGTGGCTTTCACGATGGGGTTTGGTTTAGGGTCTCCACTGCCACTCTCAGGGCTCCTTTTTGTTTCTGTAAGCAAAAGATCTGCAGGCAGATTAGTTTCAGGAATGGTACATGCCTGAAAAGAAGCAGAGCTCCCCAGAGCCTGTCCCTGAGCTCTCCGACTGCCCTGGGGCTACCCCAGCTCCACAGCATCCTGTCCCTGGGGCAGACCTGGGCTGCAGCCAGGCACAGAATCACCCTTGCACCCTAAACACCCTCTGCAGCAAAGAGACCTCCCAGAGCTGCCAGAGGATGATGGCAAGGCTGACACATCCCTGCCAGGTGGGAGGCTGGACCATGCCCTCCTGTCCTGGGGAACCACCTGCTCAGGCTGATCAAGTGGCCCTGGGGTCTTCCTGTGCTGGGCCCCAGTGTCCCCTGATGCAAGACAGCTGGGATAGGAAGGAAGAATAGCAGAGAGTGGGTTCCCAGCCACTGCAGCCAGCTGTGCCCCTAAAGTCAGGGCTTCCAGCCCTTGGCTTCTGCTACTGCCCTAAGGAACAAGGAAGTGGTGCTGGGGGACACTATGGTCAAACTGAGATAAAACCCAGCCACCCTCAGCAGCCCTGGAAGACACAGCTGGATTCTGTCTGTGGGACAGGACAAGGGGCGATGGCCTCAGGTTGGAGCATAGGAAGTTCCACAGCAACATGGGGAAGGAGTTTTCCCCAGTGAGGGTGAGGGAGCCCTGGGCCAGGCTGCCCAGGGGGTGTGGAGTCTCCATCTCTGGAGAGATTCCAGCCCCGTCTGGACGCCGACCTGTGTGACCTGTCCTGGGGACCCTGCTTTGGCAGGGGGTTGGACCTCTGGAGGTCCCTCCCAACCCCTACAGATCTGTGACTGTGAACTGCAAGAGCTCCAGCTGCCCTGGAGAACAGGGATGGTGCAGGGAACCTCCTGGCTTCCCACATGGACGTCAGGAGTGCAGCCAGAAGGTGATGAACCCAGGTCCACGTGCCCGTTGCTGGGGGAGGCAAGCAGGAACGCAGTCCCAGCTGTTCCAAACCTGCCAGGCACTTGGCTAGGGAAAAGAAAAACCCTCCTCAGTCCCCAAATGTTTCAGTTTCACATGAATGGGTGGTGTGCTTTATTTGTCCCAGGCCAAAGGGGTTGGCTGTGTCCTCCCATCCACCCTCCGTGCCCCGCCGCCGCTCTGCTCTCCTGGGTTGACCTGGATGAGGGAGGTGTGGTTCAGGCTGGGTGCTGGCAGAACCCACATCTGCCCTTTATGTAGTTCATGACCCCAGGTCTGTTTGCCAAATGAATGTCTGGGCGGTGCCGCAGCCCGGGCTGACGTGACGTCCCTGCTGAGCTCCGGGCTGGGGGGCCCTGCCCACACATCCACGTGAAGGCACACACACATGCAAACCTCCCACAACACAAACACTGCCTGGGTTACACCTGCCCTGCATCAGCGTGGAGGTGTGAGGCTGAAGGTGGGTCCCTCCACTCGCCAGGTTGGACAGGGAAGACCCCAGGGACCTGTTCTGGTGCTGGCTGCACAGGGCATTGGGAAGCTCATCGTGCCCTGCTTGTCCCCTTGGTCGATTTTGCTGCTCTTCCAAACACAGAATCACAGAATCACAGAATCTTAGGGGTTGGAAGGGACCTCAAGAGATCATCGGGTCCAACCCCCCTGCAAAAGCAGGCTCCCTATCTCACCCTCTCCCCTCTGCACTGCTTACATGCCCACTACACTGGGCTGGTGTCCTGTGAGCTCTCTGGATGGGGTCACCTCAGAATCACAGAACCACAAGGTTGGAAAAGACCTTTGAAGATCATCAAGTCCAACCATTCCCACCCTAAATTAAACCAGATCCCTCAGTACCTCATCTGCCCTTTCTTTGGGTCCAGGGAAGGTGACTCAGCCCCCTCCCTGGGCAGCCTGGGCCAGGCCCTGACAACTCTTGCAGGGAAGAACTTTGCCCTCCCATCTGCTCTGACCCTGCCCTGGGGCAGCTTGAGCCCAGTGCCCCTTGTCCCATCTCCTGGCCCCTGGCTGAAGAGACCCTCGCCCACCTCTCTGCACCCTCCTGGCAGGGCAGGGGAGGGCTGAGAAGGTCTCCCCTCAGCCTCCTCTCCTCCAGGCTGAACACCCCCAGCTCCCTCAGCTGCTCCTCAGAGGATTTGCCCTCCAGCCCCTTCCCCAGCCTGGTTGCCCTTCTCTGGACTCGCTCCAGCACCTCAATGTCCTTCTGATGGTGAGGAGCCCAGAACTGGACCCAGCACTTGAAGAAACTTAGGGAACCAGGAGATAGGTGCCCCAAAGCTCTGCTCTTCCCTGTACCCCCATCCCCAGATCTTAGGGTCTGGTGGACTCCCACAGGCTCATGGGAGTGGGGGGACAGCTCTTTTGGATGTGGACAGAGGTTGCACACAAAGAGGTGAAGGAAGAACAGTGTCTGTGGTCATATTTCAGCTGGAAAAGAAATTAAATTCCCAGCTGTTCTCAAGGCACAGAAGAACTGCAATCATTTCCCAGGGAAGCAGCTGGAGCCAGGACCAGATATTGTCCAGGACAACCAATGCTTGACCTGTCCCTAAGAAGGGGGACCTGTGGGGTTCCTCAGCACCCAGAGGTTCCCTGCCTTGGGCTGGGGCTGGGGCAGGGGCAGCACGGCCAGCCCAGCCCTTCTCTGGTGCCAGGGCTCGCTCTGCAGCCACAGGCAGGCCTCCCCAGGGTCAGCATGGGGTCAGTGTTGCCCATGAGCATCCTCAGCCTTCACAGTGCTTCCCCAAGCCCTCCTCTGGTTTTGGGAGACCTTTGATGCCAAACCTTTTCTGTGCAGACCACATGTGGTACCAGGTTTCTAGTCCTGACTCCTACAAGGGGACCACCTCCAACACCTGAACTACCAGCTCAAGAGGTAGAGCAGGGAGAGACATGGATGGGGGGGACACTGTGGTACCTGGAATGCTCCTACTTTCTTTTTCCCTTAGATTTTGTTTCCAGAGAAGAGTCTCAGGCTTGCTGCAACCTGCAGACATGTGCTTTCAGCTCCCCTGCCTAGGGCTGGATCCCACCACCCACGCTGGTTTGCACCCTGATGGGTTCACTGTGTTTATGTCATCCCAAAAACCAAAAGGGGAGAAGAAACAGAAAGTCCCAGGGGCTGCCATGGGTGTGCACCCAGGAAGGATGGCTGCAGGGATGGGGAGTACTGATCTGCAGGGTTGGGGTGAGCGAGGGGTCTGTGTGGGCAGAGGGGAATGTATGGTGCAGGGGAAGAGGGGGCTGCACTGCAACCTCCTCAGTGGCATGTGGAATAGAATCATAGAATCATAGAATCCCAGACTGGGCTGGGTTGGGAGGGACCCCAAGGATCACAGAGCTCCAACCCCCTGCCACAGGCAGGGCCACCAACCTCCAGGCCTGGAGCTACACAAGGTTGCCCAGGGCCCCATCCAACCTGGCCTTGAACACCCCCAGGGATGGGGCACCCACCCCCTCTCTGGGCAGCCTGTTCCAGCCCTTCACCACCCTCTCTGCAAAGAACTTCCCCCTAATATCCAATTTAAACCTTCCTTCCTTTAGTTGGCATGGGGTCTGTAGGGGCTGTGGCCATGGCAGGAAAAGCAGCTGTTAGAGAAGCATGGAATCATACAATTGCCTTGGTTGGAAAGGACCCTTGGAGAGGAAGAGGAGGAGCAGCTTCCCCTGAAGTATCACCAGGTCTCCAGGGTGCCCAGGGGGGTGCACTGCCTTTGGATGGGAGACCAGAAAGGATGCTGTGCCTGGTCCCTCTGACCTGCAAGGTTGTCTCCCCCCAGAAAGGAATTTGCCCAGCTGGTGATCTGGTGGCAAAGGGGAGGGTGGGGAGGGCAGGAGAGAGCTCCTGTGGCTGTGGAAACGGATCTGATCCATCTGGGGACATTTAACCCACTGGTTCTGAGCTGGGAAGATCCCAGTGAGGGACAGAGCAGGTAGCAGGGAAGGATGTCCCTCCTGCCCCACGCAGCAGAGGGATGCTTCCCTGCTGCACAGCCCACCACAGGGGGTTTCTGTTGATGCCATCCAGGTCAGGTCAGGACCCAAATCTGACCTGACCTGACCCCTACCCACCTTTTCCGGCCTGGATGGTAATTATGCCCTGCAGACTATCCAGCCTCTCTGCCCTACCTTGTAGGCAGGGGCAAAGTCTACAGCTCCCCCCACCCCTGCCCCGTGGCTAGACCACAGTGCCTGGGGGGGCTCCCAACCCCCCACCTCCTCGGGGGGGGGAGGGCTCCCATGGGAAGAGGAGGGGGCTGCACTCTGCCTGACTGCCCTCCTCTTGCACCCCCTGCTCCCCTGGTGCTCACCTGTGCTTGCCCTGGGCCCTGGAGACCTTGAAAAACCTGTTCCCACTCCTCCTCTTGCCTCATGACAAAGCACCTGGCATGCAGCAAGGAAGGTAACCACAGCACAATGAGCTCATTGCCACCCCCAGGGACAGTGTGGGGCAATCACGGGGTCATGGGAGCTGCAGCCAAGGGCCCCTTCCCCATGCAGCCCCCCCTGGGCTAGGGGCCTGTTTCCAAGGTATAAATGGCATTTGCTCTCACTCTTTGGGATACAGGGGGGGGACATCAAGCTAAAGACTGGTGGAGACTCTACATCCCGATTCCCACAGTGCTGTTGAGGGTGCAGGGGGAACAGCTGGTGTCCCCACCTCTCTGTGCCCTGGCAGTTTAGCCCGTGTGGCTGCACAGTGCCAGCTGCACCCTCAGCCTTCCCAGCCTCCCAGCCACAGTCATTGGCTTTGAACCCGAGCCAGCACGGCTGCCTCAGAGTAGCCCTGCTTTCTGCTTTCATCCTGTGAGCTCTGTCACCCTGCCCTGGCTTTTTGGGACCCCACAGCCCCAGGGATGCTTGGTGGCCTTTCCTTGGGCAAGCAGAGAGAAATCCCAGTCCTGGGTGAAGCACAGACTCATGGAATGGTTTGGGTTGGAAGTGACCTCTAAGAACATCTAGTTCCATCCCCCCTGCCATGGGCAGCGACACCCTGCCCTACACCAGGCTGCCCAAAGCCCCATCCAACCCAGCCTTGAACCCTGCCAGGGACCCAGGGGCAGCCCCAGCTTCTCTGGGGAACCTGGTCCTGGAAGGTGCTCTAAGGTCTCCCTGGAGTCTTCTCTTCTACAGGCTGAACCACCCCACCTCTCTCAGCCTGTCTTTGTAGGAGAGGTGCTCCATCCTCTGATCATCTCTGTGACCTCCCCTGGACTTGCTCCAGCAGCTCCATGTCCTTCTTGTCCTGGGGACCCCTGAGTTGGACATGGCATCGCAATGGGTCTCCCCAGAGCAGAGCAGAGGGGCAGAATCCCCCCCTCTTCCTCTGGTCACGCTGCTGGGGATGAAGCCCAGGACACAGTTGGCTTTCTGGACTGCAAGTGCACTTTGGTCATGTTGAGCTGTACATCAACCAACACCCCCAAGTCCTTCTCCTCAGGGTTCCTTTCCATACATCAGCCACCCAGATTGTAGATGTGCTTGGGATGTGCAGGACCTTGCACTTGGCCTTGTGGAACTTCATGAGGTTCATATGGGCCCACCTCTCCAGCCTGTCCAGGTCCCTCTGGATGGCATCCCTGTGTCGACCCACAGACACCTTGCTGAGGGTGCCCTCCATCCCACTGCCCATGTGTCTGACAAAGATGTTAAGCAGTGCTGGTCCCAGTAGCCCTGAGGAGCACCACTCCTCACTGCTCTTGATTTGGACACTGAGGTGTTGACTACAACTCTTTGAGTGCCAATTCCTCACCCAGCAAGTGGCCCATCACCCAAATCCACGTGTCTCCCATTTAGAGACAAGGAAATCACACAGGCCAGTGTCAGACACCTTGCACAAGTCCAGGTAGGTGACACCTGTCACTCTTCCTTTATCCACCAGTGCTGTAACCCCAGCACAGAATGCTGCCACATTTGCTAGGGGGGATTTGCCCTTTGTGATGGCATGTTGGCTGTCACAAATCACCTCCAGAATTCCCATGTGTCTGAGAACAGTCTCCAGGAGGATCTGGTCCATGATCTTGCCAGGCACAGAGGTAAAACTGATCAGTTTGTATTTCCCCTGGTCTTCCTTTTTAAAAAAGGGGGGGTTTGTTTCCCCTTTTCCAGTCAGTGGGAACTTCACCAGACCAGCACAGCTCCAAAGTGACCCGCTGTGGCTGGCTTGCTGGTACAGAGGGGTGCCCAACTATCTCTCTGAGCAGGTGCATCTCACTCACCCCAGCCTATGCAGTACCCAGGCAACATTTTTGGCAGCACCCAGTAGACAGGGGGGTGTGCAGTGTTGGTGTGTCAAGCAGGGACCCTGTGGGATCTTTGGGTTGTATCTCACAGTCAGGGGCAGCAAGAGGACGTGGGACCCTTGAGAGAGGAGAGAGGCATAGCCCACACTTCTTTGTTTGTGAGGAGGTTGAGATGTCTGCAACCAGTCCTGGAGGCCTTGAGCTGTTTGGCTTGTTTGCAAGATGCTGAGGCTTGTCACCTGGGGCTGGAGTGGCCCAGCCAGGTCCTGGAGGGGTTTTGTGACCCTGAAATGTGAGTGCTGGAGGTCTCTGACCTGAGGCAAGTCTGTCCCTGCAGCTCTGAGCTCAGGTCACCAATAGCTCCCTGGGGACTGACAAAAGGAAAATAAACAGTGTGTGATCACACAGCTCTTGGACACTGCCCAGCCATGCCCTGGACTGGCTCTCGTGGTCCTGTGTCCCTGAGGGCACACGCTGGGTGGATGGGTGCCAGAGCAGGCAGGGTGCTGGCCAGCACTCCCACAGGTACAGGACTGGAATTGCTGCCTCTTCCCAAAACACCAGGGACTGTGAGAGTCCACCCATGGTCTGCTTGCACCTTCACCAGGCCGGGCTGGGGGTTGGTTCCTGACCACCAGCAGTTCCTGCTGCCCCAAAACAGGGAGCACTCAGCCCGTATCCTCATGTGCCCTTGTCTGCTGCTTCCAGCTGGCCTGGAGCTGGAGCAGGGCATGACACACCACCGTGATTCACTGGCCCCATCGTCACCCCACAGGGATTTTGGCTCATCCCAAATCCCTTCCCAACCCAGGGAGCTGGAAGCAAGAAGACAGGCTGGTGGGGAGTGAGTGGCCACAGCAGCGCTGGGGGCACCTGGGCATCTTCTGTGGGTGGTGGCAATGGGATGTGAGTGCAACTTGAGCATCCCACCATCCTGGATGCAACCTCTCTGAGGGGGTGTGTGCCCACGGGTGGGGAGTTGTGTGAGTAACCACATGTGAGTAACCCTGTGTGTAACAGCTTACCTGCCAGCGTGCAACGCCGCGCGTGTGGCTGTGTGCATGCCTGCAGCTCACACCCCCTGTGTGCACCTGTGTGTGTGTGTGGGCAATGCACTGTGCACACCTCTGTGTGACTGAGAGTGCCCACAGCCCTCAGGCTGCACGTGCCTCTGCTGTGTAGCTGTGTTTGTGGCTCTTACCCAGAGTGACACAGGCTGGATGCGCCCGTCACGCTGTCTGCGAGCGTGGCTGTGGCTGTGCAGCTCTGTGTGAGCAGCTCAGTGTGTCTGTGGGGAATGTGTGGTGGTGCAGGATATCCTCACCCTCACCCAGCAGCCTGTTGCCTCCCAGTTTCCCCTCTGCACCCAGGGCAGGGCTGTGCCTGTGCCCCTGCACGGTGGCACTGCTGGCCAGGGGCACCGCTCCTCCTACCTGCTGCACCAGGGCGATCCCTGGCAGGGACCAGGCAGGTTGGGGCAGGCAGTGGGTGCCAACAGCTTCCCCCACCCTTGCTCTACCTGTCAGACAGGTGGGGCTGGCCACCTGCCACCGCCTGCCACCGTCACTTCTGGGAAGGGAGGATGCAGGAGGGATGGGTCTCACACAAAGGCTGAGGACCTGCCTGCAGCTAGAGTTACCCTTGGGCCATGCTCCCTGGGATGGATTGGGAAGGGCTCCCAGCACCAGGGACCCTGTAAAGGTTCAGGGCTGGAGTATGGCCAAGGAGAGGGTACTGCAGATCACAGACACAGACCACAGAGCACCTGCCCTACAAAGAGAGGCTGAGGGAGCTGGGCTGGGTCAGCCTGGAGAAGAGAAGACTGTGGGGGGACCTCACTGCAGCCTGCCAGTCCCTGAAGGGAGCTTATAAGCAGGAGGGGATTCAACTTTTTAAAAGGGCAGATAATGGCAGGACAAGGGGGATGGATTAAAGCTAAAGGAAGGAAGGGTTAGATTAGATATTAGGGGGAAGTTCTTCGCAGAGAGAGTGGTGAGGGGCTGGAAGGGGCTGCCCAGAGAGGGGGTGGATGCCCCGTCCCTGGGGGTGTTCAAGGCCAGGTTGGCTGGGGCCCTGGGCAACCTTGTGTAGCTCCAGGCCTGGAGGTTGGTGGCCCTGCCTGTGGCAGGGGGTTGGAGCTCTGTGATCCTTGGGGTCCCTTCCAACCCAGACCATTCTATGATTCGATGACACTCAGCCCTACTATATGACTGTCTCTTGTGCTCAAAGAATGTTTGAGACACATCCTGGACCACCCTCCCTCCCAGTCCCATGGCTGGAGGAGGGTCTCCTGCACTTGAATCCCACCACTCTGTTGGGCTGGGGAAGGTAGAGGGCTTCCCCTGCATGCCCTGGGGAACTTAGTGCCCATCTGCCTGTACAGATCCTGCCCAGACCATCCTGGCCACTGGCAGAAGCTGACATGGGGTCAGATGCTTTCTGTCCATCCTGGTGGACCTGCTGCCCTCTCTGATCCTGGCTTCTTACAGGGCCAGCACCCCAGAAAGGCACCAGTTGGACAGAGCCAGGTCTTGCTGTACTCTGCTATGTACACTGAGACTTTACAGGGAAGAAAACTGGGACAGCCAGCAGATCTGGCACCTCCACATCTGGAAGCCTGTGTAGATAACCTGAGGCCACTTTATCAGATACTGCTCAATCACCAGAAGATGCAAAGGCTGTCCTTAGTGTGGGTGCAGAGGTTGTCCTGGTGGGGTATGCAGAGCTCATTGGGACAGAGCTCCTACGGCCACATCTCACAGGACTTGGCCCCACACTCCCTGTGTCCCCACAAAGCTCAGCAACACCTCCCTATGGCTCAGGGACTGGGCTTCTTATCAGTTCAGCCTGTCAGCCACCTAAAACCTGTCTTATGTAATGGTGGTGGTGGAGGTGGCTCCCACAAAACACGCTCTAAAACTCCTCTCAGTTTAGAAAGGCCTGGAGCAATGAGATCCTCCTGTAGGACCCACCCTTTGCCTGAAAGTGTGCTCAGGCCTGGACTTGCTCACCTGCACTCCTGAGGGCAAAAACTAGTGGAGTGCCAGCTCCCTGGAGAGCCTGAAGGTCCCACAGGAGCTGCCACCACCTTACTCCAGGCACCTTGGTCAGCTGGCTGTGCCCCAGATGAGACTGGTGTCTGTGGCCTGGACACTGTGGCCACTGCAGATTGCCAGCAGGTGCGGGGGGGGGTCACCTTAGTCTGGGATGTGAAGCAAAGGCCCTGCCACCCCAGCAGTCAGTTGTCTTGAGGTCACCTTAGTCTGGGATGTGAAGCAAAGGCCCTGTCACCCCAGCAGTCAGTCGTCTCCTTGAAGAAAGCCAAGTCAAGGGGCTTTGCTTCCCAGCCAGATCAATGTGAAGGGACATCCCCCAAGGCTTTGTACTGAGGTGATCATGACTAGATCCTCTGTTCATCTAAGCCAAGATCTTCATCTCCCTGGCTCATTCTATCCTTTGGAGACTGAGCTCTGCCACCTCCACCCCAGCAGACCTTTGCCCTGGGGCTCTGGAGGAGAGCAGAGCTGACGCAAGAGCAGTCCCGTGCTGGGCGGGTGTGCCTGGTTCAGCAGGGCACTGCCATCCCCAGCCCTGCTGCACAGCCACACCAAGCCCAGCTAATGCTCCCCCATGTATGAGGCTTCTTTAGGCACCCAAGAATGTGACATTGTAGTGGGGTGGTCAGCTTCTGTCTTCCAGCTCCCATCACTCCCTGACATCTTCTCTCAGGTGTTTTAGACACAGCTGCTCCTCATCCTCCTTCCCTCTACCACCTCGTTCCCCTCATCTTCTGGCAGGACAAGGACAAAGCTAAAGGAAGGAAGGGTGAGATGAGATATTAGGGGGAAGTTCTTTGCAGAGAGAGTGGTGAGGGGCTGGAACAGGCTGCCCAGAGAGGGGGTGGGTGCCCCGTCCCTGGGGGTGTTCAAGGCCAGGTTGGATGGGGCCCTGGGCAACCTTGTGTAGCTCCAGGCCTGGAGGTTGGTGGCCCTGCCTGTGGCAGGGGGTTGGAGCTCTATGACCCGTGGGGTCCCTTCCAACCCAGACTGTTCTATGATTCTCCAGCTGCATGGGTGCCTTGTCATGGGTGCTGGGGTGCTTCAGCAGGAGAAGGCAGGAAGCTGGGACAGTTTTCCTCATACATTTCCATGCTGCAGGAATGCAGGTCAGGGCAGGAGGAGTATCCTGGTCACACCGGCCCCTGTGTCCCTTTAGGGTGTCTTGATCTGATACTTGCTGCAGGAGGGGAAGCATCTGCACAGGAAACAAGCTGGGGAGGATGCAAAGATCCTTATGTTTGACAGAGGGCATCTGGGTTTGTTCCTGCATGGTCTGCTCAGCAGGAGACAGCAAAGAGCTGGAGGTGCTGGTCACCCATGAGAAGGTAGGAGAGCTCAGGAGGCATCGATCCACTGAAGTGGAATACGTGTGATGGGAGTTGTGCTGCAGCAAGCCTGGGCAGTCACTTCAGCATCTGGTGACCTGAAGCTGATGCTGGGAGCTTGGTCAGAACCTTCAGGTCGTGCTTTCTCATTCCTGGACTTTCCAGCTCGTGCTCTGTGCTGTGTTTACGAGCTGGTGCAGTGCCAGGCTCTGTGCCATGTTTGCTGGCTGACAAAGGGCAGAGCTGGCCAGGGAACAAGAATGCAAGGAACATTTCTTTTTGTTTCACAATGAACCAGGACTGGGATTTTTGGTGGCAGTGGTGGAGGGAGGGGAAGGGAGGAAGCTGGGAGACATCCACCCAAGAAGACCCACCATTTGAGGATCACCAAGGGTGGAACATTGATCCTCACAGGGGCAGCCCAGGATCTGATGTTTTATGCAGGAGGGGAAGCTGCACAGGAAACCTGAGATGGGGAGGGATGCAAAGATGCAGCTTTGTCAGACCTGGGCAGGAATAGAGCTTTGGGCTGGGAGCAGGTCCCCAAGCATGTTTCTGATGGGGCCAGCAGGAGCCACACGTGTGCAGCATGGCCAAGGTACAGAGCTCTGGTGCCAGAGAGGCAGCAGCACAGCACAGGACAGATGGGGCTGGGGCAGTCCCTCCCCATGGGTGACAGGGGAGCTTCTCCTTTGCTTCCAGGCTGCAAGGAAAATGCCCCATGGCAGCAGCCAGACGCCAACTGCTTGGGGAGCCTGAGCACTCCAGAGGCACCCTGGATGTGCTGCAGGCCAGGGATGCAGGCAGGAGACCTACCAGGAGGTCTCCATGGAGCTCTGGCTGGAGGCAAAGGGATGCAGACGCTCAAAAGCAATGCTGACCACAGCAAAAGGGGATGGTGAGCAGGCAGAGCTATGTGGCATCCCCCAGGGTGGTACCCCTGTACCCTGGGGGTGCTCCTCACTGTGCCCAGCTCGCTGGCAGCCTGCTGCCTCTGGTTCCAGCAAGCCAGGGCAGCAGCTTCCCCATTCCTACAGCAGGAACAGCCTCTCTCTTGTTTAACCACCAAACAGCCCAGGGTTTTAACAGATGAGTTAACGGTCAGCAGGTAGCTCTCCTGGATGAGCCAGCACCCCCAGGGCAGCTACTGCTGGAGGCAGTTAGCAAAGAAACTGTTGGGCTGGGAGGCAGGAGGGAGCATTCTCTGGGAGCCCAGGTAACTGCTGTTACTCCGGGGAAGAGGGATGCAGCCGCGGGGGGACCTGCCCAGCCCCAGGCATGCCAGCCCAGCCCTGAAACCGGGCTGGGTTTGAGCTTGCTGTGGCAGCACCCTGAAACAAACCCCTGGCAGCACCATCCTTCCCAGCTCCCATGTAACACACATCCCCTGGGGAATATCGCTGCCCTCCCCATCATACCTCACAGCCCTCTCATCTAGTGCAGCTTTGTAACCCCCCCGTGCCTTGCAGCAGGTCCCCCCCAGCAGCATTCTCCTTCCTGCCCCCAGCACAGCCCCAAAATGCTCCATCCTTTCCCAGGACTGCAGCTGGTAGCTGTGCAACCTGCCCCACAGCCACTGCAATTAATGTCCACCACAGGCTCCCAAGCCTTTTGTCCTTCTTTTAGGAGGACCAGACCCAACAATTTACTCCACTCCTTTCCTTTCCTTTCCTTTCCTTTCCTTTCCTTTCCTTTCCTTTCCTTTCCTTTCCTTTCCTTTCCTTTCCTTTCCTTTCCTTTCCTTTCCTTTCCTTTCCTTTCCTTTCCTTTCCTTTCCTTTCCTTTCCTTTCCTTTCCTTTCCTTTCCTTTCCTTTCCTTTCCTTTCCTTTCCTTTCCTTTCCTTTCCTTTCCTTTCCTTTCCTTTCCTTTCCTTTCCTTTCCTTTCCTTTCCTTTCCTTTCCTTTCCTTTCCTTTCCTTTCCTTTCCTTTCCTTTCCTTTCCTTTCCTTTCCTTTCCTTTCCTTTCCTTTCCTTTCCTTTCCTTTCCTTTCCTTTCCTTTCCTTTCCTTTCCTTTCCTTTCCTTTCCTTTCCTTTCCTTTCCTTTCCTTTCCTTTCCTTTCCTTTCCTTTCCTNCTTCCCTCCTTCCTTCCCTCCTTCCTTCCTTCCTTCCCTCCTTCCTTCCCTCCTTCCTTCCTTCCCTCCTTCCTTCCTTCCTTCCCTCTCTCCCCTCTCTCCCCCTCTCCCCCTGTCTCTCTCTGGGTACTCCAGGGTTAAACACACCCAAGCCATGTCCCAGAGGAGCGTTTCCCCTCAGGAAACAAGACATTGGGTATTTGGAGCAACCTTCCTTTTAACCAGGTGCTGTCCTGCCCCCAGACCTGGGTCTCTCCTTCTGCCCTGGCTGTGTCAGGTCTCCATCCTTTAGCTACGAGGAGCTCCCTTGGACATGGCAATGGGAAGGTAGCTGGGACTCCAGTCACTCCCAGTATGGGGTTCAGTCCTGCTCCCAGCTCATGCCAGAGGCAGGAGGGTAAGAAAGGATGAAAGCTAGTAGGGACTGTGGCAGGCAGTGGGAGTAGGAGGGAGAGCAGGAGGAACCAAGGAGATGGTCCCTAGGTCCCACAGGCTGCCCCCCACCACATTCCCATCTATCCTGCTCCACCTCAAGGACAGCCATGGTCTGGCTTGGCTCAAAAAACATGTCATGGTGTTGTGCTCAGGGGAAGTCCATGGTCTGGCATGTAGGATGTTGTACACCTTGTTGCTGACCAGCTACAACCTCTCCCATCACCCCGTTTCTCTGTTCCCATTGGCCACATTTCACCTCTGGCAGCCAGCTTTGGGGCCACATGTCCCAGATAAATGCTGGCTGGGGAGGACTTGACCTCCTCTTCCCTCACTAAGACCAGGGATTAGCAATGGCCCCTTTAGGGTGTCTTGAGGGAGAGAAAACCCACTGTAATACTCAAATTTGAAGGGTGACCAAGATAGTTCCATGGAAGCTGTGTGCCACAAACCTGGGACCACCTGGTGGGAAACATCTCCCAGCAGCCCCTAGTGTCAGTGTGGGGGGGGAGGTTGTTTTGGAGGAAACTCCTCTTTTTTCTCCATTTTCTGCCATGGTTTGTCACAGCTGTAAAATACAGACACCTCCAAGGAGATGAAAGAACCCCAGGTAGATGATGTCTTTCTCATACTGTGAGGGTTTTTTTTTTTTCTCCAGAACTGTGAGGTTTGGATCAACATGGGTTGGATCTGCTGGGTTGGATCAACATGGGCTTGGGGGTCACTGTAGGGGGTACCCCGAGTGTGTGCACGTGTGTTGGTGTGTGCATGTGTGTTGGTATGTATGTGTCCAGTCTTGCTTGCTTTCCTCCAGTCCTCCCTGGCTCTTTGCACCATGCAGACTTCATTGGAGGCTTCAGGAGCTGTTCCCTCATCCCCTGCCCATCCACCTCTGCTTCTTTCTCCTCCTCTTGCAGAGGGAGCCCGTACAGCTGAGGGGTCTCCATACCTTCTGCCTGCGCCTCAGGCCTCCCAGCTGGCACGTCCCCTGCTTAGCAATGGCAGTGGGGTGGCAGTGGTGGGTGGTGAGCACACTGGGGGCACGGGAGGCAAGACAGACAGGTTCCCTGCTGCTGCTGGAGCTGGTTAAACATTGTCCCTGGCCAGTTAGGTAACAAACCACAGCGGGAAAGAAATGAAACTGCTTGAGCAAACAAGGTGAGCTTGGCAGGGCAACAGGCTGCGTGACAAAGTGCTCCCCTCTCCCTGCCAACCTGCCAGGGTTATCTATTGACGGAGAATAAACACCTCGCCCACAATCCCCAAACTCAGAGGGACAGCAGCCAGGAGCACAGACAGCTCTTGAGAGACCAGGCCTAGGCCCGGCCTTGCCCTGCTGACCAAACGCCATCTGAGCCCCCTCCCAAACATGCCCCTTGTGTGGGCATGCTGAGCGGTGTGGCACAGGCCCTCCCGCCAGCCCACCCGGCCTGCTCTGTGTGGGTGAGCCAGGGGGTCAGGGATGGTTTTGGAGCACTCGCTGGTGCCAGCAGACACCAGCTGGGAAAACCTGTTCCCTGGGGAAGGTTACGCAAGGAACGTGATGTGATGGAGGTCTGGCTGCAGCCCAGGCCACGGGACTGGCTGCTGGTTCACACCCAGGGACTGGAACCTCTTCTTGCACCACAGGGCAACCCTGAAGGCCTCCTCTCAGCATAGAATCATAGACTGGGCTGGGTTGGAAGGGACCCCAAGGGTCACAGAGCTCCAACCCCCTGCCACAGGCAGGGACACCAACCTCCAGGCCTGGAGCTACACAAGGTTGCCCAGGGCCCCATCCAACCTGGCCTTGAACACCCCCAGGGATGGGGACGGGAAGCATGTGGAACTAGGAGCAGCAGCCCTCCAGTCCAGCACACTAGGTGGTGAGGGACAGAGATCTTCCAGATGATTTTGCCACCCCTGGAATTTTGCATGACTGCAGACCCCCTCCTATGATGGGCTGAACTGCAGGGGTGGGCTTGGCATGGCCATGGGTGACGAGGCGTCGCAGCTGGACTAGCAAGGCAACTCCTCATGTAAACAGCAGTTGAACTCACCCAAAAGAGAACTGGCCCATGGACACCTCCTGCCCCTGGCAGAGCAGTTGGGTCATGCCCCTTAGTGCCCCTGCAACATCTCTGGGAGGTCCTTCAGTGAGCCCAGAGCCTGGGGGCTGCCAGCAGAGACACAGGGAACCCAGGGCCGTGGCCACAAGGAGTTTGGAAGTGAAACAGGAGACTTGCAGGAGGGTCTATGGAGAGTCCAGGAGGGTCCCCAGTACCTGGACCCTTCTTTTGTTATTCATGTCCTGGTGAAGGAGGGACCTGGGCTTCCCCAGGCAGCTTGGCAATGCGGATGATCTAACCAAACACTTCCATTCTCAAGGTGAGACCAGGCAGAATGAGAGCAGCCCCAGCTGCTGCAGCCAGGACAGCCAAGGGGAGTGGGCACAGATGCTCCAGGTGAGACCTTGCTTTGGACAACTTCTCTCTCTGCATTGGGTCAGAGTCTTGCAAGCACAAGATGGGTAATTTTAAACTTTTTTTTATTTAACTGCATATTTTAGAAGTCTCTGGCAGTAATGAAGGGCAGTCAGGGAAAAAAGGCTAGGTCCTCCTGCCAAAAAGGCATCTCAGACTTTGCAAGGCACCCCTACTGCCTAGGGACATCCCAAAAACTCCTCTCACCCCATGCACACAGCCCACACACCCCTCCCCACTGGTGGGCTGACTTTTCTCCATAGTCACTCCAGGCACCAGCTGGCTGACACCATTCAGAAGGATGTGGCATTGCTTTTGCCTGGACATCCTGGTCAAGCTCCAAGCTCAGAGGAGTCTTAGAGCCTTTCCCCTGGGTGAGCAGGAGCTGAGCAGTGCTATCCCCTGCCTGACCACATCCAGCAGGGTCCTGTACACCAGTAAGAGTGGCAACAGGACCCTCTGGCTCCCAGCAGTATTCAGACTGACTCATCATGAAATGCAGGCAATGCATGCCATCTGGGAGCAATGCATGGACCACTGTTTGCCAAGCTCAGGGTAGAAACATACCTGAGAGCCTGCTTGGCCTTCAGGTCCATGAATTCCTTTTTGCTGCCCCACAGACATATCCTGGGGGTCAGAGAGAGCCTCCTGGCAGCCCTGGGGCACTTTCCCTGCCTCCTCACTGCTGGGCTAGCTGGGGAAGGCTGGTGCTGCCCTTGAGCAAGAAGGAGCAGATGATGTGTTTGGTCTATCCAGGGGTCCCCCTTCCTGAAGATGTGGTCCTTGAGAACCACCCAGGTCTATGAGAAGCTCCCTTATAGCCAAACTGGAAGATGAGCAAGCCGTAAGCATATTGCAGTGCCTGTGCTTTTTGGTATCCCTTCATGTCTCAGAAGAGAGCACTGTCCTGAGAGGGGCTAGAGCCCATGGTCCCCATCCCATCTAGGGTCATAATTATGGAGGAAACTGAGAGAAACCCTTTTTCCCAACAGATTAGATTGCCCAGGAACTTGCTCCCCTGCAGCCTGAAGTTGGCAAACTCTGGCTTGGAGCTCGTGCTCCAGGAAAACCCTCCTGCAAAGGGGAGTGCTAGGGCTGAACTGCAGGAGGGCCCTCAGAAGGCCCCAAATTTGGGAGAAAGTTCAGGATGTCCCTGCATGGCTGGCTTTGAAACAAGGCCTCCAGATCTCACTCCCACCAGCCTAGGCACACCTTACCCTAAAGAAGTCCCTGTGACCCTGTGCTGGGATAACGAGGCACATCCAGGCCACAGCAGGCAGGAGGGGGGGAGGGAGAGAG
>VZTU01033066.1:47625-63367 GCA_013400835.1 Zapornia atra
GGATGGAGGGAGGGAGGGATGGATGGAGGGATGGATGGAGGGATGGATGGAGGGATGGATGGAGGGATGGATGGAGGGATGGATGGAGGGATGGAGGGATGGATGGATGGATGGAGGGATAGAGGGAGGGATGGAGCGATGGGGGGAGGGATGGATGGAGGGATGGATGCAGACAGGGTTCATGCAGTGGGATATCCCAGGTAACCTGAGTCTGGTCCCCACCATGTCTTTTAAGAAAAACAAGCAAAATGACAGGAGGTACAAAAAAACCCCCAACCAAACAATTTATTCTTCTTATGTTCCCATCTGAAAAGGAGGAAGCCACATGCACCTGCTGGGTGCCTGGCTGGGCTGGCATCCCCTCCTGTGGCTGACACAGAGCCTGCCTGTGCCCCATGACATTGCTTCAGTCCAGCTGAGCATCGCCACCTCCCAGGAGACGTGTGTGCCCCACAATGCACACGCTCACATGAGAACATCTGACTCCTGGAAAAATAGATCTGTACATTCATTCTGTGTTTTGCTTGGATCTTACATAAGTTAGAAGCTACTTTTGAGGGAAAAAAAAAAAGCCTGTTTCTAGATACAGGCAGCCAGGCTGGAGATGTAAAGTGGCCTCAATGTCCCAAGTTCTCTTGCTGCTGAGGGTTTTCCAGGGCCAGGTGAAGCTCTACATCTTCTCTCAGCACTGAGAAGCTGCTGCACAAGGGTGGCTTCACCCATCCCACACAGGGGGCTCCTTCAGCACGGCGTGAGCAGCAACGAGGGAGGATCCCATAGCTGGGACCAGGTCTGTCCGATCACAGGTTGGATAGTGGTGCTCCCCCTCTGCCCAGGCAGGAGCTGGGTGACAGCAGGAGACCTGCTGGGCTCCCACCGTAGGGCCAGCTGCTCCTCCAACGTCTCTTCCTCTCTGCGTTTGTCCAGGCTTTGGAACAGCCAAAGTCACTGTGACTCCAGTCAGAGGTACAAATCCAGCAAGGGAAATAATGGTTTAAACAACCTACTGGAGACAAAATATTGTCTTTAAACACCTCTGTGCTGATAGTCACCAGCACACACGAGCGTGCCCGTGCAAGGGCTGGAGTTTCACACGCTGCACAGGGCAGTAGCAGCTGCAGGCAAAGTTTCCTGTCAAGGAGCCCAGCTTGGGGCTGTCCCCGAGGGGCTTGTCAGTCCCTGGCTCATCCAGGACTCCTACAGCTCCTTGTTCCTGTTGAGCACCTCCTCCTCCTTCCAGCCACTGGAGTTCTTCCCAAACTTGTACACCAGCCGTCGCCCGTCGACTCTCTCCAGGATCTCTCTCTTGTAGTAGTATCTGGAGGAGATGGAGGTGGGGTCAGGGCTCTGGATGCTGCCCCACACGCTGGGGAGCTGCTGTGGGCTGAGCCCCGGTGGGTCAGGCCCAGCCCTGCGGGGTGGGTGTCCCTAGGGAGAGGGGAGGGCGCTCACCTCATGGCTCGGCTCAGCTTCTCGTAGGTCATGCTGCTGTTCTTCTTCTTCTGGCCCCAGAGCTGAGCCACCGCCTCGGAGCGCAGGAACTTGAAGACGCCCTCCCGCCGGTCCTCCCACTTCATCAGCCCCTCGTTCAGCTCGGGGTGGATTAGGATGTCCCTGATGAACTCCCACAGGTGGGTGCCTCTTGGGGCTGGAAGAGGAGAAAAAGCTGTAGAATGGAAGATCCTGCAGGTCCCTGCACTCAGGGTCTCCCTAAATCCCCCCTGCCCAAGGGCACGGCCAGCAGACACGGCCCTTCCTCCCATCCTTTCCCCAAGGAGCCAAGCTGGGGTAGGCAGTCCCCCCCTCCCAAGCTGGAGGGTCCACGTACAGTGCTTGCTCTTCCGGCTCTCCAGGCAGTCTCTGCTCTCCTTGGTGAGTTTTCGGGGCCGGCCCCGTTTCCTCTTGCCGTGCTTGTTGTCCCCTTTCTTGCTCCCTTCAAAGCCACCTGTGCACACACACAAGGGGACACGTTATGCTGTGTAGAGCCTGCTGGGTTCCAGCTCCCCCCTCCCTTGGCACAGAAGTGTCCTCCTCTGGAACAGAAGCACTGGGGAGAGCTGGTTGGGCCAGGGGAAGAGATCAGGGGCTGCCACCTTTTTTCAGGTACCAGGGAACCATCCCCCTGAGAGCAAGGTCACCCTGTTTCCCTCCACCCTTCAGGCAGCATTCCCAAAACCTTGCTGCTTCCTTGCATCCCAGTGTTCCCAGCTGGGATCAATACTGACCACTGCTTCCAGTGCCCAGGAGCTCTGGCTGCAGCCCTCACCCAGCTGCCTGCCTCTTTCCACCAAGCTCACTGTTGCCCTTGCTACTCCAGAGCTTGCACCATCACTGCTCTCAAGGGAGAGCAACAGACCCACTGTGCACCAATAACCAGTCCCCTCCTTCCTTCCCAGTGTGGGGATGGATGTTTAGGTGTAGTCCCTAAATCATTGCCAGCTCTGCAGCTGCTGGAATGCCCTGGCACAAGTCTCCCTCTCCCAGGTCCTGTGGGGAAGCAAACAACTCACCATCAGGGAAGAGCTTAGCTTCCATGGGGTCGAGGTCGAGGTCACTTCCACCGGAGTCCTGGGAGTTGGGGCTGTGGGACATCACAGGCCCTGGGAGGCAAAGGGACAGGGCTCAGACCACCAGCTGCTGGCATCTGGAGATGCTTCTCCCTGAGTTCCCCCAGGTGCCTGTGGGCAGCCTGGTGTAAAACCCGGACCTGCCCTCAGTGATGGGGCAGCTCCCCACTGATGGTCTAGACCAGCATAAGCAAAGGGAGCTTTTCACAGGGCCAAACCCTCACCTGAAACATCAGAGCTGCCTGGGGACATGGCACCAGGCAAGCAGGTGAACTCCGTGGATAGGAAGGGGTTTGTAGGCTTCATGTCCTCCAGGGAGTCCTTGGCACAGGGATTTCCCAGCTCTGGAAGGGGCAGAGAAGGGAAGAAGGGATTAGCCCTGCCTGCACCAGCATATGGTCCCTGGGGAAAAGGCTTGGCTGGGGCTCCTTCTTACCCAGGTGGTTGGAGTCCAGGAAGGTCTCTTGGGAAGTTGCATCCTCTTTCTCCAGCAAATCAATGATCCAGTTCAGCTCATCAGAGGCTGCAGGGGTGGGGGGACTCGGGTTAGTGCTGCTTATTGGGTGTGGAGGGGAGTGGTGTGTACACCCCTGCCCGACCTCTGGTCTGTGCCCCCACCTCCCCCTTGTGCCGTCCCCTCTCCAGGACGTGTGGGGTCCTGGGCTGGTGGGGGAATCTCCGCCAGATGCTTTGAGCTTCCAGGACGGGGGATGAAGGGGACAGTGGGACACTCACTGATCTCATGCAGGCGGTCGTAGAGCTCATCCCCCAGGGGCCCAAAGATGAGGCGCATCTGGTCCCTGGTGCAGTGGCAGAGCGCGTGCCCATCCATGTTGCAGCAAGAGAAGTCGATGGAACTGGCATCGTATTTGTTCTTCTCCACGTGGTAGCTGATCCACTCCAGCACTTGCACCTTGGTCCAGAAGTATGGGAGCTCACTGAACCACTCTGGCTTGTCTGCAAGGGACGGACAGCGGGGCTCAGGGACAGGGCAGCCATGCCAATGCCACCTGTGGGCTGCCATCTGCAGTTCAGCACAGGGCCTGGGCCCGTGGTGGTTCCGTGCTTGGAGTTATGGGATTAACTTAGCATCTGCTCCCAAGTCACTGGCCCTGCTCTGCCCTACTCCTTATCCTGGGGGACAGCAAGGACCTGACACCCCCACACCACTGGTTTCAATGCCATTTGTCCTGTCTGTGCTGGGACCCACCCTGCTCTGCTGGTGTGTTCCCTGGGCCTCCCCCAGGGCCTTCCCACAATGGTCCCACTGGGGGAATGGGACCCCTGGCACCAGGACTGTGCTTCCAAACTGCTGTCCTGGTGAGCCCTGCCGGCCTGTCCCCTGAGATGTGCTGGTAAGAAAGGTAATGAGCCCCTCACCTCCCATATGCATCTGATGCACTCCAGGCACCCGCGCCTTGTCCCACCCAGGCTCTCCTTCAGCAACCTTTTAGCCAACACCCCCCTGGGAAACTGAGGCACGGTGCAAGCTGTTGACCTTCCCCAGTTGGACCAAGACCTCGCAATGCTCTTCCAAGACAACTGCACGGTCTTGCTGCTGCCTTGCATGCTGGCTCCCTTGTTCCTGTGGTCCTACCTGTGCTCTGTGCCAGGGGCTGGTTGTTTGGGGGGCTCAGCCCCAGGCTGTTGTCATCCCCAAGGTGTCCCAGCATGTCCAGGGTCGGCTGCACCTCCTCTGGCTGATACATGGCGCTGATGTAGTTAGAGAATATGTTGCTGATCTCACAAGATCCCGCCATCAAGCTCTCTGCCAAGGAGGTAACGGTGAGCCCCGGCACTTTGGAGGTGGGGGGACCTGAGCCCACAGCACTCCCAGCACCCCAGAGACCCGGCTGAGTGAGGCTGGGCTCTCCCTCCCTCCACCAAAGGACGCTTCTCAGGTCACTTCTGGAGAAACACCCGCTCAGCACCCTCCACCCGGGGCTGGGACCTGACTCACCACCACCCCGGGGCTGGGAGCAGGGGAGGTTGAGCCGGCGCAAACTGGGGACACGGCCTCAGTGAGCTTGCTGGGGAGTCCTGCCCCAGCAGCCCAGCCTCACGAGCCCTGATGGCAGCCAGCACAAAGAGGTTGTAGGCAGGTGGCACCCAGAGAGCAGCGTCAGGGAGCCCCTCCACGGGGATGGGTGCCGCAGGGCACCCAGCTGTCAAGTGCTCCCCTCACCCCACTGCACGGCAGCACTGGGGACAGCACAGCCTGGGCCCCGCTGCCAGTGCCGGCAGGTCTGGTCCTCCCAACCAGTCACCAGAAGCACATCCCAGTAACTGCCCCAGTAAGGGACCGAGTCCCTGCTTGGCCCGTGTCGAAGAGCAAAATCTTGCTGTTCGCTGGACAAAACCTGAGTGACGGAGAGGAGGAGGGGGAACCCTCCAGACCTCTGTCTCACTGTCCCCCCCGTTGAGGACTGGCAGCTGCAGTGGGCCAGCAGGCATGCAGCGACAGCAGACCAAGCGCATCCCCCCACTGAGAGCAAAGATGCACAGGGAGGGGAGCAAAGCAGCCACCCTGGGCTGGGGGACCACGACAACAGGCCCCAGACAGGAAAAAAAACCCGCTTTGGTACCTTCTGTGATGGCAATCCTGGGAAGGGCAGCTAAATCCAGAGAGCAGCGAGGGGAGACAGAGCACACCCTGCCCCGCCCCTGCCCCGCCGAGGGGTTGGAGCCACTGCTCATGGGCCCGAGGAGGCTGTGCCGATGGGCAAGCCCTGCCCGTGTCTCCTCTTTTATAGCCAGGGCTGCGTAACTCGAGCTGGCGGCCCGAGGGGAATTCCAGCCTGAAACGTTCATGCTCCCAGATCCAGGTGATTTGCATAATATGAACCACCGGGTCCCAGCCCAGCGATGCCTTGCCGGGAAATCTGGGTTGGCCAGTTTAATCATTGTCAGAGCCCTTGCCCTGCCAGTGCCCAGAGTTTCACCCACACCGGCTTCGCGGGTGTTTTCTTCCCTGCTGTTTGCCCGGCTCGTGTTTGTTTGCTCACAGCAGCAGGTTCACTCAGCTCCTGCTGCCAAGCACACACACCCAGCGAGGGCTGGTGCTAGGCTGGGGGGCTGTGTATCCTTCCCTGGGGCTCTGCCCATGGCAAAAAGGGGCTGGGAATGGTGCCCTGGGTGCCCACTAGGCCATGAGGCCTACCCCTGCTTGGGCGGGCGGTCCAGCGTCACGCTGAGCCGGTGCTTTAGCCACACTCGGCTCGGTCACTCCCTGGTCTGGCACAGGCACGGCCTCTGCCAAAGGGGAGGGAGGCTTTGGTGACCCAGCTTGGCAGGTGCCAGGTGCAGGGGACAGGTGGGGACAGGTGGTCTGCATGGGAACGGAGCGGAGACCTGGCAGGTCACAGAATCACAGATTCACAGGGGTTGGAAGGGACCTCAAGAGCTCATCGGGTCCAACCCCCCCAAGGTGCCCAAGTGTCCCTGCTCTCTGTTAGAACGGGCCAATTTTTGTCTGGGGAAGAGGCCTAGGACAGGCTGCAGAGCTCTGACAGCCTGTTCCCTCCCATTTCACAAGCATACACTCACTGGGGACACACACCAAGGGGCAGTCAGGGTTGTCGGATACATTTGGGGTGTCACCTGGTGGCTCTTGACCCTCCAGCTCTTGTACAGAGGTACTAGGGACCATGTCTGGCTATGCTCCTGCTGACTGCAGGAGCCCCAGGTCAGTCCAAGCCTTGGCACCCATTTGCCTGGTGCTGGTAGTTTGCTGAGCCAGCCTCACATGGGCCTGGTGCAGACCCAGTGCAGTGTGCAGGGCAGACCTTGGCATCACATAGCCACTGCTAGGTCCTTCTCACTTCAAACTGGCACCTGGCAGCAGACCTTCTTATGTAACAAGGTGGTGACAGACTGTCACAAGCATGGATGCTCTATCTAAGCCAGAAAGGGTAGGGTGGCTGTGTGCCCCATCCCCTTCTCACATCAGCCTGGCCTGCCATGCCATGCTGTTGCTCTGGAACAGACAAGGCCAGCACAGCAACCAGGAGGCACCAGGTCACACTAGATGATCACTTGCCCCAGCTTCATTCCTCTGCAGCACAGTTATGAGTTCTGGGTGCTTCTGGGCCCTTTTGTTTCCTGGGTTCAGCATCTCACAGTGCATAAGGTCATCCCCATGCCCAAGAGAAGTCCCTGCTATTGCTGCCATGAGCCAAGCCAAGACCCCCAGGGAAAGCACTGGTGCTGTGCAGACACAGAGCCACAAGGCCAAGTTCAACTGGGAGCTGAGCCCAGGGCTCCACTGTGTCTAGGGACCTGGACTTCCCGTCCTTGTGGTTAGAATCCTGCCCCTGGGGAAGCTTTTTCCACCCACAGCTGAAATGCAGGTGTCTCTGGAGTGGGATGTGACAGCTCTGTGTGATGTCCTGGGCCACAGGCCAAGGGAAGATGGGGAGGTCATGGAGCATTTAGGAGCCTCCTGTCCTAGCCCACCCAGAGGGCTCTCTCCCACCCCAGAGGATCCCATCAGATGCCTGATGGGATTCTGTGGCATGGACTATGTGGAGTGTCCCCTTGCCCAGGGCTTCCTTCTTTGCAGACCCACAGCATACCCTGGGGAAGCTGTGGGATCAGTCCATGCACTCGGACTATGCCACTAATTAGAGAGGTGTCCCCAGTGGGTAACATCCCCCCAGCCCCTTACCTGTGCCTGACATGCCAGGAGCCCCCTGGATCCTCCTGCAGTCCATCCTGCTCCCTTCCTTCCCCCTGTGTTGGGAAGCCAGGAGGCCAGCAGACCTGAGCAATGCCCCCCAACACACTGCAAGCACCCTCTGGCTTTACTGCCATGAAGAGATGGCCTTCCTGCCCACCTGCCCAAACAATGTGCCACGACCCAGGCCCTATAAAGGGCCATGGGGAGCAGGTCACAGTGGTGGGCACTCCCTGCAGATGTTGAGATACTGTGTGGGAAAGCATAAGCCTCTCCCAGAGTCACAGGGCAGCAGCAAACTGCTGGATGGTGCCCACAGGACCTTCTACTGCTGAGAGGCAGCTGCAGCACTGATGGGCTCAGGGTAACTCCCCCTTGAACCTGAAGATGGGTGGCAGAGGGCTGCCACAATCTCCTCACCCGAGCTGGTGGCTCCCAGGGATGTGTCCCAGCTGTCCCCTTTGCTGCTGGTCTGAGCTCCATGGCACCTTCAGGCAGGTGGGAAGCATGGCACAGGGTGCTGCCAGCCCGATCTGGGCACCGTGCTGCAGTGAGAAACAGGTGGTCATGAGTTTGAAGTGAGTTGGTGACAGAAGGACCAGCAAGAAAAGGTGTCTGTGGTGCAGTGGGTGACTGGGACACCGGGTAGGAGAGAGAGGCTACTGATGTCACCTGCCCTGATGGGTGTAATTGGGCTCATCATACCCCCCCCACTCGCTGCCTTACAGCTGGCAGCTCCACGGCGTGACTGTGGGTGTGAGAGCTCACCCCAGCTGACACAGGCTGAGGGTGACACGGGGCATGGTGCTGGGAACGGACGGAGCTGTGGGCACTGCCAGGGGCACTACCAGGGCCAGGCTCACTTCAGGGTGTGTTTCCAGGCCAGGGCCAGGGGTCCCCAGCTCTCACCCTGCAGCAGCAGCAGCGGGCTGCGGGGTGCCCCACGCAGGGAGCGGTGTGTGTGCTGGGGAAGTGCCGCTGGGGTGCTGGGTGCAGGCAGAGCCCACGGCTTCCCACCGCGCAGCGCCTCTGCCGACCCGTCCAGCTAGAGCCGGCTGGCTGGGACACTGCAAGCGGAGGCTGCTGGGGCCGAGGCCCTGCCCTGCAGAGGTAGAGGCACAGCTCGCTGTGCCCCCTCCCCACCCTGCAGCGCCTGGGGCTGGGACAGGCTGGCTGCGCCATGTCCTGGGTGGGCACAGGCTGGTGCCAGCATCGGCCACCTCTGGGCACTCCGCGGGCTCCACAGGCCGGCAGCGGGGTCAGCTCCTCCCCTCCCCCCGCGTCCCCCATGCCCGCAGCCCAGCCGGCAGCCCGGGGAGGGGGCACCCTGCGGGCCCGGCCCCGCAGCGCTGACACCCCCGGGCAGCGCGGTGCGGGGCTGCCACCTGCCGGCTGCCCCCGGGCAGCCCGTGTCCCGCACCGCCCCAGCCCCGGCAGGCAGCCAGGAGCCACCCGAGGCGCGGCACCTCTCCCCAGTCCCAGCTCGGGGAGCTGGGGACCCTTCAGGGAGGTGATGAGGGGCTGCAGGGGCTGCTCGGGCCTTCCTGCCGCTCTGGCTCGGGGCTGCCTGGCTGGACTTCTTCCTTCTCTCTTCCTCCTTGCAGGAGGGAGCAGAAGTTCCAGCCTGGCTGGGTCTGTGCTTCCCTCCACCTCAGACACCTACATTGCCCCCAGTGCTGCCCAGTCCTGGTGGGTGCCAGGGTGGCCATGAGCCAGCAGTGTGCCCTGGGGGCTGAGAGAGACAATGGGATCCTGGGGGGCATCAGGAGGAGTGGGGGCAGCAGGTCACAGGAGGGGATCCTCCCCCTCTGCTCTGCCCTGGGCAGGCCCCACCTGGAGTGTTGTGTCCAGTGCTGGGCTCCCTGGGATCAAACAGCCAGGGATCTCCTGGAGAGAGTCCAGAGGAGCTGAGGAGATGCTGAAGGGCCTGGAGCATCTCCCCTGTGAGGAAAGGCTGGGTGAGCTGGGGCTGTGCAGCCTGGAGAGAAGGAGACTCAGGGGGGACCTTATTAATGTCTATCAATATCTGAAGGATGGGATGCAGGGGAATGGCCAGCCCCTTCTCAGTGTCTGTGGGGACAGGACAAGGGGCAATGGCTGCAAGTCAGAGCAGAGGAAGTTCCACAGCAACCTGGGGCAGAACTTTTCCCCAGTGAGGGTGAGGGAGCCCTGGGCCAGGCTGCCCAGGGGGTGTGGAGTCTCCATCTCTGGAGAGATTCCAGTCCCCTCTAGACACCGACGTGTGTGCCCTGTCCTGGGGACCCTGCTTTGGCAGAGGTTGGACTTGGTGAGCTCTGGGGGTCCTTCCCAACCCCTACGATTCTGTGATCTTCTTGCACTACCCAAGGTAGGGGCAGAAGTGCTGTAGCAGCACCAGTTCACCCCACCTTTCCCCCAGCTCCCTTTTCCAGGTGCACCAGGATGGATGGGCCATTCCCAGCTTTGCTCCTTCCCTCTTCCAAACCCTCTCTCCTCCACCCATCACCTCATTTCAGTACATTTTATTTGTGAAGACAAAAAGACAAGGAACAAACACCATCCATTGACAAAAAAACCCCCATGTACATCAAGAGACCAAAATAACTTATACTATTTACAGGAACACATCGAGGTATAAAATATATGTACACACCTTGTCCTCTGACAAACCCAGCTGGGCTGGGCTAGGTGACCCAGCAGAGAAGAAAAAGCCTTCACAAGGGTTGGCCTCTAGAAAACAGCTCTGAGCAAGAAAAGGCACCTGCTGTTTGTGACATGATGCTGCAGCTGCCCAAATACCTGCTGCAGGGCTGGACCGGATGGTCCCAGGGCAGAGGGGATGTGGAACAGCTGGTAGATACCAGAGGCAGAGCTGTTAGGATGGGGGGTGAAACCCCCCCCTGGGGCAGGAGGAAAGGTGCAGGGCTGTGTTTCTCTGGGGGCAAAGCCTGGGAGGCAAGGACAGGGCCTGGGGGTTCAGGGTTGTGCTGGGCTTCCTCCCAGTTAGAGCTGGAGCACCATGGAGAGGGGTTGGGGGTCCCCTTCCTTTCCCAGGATGGTGAAGGGGGCTCAGGGTGTCCTGCTTCAGGGAGCTGCCTGAAAAGCAAGTGGGAGCTCTGCTGTGCAGGGGTTGTACCTGAACCCATCGCACAGGGCAGGGGAAGCACTGGGAGGGGGGCAGGGGGGACAGCATCCTGGAGAACAGGCAGCACCAAGCCAGGAGGCAGCATCCAGGAACACCCCAAAGCAGCTGTGCTCAGAGGTGCTGGGGAGGACCAGCACCCTGCTGCTCCAGCTCCTCAGAGCTGGCCAGACTGGGACACGTAGTGCCTGCCAGTCCTTTTGTGCCATAAGAGCTGTGGGTGACAGGGAGGGGGCACTTCCCAGGCTCCCTGGGGGGGCTCACAGTGGTTTGGGGGGCCCAGTGCTTTTGTGCTTCTGAGTCACCTCCACCCCTTGTGTGCAAAGCTCAGCTCGACGCCAGCACAAGGCCCTGGGCAGAGGCTGGGGCTGGCTCCTGTGTGCTGGGGGGAGGAGAACCACAGAGCAAGAGGCAGGGCCTGGGGACAAAGCATCACCCAGAGAGAAAGGGAAGGACCATGCAGGTGTCATCACACCCTTGGCACAAACCAAGGCACAGCAGAGTGAGGTGCATGGTGTGAAGGCAGCTCCACACTGTCCCTGGGATGGATGGATGGATGGATGGATAGAGGGGGCTGGCAGAAGGGCTCAGAGACCACAAGAAGGGACTTAAGCAATGCATCAGTGCAAGTCCTGAACCCCAGGAGAGCACCCCAGCACAGTGCACAAGGAGGAACCAGCTCACTTGCTTCCTCCAGCTGTCAAACAGCCCTCACTGCCATTGCCAGCCCCACCTCCACCTTGGCTGTCCAAGCCTGTGGCCCCAGTCTGAGCCCTGAAGGACCAGAGTCCAAGGGCCCACCCTTTGTGAAACCACCTGCATGGTAGATCTTGTGCTTTAGTGTTTGGGGGAACCTGCCCCCCCTCCCCAAACTAACAGTGAGGCTCAGAGCTGTGAGCCCCTTCCCACACCCCATTGTGCAAGGGAGCAGGGTACAGCTCTGTGTCAGCTCCCCAGCTCCCTCCAGGTAATCTGGGGTGTCTGGGATTACCCTGTTTTATGGCCAGTGTCTGGGGCAGGATCTGGATTCAAATATGTTTTGGGGGTGAAAAAAATTCAAGCATCACCCACAAGAATGAGCTTCTCTCCCAGATCCCCCCCCGACCCTGGCTTGTGCAGCACCAGCTCCCTGCTGCTCCAGGCTGCCCCCAAATTACAGCAGGCTCTGGAAAACAGGGACTAGGACCAGCCCAATTGAGCAATGTGCTTTGTGTGGCATTTCCCAGACCAGAAAGGCCTCACTGCATCCACAGCAAACAGCTGTGAGGGCAGAGGCTGAGCTGAGCCTTTCAGAGGTCCCTCTCCATCCTTCCAAGGGACAAGAGGAACCACTTCCAGGCTGCAAGTCAACCCAATGACTAATGGCAATGATGCCAAGCTGTAGTCCAAGCATCCCAGAAGCTTGGACAGTCCACAATAGGAGCAAAATCTCAGTGTTACAACTCAGCTGGGGGATCCCACTGCAAAGGTGGCAGCACAGAGGAGAGCAGGATGCTGGTCCTGTAGCACAGCCCAGGAGGAGACAGGGAGGGGGACAGGAGGGGTGGCTCAGACATGCAGTGAAGTGTGAGGGAGACCACGTGTCCCCAGGACAAATTCAAATCTCCAGAACATAACAACAACTAAGAGAAGAGAAAAACTAAACTCAGGAACCCCCCACCCCACCCCCAAAGCAAAGCCAAATGACAACAGCACCCAGCTTGCACCCTGAGGTAGCTAAACCAGACTGACACCCAAGAGATGCTCTCCCCCATGGGGAGTACCAACCTACACAGACACTATGTACACACACACACACACACACCAAAGCTATGGGATCACCATCACCCCTCATTTCAGGGACATCCCTGCCCCCTGTGTGCTGGCTGCTGTGCTGCAGCACCCAGCTCCCTCCAGCTTGGAGCCCCCTCAGTGTGCTGCTGGGTGCAGCAGAGAGAGGGGAACGCTCAGCATCATCCAGGGTTCCCACTCAGCCCTGGGGAGTGAAGCAGGCACTTGGCAGCCTACACACAGGGAGGTGGGAAAAGGCAAGGGAGGCCTGACCCCAAGCTCCCCAAAAGCAGGGGTGTTCCAGCTTCAGGAGAGAGCAGCGAGCTCAGGCACTGGCAGATGCTGGTGCAGACACTGGTGCACATGGTACACCTGGCTTCAGGCAGCCACACAGCCCCCAAACCTGGTACACCTGGCTTCACACCCCCAAACCTCCCCCCACCCCACCCTCCAGCCATGCACAGGTTAAACTGGCTGAGGGATGAGCAGGGAACCCCTCTCCAAGACAGGCTTCAAGGGTAACACTGCCTTCAGCCCCCCACATCTGGGCTTTACTCCAGCAGCCACGGTGCCCCAGGGCATTTTTGCCTGCCCCCCAGCCCAGAGCTGCCAGCACTGACACAGCTTCTCCATGAGCCACAGAAGGAAGGATCTTTGCCTCAACACAGCCACCACTCCCAGGCTGTGCAGGGCTCAGCCCCAGTCATGAGGGACCAGTGATTGTCCTGCTCAAGGGTCACACCCTGAGCAAGCCAGTGGGATGGGTATTTCCCCCCCACCCCCCAAAAAAGGTAAAAAGTCCCCATCAAACCAACAGAGATGCTCCTGCCTTCAGGATGCAGAGGAATTCTCAAGTTCCACCTGGAATGATGTTACCCAGGGCTGGTCCACAAAGCACCATGGTTGGACACAGCAGAAGGAAAGCAGCCTGTGCTTTCCAGGGCAGGTACTGGAGCTCCTGGCCTCTCAGATCCCAGTCCAGTGCTGGTGGGGTCATGTGGAAAACTCCTGAAGTTTGAGTTCAAACACTACTACTTCTGTGCCAGAGGGGATGAGAGAAGGTGTGAAACAAGAGCACCACTCCTGGGGCCTCCTCAGCCACCCCACAACAAACCCTGGCTCACCCAGGGCAGGACAGGGCAGAGGCTGGTCCAGTGAGCCATGGGGAAGAGGAAGGAAAGCTCCAGTGGGAGAGCAGGGCTTTGCCCAGCCCCCTGCACAGCAGAGAGGGAGGAGGGAGCTGGAGAAGCTGTGTCCTCAGGGACATACTCCTTCATGAAGGTTAGATTGTGCAAGATCATCCACTTCAGGATTGTCTTTCAAGCATGGGGGGTGATGAGGGGACTGGTGCAACCCCTGTGTGTGCAGCCCCTTCCTCACCCTGCTCCTGTGTCCATCCTGACCCAAACTCTGGGTGCTCAGGGACTTGCTGGGCCTTCCTCCAGCTACCTGATCCACAGGGTGGGGGGAATGGGCCAAATCTGAGCTCACCCCCCCCCCCCTCTGGCAGAAGGCTGAGCCTGGTGTGGTGGGGAAATTACAGCTCCAAGCTCCCAGAGGTGGTAAAATAAGCTGGGCCACAGGAATGGGGGTGACAAATCCAGCTGTGGCTTCTTTGCCCTGTAACCCCCATTTCTGCTTTGTTTCTCCATCTCAAGGGGGTTACCAGGCTGCAGGAACCCACCAGAAGAGCCCTGCTGAGGACCAAGGTGTTGAGAGAAGGGCTGAGGAGCCCCCTTCCACTGCAGAGCAGGGTGGGCACATGGGAAGAGCCCAAGAGCTGTGGGTGAGCTGAGTTTCTAGCTGGGATTTGGAGAACATCAAAGGGAACTGCAGAGGGTTTGTCTGGAAGTTGCCTGACAGAGATCTTCCCAGGCTTGCTGTGCCTTGGCAAAGGAGCTCAGGGCTGCACACCTCCAGCTGCTGGGGACAGGAGGATGGGGAAGGATGGGACGACCTGAAAATCCTTCTGCAGCCCCCCACAGCAGAGAGGCTGTCTCACAGGTAAGATCTCCAAAGAAGGAGCCTCTCCATGCTGTGGTCTGGGTCAGCAGACACCAGTTGTCCTCACAGCCATGGAATGGAGAAGGACTCCTGCAGGAACCAGCCCTGGAGCCAACAGTGACAGAGGAAGAGCATCAGGGTGGAGGCCAGACGAGCCCCCGTTGGCAGGAGGGAATTGGTTGCCTCTTGAGAAGGAGCCAAGGAGCTCTGACCACCAGAAGTCCCAGCAGGCATCGCAGCAGGATGGGTGAGAGGAGAGCTAAACCACTTCCTAGTCACTGGAAAACCATCAAGAAACCTCAGCAGGAGAGAAGGTGGAGCTGATGGTGCCCCACAGAGCTGCCTCCTCACAGGAGCTGGCAGTGCTTGAAGTACCAGCTGAGACATCGTCCACCCCATTGGGTCAGTCACAAAGAAACCCCTCTCCCTGGGCTGAGTTCCTGGAGATGACAGGGTCTTGACAGCAAGGGAGAGGCACCCCAGTCTTCACCCTCCTGTCATGTCTTCCAGTCTTTCTGCAGTTCCTAGTTGGAGCCCATGGGTAACCTCCTCCCACTCCAAAGCTTCACTGTCAAGTCACTGAGAAGCAAAGGTGAGAGGGACAGTGTGACCCAGGGGTTGCTGCAGAAGCCCTGCAGACATGCTGCAGAGAGGCACTGCAAGGAGAAACCATCCCCACCCCCAGCCCATGGCAGCATGCAGCCCACAAGATTTTCAGGCTCTTTTCTCTTGGGAGGAGGTTGCCCAGTCCATGTGGGGGAGCAGGCAGACCCACGGGGGCTCATCCTCCAGCTCATCCCACTTGTAGGAATTGGGGACAAAGGGTGACCTCCAGGTCTGACCCCAACACCAGGACTCCTGCACCCCTTGAAAGAGGTGAAAGCAGTGACACTGCAGGGAGCTGCTCTGTTTGGGCTCTCCAGGGTGTGGGCTGCTTTGGGGGGGTGGCTGCTAACTCCTGTCCCACCATCCATGCAAGCCATGGCTTCCACAGAGCTTCCATAGTCAATGTGGGCACTTGGGAAGGGGGGGGAAAAACCAAACCACCCCAAACCCAACAAACCAAACCCAGTGTGGGGGTGTGGCTGGGCCAGGGGGACACGTCACTGCTAGCAAAGGCTTATCAGGTGGGGAATAACGCAAAAGAGATCCATACCGTGAAGAAGCAGCTCAGACCAGAGAGGAGGAGAGAAACAAGAGAGGGAGAGGAGCAAGAGCAACAGAGAGACAGAGGGAGAAGGAGATGGAGAGGAAGGCAGGAGGAGATGGAGAGAAAGGCAGGAGGAGATGGAGAGAAAGGCAGGAGGAGATGGAGAGGAAGGCAGGAGGAGATGGAGAGGAAGGCAGGAGGAGATGGAGAGAAAGGCAGAGGGAGGAGGAAAGGATGGAGAGAAAGACAGAGAGGGAGGAGGAGAGGATGGAGAGAAAGACAGAGGGAGGAGGAGATGATGGAGAGAAAGACAGAGGGAGGAGGAGAGGATGGAGAGAAAGAGGGAGGAGGAGAGGATGGAGAGAAAGAGGGAGGAGGAGAGGATGGAGAGAAAGAGGGAGGAGGAGATGGAGAGAAAGAGGGAGGAGGAGAGGATGGAGAGAAAGAGGGAGGAG
>VZTU01033066.1:63667-103119 GCA_013400835.1 Zapornia atra
TGGAGAGAAAGGGAAAAGGAAAGATGGAAGAAGAGTGCATGAGCAAGAGAGAAGGAGCAGGAGGGTCAAGGCAGACTAGTAGCACGGCCCTTTATGGCAAGGACGCGTCGTGGAAGGCAAGGGGTGAGCCCAGGCACGTAACTCCATAACTTTACCCGGCAGTCACTGTGGCACAGGTGGGAGGAGGGGAGGAGGAGAGACAGAGAGAGACAGAGAAAAAGGAAGGGACAAAAGGGACATGGTCGAAAAGAAGGTATCAGTCTTGCTGCCAAAGTGCTCCCCCGAGAGCAGCAGAGGATGCCCAGCCCCAGGGAAGTGGGGTCCCTACATGGGGGATGAGCCAGGACATCACCAGAGCGTGGGTAGGCGATGGATGGCTGAGGGGACAGCTCGTGGCACTGCAGTGGGCAGGCTCTGACACGGGGCAGGCTAAGGTTGGCAAGATGAGGTGGAGTGGAGAGACTAGAAAGCTGCAAGACTCCCAGCTTCCCTCCCTCCCTGCTCCCTGTCCACCCAGTACAAACCCACCCAGGCCCAGTGATGACGGTTCAACCCAGGGGTCTCCCACCTCCTGGGGGTTTCTGGGGAGCAGAAAGACCCAGGACTCACCTGGAGGCAGTGAAGATGTGCTTTGAGTTGGTGCAGATGGCATTGATGGGGCTGTCATGCCCTTTAATTTCCCCAACTGGGGTGAAGGTGTCCACATTCCAGACTTTGATCACGCCTCCTCGGCAGGCACTCAGCACCATGGGGCGCCCAGGGATGAAGGCCAGGGCACAGACCCAATCCTTGTGGGCGTTGGGAATTTGCTGTAGGTACAAGCACAGAGCAGACATCATGACCAGCCTCATCTACAGCACCACCAGCAGCCCTCCTGCACCCACGTGGGGAGGCTCAGCTCCTTACTGTCACCCTTGGATGATCTGGAGTGTGGGGGTAGTGGTGCAGATAGGGGAGCAAGGGGGTGGATTCCTAAGCAGGGCTGGGTTTGCTCCCTGGGCAGAGGACAAAAGTCCTGTCCTCAGAGAGGCACAGCAAGTGACACTGCAGCCTGCATGCCAGGGGGGCCTGTCAATCCTGAGTGCCCTACAGCACAACCTTAGGGGGCTACAGAGAGCCCCCCCACCCCCATGCACTGCCAGATCCACAGGAACAAACAGGAGTGTCCTTGCTGGTCCCCTCAGTGGAGGACACCAGCACCAAGTCCCTGAACAAAAGTCCCCCTAGACCCCCAGCAGCAATTCTGCCCCATGTTACCCCAAGAACCATCCAGACCTGGGTAAGTTCCTGCTGCTCCAGATCCCACTTCTTTATGCCATTGTCCCTGGAGCCACTGAAAAGGATGTCTCCCTGGATGGCCAAGCACTCGATGCCATCGTAGTGAGGAGGCTCGAAGTTGTGAGTAGGGCAGATGTTTCCCACTGTGCCTTCAGCAATCTCAAACACCTGGGAGACAAACAGGGGGTGAGAAACCCCAGGTGGGACTAGAAACAGACTCTCCCCTCTTGGAGAACTTGGCTCAGGGCACCCAAAGTGATGCTGGAAAGATAGGGGGGGGTATTGGCCAGTGGAGGCTTTTTTGGGGCTGAGGTCTTTCTGGGGGCCTGCTATCATCAGGGGAGATGCATCACCAAAGACAACCCCCACTCTGCTGTGTTTTACTCATGGTGAGCTTTCTCCATGAGACAAACTAACAGCTTCCAGCTGACAGAATAGTGTAGTCCTGCCTCCCTCATATTGTGCCCAGTGCTGGGCTCCCTGGGATCAAACAGCCAGGGATCTCCTGGAGAGAGTCCAGAGGAGCTGAGGAGATGCTGAAGGGCCTGGAGCATCTCCCCTGTGAGGAAAGGCTGGGTGAGCTGGGGCTGTTCAGCCTGGAGAGAAGAAGACTCAGGGGGACCTTATTAATGTCTATCAATATCTGAAGGATGGGATGCAGGGGAATGGCCAGCCCCTTCTCAGTGTCTGTGGGGACAGGACAAGGGGCAATGGCTGCAAGTCAGAGCAGAGGAAGTTCCACAGCAACCTGGGGCAGAACTTTTCCCCAGTGAGGGTGAGGGAGCCCTGGGCCAGGCTGCCCAGGGGGTGTGGAGTCTCCTTCTCTGGAGAGATTCCAGACCCGTCTGGACGCCGCCCTGTGCAATATGAGCTGGGGAGCTGCTTTGGCAGGGGGTTGGACCCCAGGAGCTCTGGGGGGCCCTTCCAACCCCTGGGATTCTATGATCTCACCATCCCTCTTCCCTTCCCTGGTGCCAACCTCAATTCAATCTGTTAAAAACCTAACAGGGAGGGGCAAGCTCCTGCTGTGCTGGAGCTGTGAGGGAGCAAGTGCAGAGCATCTGGATCAGGGAGGAGAATCAAGCAGAACAGGGTGAGCTCTGTCAGCCACAACCTGAAAACACCAGCCACAGAACCCAAGGGATGAGACAGATGCAAATCCACCTCCAAAGGTACTGTGGACCAAGCAAAAGGCCAGATTCCAGGTGAGGAGACACATGAAAACCTCACATGCAGAGATGGAAACAGCAATCTGGACACAGACTTCAGGAGACAAGAGCTCAGGGGTTGCCAACACCTGGGCTTTTCTATGGGACACAGGGTGACCCAAGGAGGAGAGTACCTTGACATAGTGATCCTTGGAGCCTGTGACCACCAGGTCGTGGTTGCTTGCTGTCTGGTTTACTGTGAGACACATCACAGGCCCGATGTGGCCACTCAGCTTCCCGATGGGCTGCAACCTGAGGTCAGAAACATGGGTCAAACAACCCCTTCCTGGGTGCTCCTCCAAGGGGCTCTCCCAGGCAGATAACCCCCAGCCCCCCAGGAGGGGCTGTTCCCTTTGGGGGACTGTGAGCAGAGGCACCCCTCTTTCAAGTGATGCCAGGGGAGGAAGGCAGCCTCGGGGCTTCTCCTGAGGTCTGCCCAGCTCACAGACAACCCCCCCTCAGCCCAAGTCACTCCATTGGTGCTCATCACCCCTTGGGTGCCATAGGAAGGAGTCATGAAAGTCCTTATTCCAGCAACTTCCATCACTAAAAAGGCTTTCACTTTCCCTGAAGGGAGTGATTTCAGGCCCCCCCGAGCAGACAGTGCCCACTCAGCACCCACAAGCTGTCCTGCCCACCCCAGCACCACCCCCTCACCTGCTCAGCTCCCAGATGCGGACAGAGTTCCCAGTGGCAGCATAGAGCATGGTGCCAGTGGGGTTGAGAGCGATCTGGTTGATCTGGTGCTCCCCCTGCACGCTGGTGACCGTGCGGGTGGAGGTCCCAGCACATGCATCCCCAGAGATCACCTGTCCAGAAGATCTAAGGGAGAGAGAAGTCAAGGGGGGAGGATGAGCAAACAGCATCGCCACTGAAGGCCCACTGAAGAACCACACAGGGCTGCTAGCTCCAGGCTGGCACAGGGGGGTTCTACATGAGGTATCACTGTCTCTCTTGCTAGCATGGGATCATGAAGATCTCTGTCCCCTGGGCCAGTGCCCTGCTTGCCCTGCTTGGAGAGAGAGCCAAAGAGGTCGGGGATGTGCATGACATGGAGCATCCTGCCCTGGTTTCCACTAGAGGGCTGTTCTCCCATTCCTCTTTGCTCCCTGCAGGAAGATCTGGCTGTGTTGGCAGTGAGCACAGGGAGTCAGAGATATTTCTCCTCAGCACCAGGGAAGAAGCACTTTCAGACCAAGGAAGATGACGTGAGCTTGGATGGAGAAGGGAGCTCTGCACTGGAGTGAGCTGGTAACCCTGGTCTACCATACTAACATTGAGACCAGCTACAGCCTGTCCCATGCTCCTCACTGGTCTCCAAACTCCTCACAAACATCTGAGTTTCCCACAGGAGAGCCCATGATTGACTGACCCATGATGCTGTTAGGGGCTGTGCCTCCTCTACAGACCTGCTGGTTCTTTGGGCAAACCCCAGAAGCAGCTGCAAATCTCTTCAAAGCTCTTTAACCTGAGACATCACTGCAGGAGCCCCCATAGGTCCCTTCACCCCAAGCTCTCTCCCAACCCCCCTGTTCCCTAGGGTCTCTAAAGAAGCTAGTACCTAGAGTCACAGAATCCCAGGGGTTGGAAGGGCCCCCCAGAGCTCCTGGGGTGCAACCCCCTGCCAAAGCAGCTCCCCAGCTCATATTGCACAGGGCGGCGTCCAGACGGGGCTGGAATCTCTCCAGAGATGGAGACTCCACACCCCCTGGGCAGCCTGGCCCAGGGCTCCCTCACCCTCACTGGGGAAAAGTTCTGCCCCAGGTTGCTGGGGAACTCCCTGTGCTCCAGTTTACAGCCATTGCCCCTTGTCCTGTCCCCACAGACACTGAGAAGGGGCTGGCCATTCCCCTGCATCCCATCCTTCAGATATTGATAGACATTAATAAGGTCCCCCCTGAGTCTTCTTCTCTCCAGGCTGAACAGCCCCAGCTCACCCAGCCTTTCCTCACAGGGGAGATGCTCCAGGCCCTTCAGCATCTCCTCAGCTCCTCTGGACTCTCTCCAGGAGATCCCTGTCTGTTTGATCCCAGGGAGCCCAGCACTGGCCACAACACTCCAGGAGGGGCCTGCCCAGGGCAGAGCAGAGGGGGAGGATCCCCTCCTGTGACCTGCTGCCCACACTCCTCCTGATGCCCCCCAGGATCCCATTGTCTCTCTCAGCCCCAGGGCACACTGCTGGCTCATGGCCACCCTGTCCTACTTGGTCCAGTAGGTCCTGGGACTGGCTTCTACAAAGGCAGAGACAACCACAGTGCCCAGGGTGCCCCCCAGCTGCTCCCCCCTGGCACGTACGTGAGGGTGCGGATGCAGCGAGCGGAGTCCCGGATGTCCCACACTTTGATGTACGACGTGGACACGGTGAACACCAGCCCTGTGTGGCTGCAGTACTTGATGGACACCACGTTGTTTGGGTGACCCTTGAGGGAAGCGATTTCTTGGCCCGTCACCAGGTTCCACATTTTGCAGCTTCGGTCTGCAGGAGGAGGAACATGCCCAGGAGTGTCAGGCTGGGGAGGAGCCACCCTCTGAAGGCATGGGGGCTGGGGGACAACACTTCTGACCACCATCTCCCCCCCCATGCACAGGGCAAGAAGAAAGGAGACAGACATCTCCAGCACCAGGGCAATGGTCAGCACTGAGGACAGGAAAGAGGCCCAGGAGGAACCAAGGAGGAACCATCCCCGTGGTGTCCAGCACTTCACATATTCCCCCACGCTGATGTGCTCCCACACCATCTTCAGGTGTCCTGGGTCTGGCCAGGCCAGAGCTCACCTCCCCAAGAAGCCAGCCCAGGTGAGCCGAGTCAGCCCAGGCTGTTTTCCACCCCCACTCCTCCGTAAAACCCTTCCAGCAAGGAAAGGTTGTCCCTCACAGACCTTTGGAGCCAGTGAAAAGCAGCTCATCGGTGGCATCCAGGCAGAGCACGGGCTTGGTGTGTCCCTCAGCCACGGAGACGCACTGCAGCGGGGCCGTGCGGGCGTTCTTGGTGCCACCCACTGGGTTGATGATGCCCCTTGAGTGGGAGAGAAAGGAAGAAGCCTGTTGGGGTGTGTGTGGAAAAGGTGCTGTGTTACTTTGTCCCAGGGGCACGGGAGAGCAAGAGCTGTGTCGCTCCATGCCTGTTCCACCCCCTGGCAGCATGATGAGCCCATCACTCTGAGCCCAGCATGCCTGAGCAAAGCTCTCCATGGAAACCTCAGGGATCTCCAACAGAGGCAGCCTCATGCTATGCTGAGCATGGCTGAGTGTGAAGGCAGGTAGAGCCTATCAAAGTCCATGGAGAACTATTAGGAACGTTAGGACCGTTCCCTTGGAAAGGAAAGCCCTGAGCCCCAGGGTCAGAGGGGCTGCTGGTGGGCTCCATGGGGAGGTTTCAGGCCAGGGATGTCTTTCAGTCCTGGCTGCTTTGGTTTTGGAGCTACTGCTGGACGTTCGGCATGGTTGAATGTGAAGGCTGGTAGAGCCTGTATTGCCATCCCAGCAATACAGACTGGGAAAGGGGGAGCTGTGCAGTGGCCCCTTGTCTCCTGCTGAGCCTCTAGCTCCTGGCCAGTACAGACCCAAAGAGCCTCAACACCCAGCCAGTTTGCAACAAACTGCACCTTCTCCAGCCTGAAGTTCCACTGGGATGGGTGTTTCAGGGTACTGCTGAGGGACTTGGGACTGTTTAGCCTGGAGAAGAGAAGCCTGAGGAGGGATCTTATCAATGCTGATAAATACTTGGGTGGGGGTCAGGAGGATGGGTCAGTCTGTGTTCAGTGGTGCCCAGGGACAGGACCAGAGGCCATGGGCACAATCCTGAATATAAGTTCCAGCTAAACATGAGAAGGAACTTCTTTACTGTGAGGGTGGCAGGGCACTGGAACAGGCTGCCCAGGGAGATTATGGGACATCTCTGGAGACATTCAAAACCCACCTAGATGCTGTCCTGTGCAACCTGCTCAATGAGATCCTGCTCTAGAGGGGGTTGGACTAGATGAGCCAGAGGACTAGAGGGACTAGATGACCAGAGGTCCCTGCCAACCTCTATAATTCTGGGATTCTGTGATATCCAGCACCCCAGTTCCTTGGAGGTTGTTAAATTGTGGCTGGCAGCACTTGGGGCCAGGGCTCCACTCCTTGACAAAGGACAGCACTGGCATCTCCACCCAGTGTCCCTGCTGCAACGACTGTGGCAACTCTACACTCACCACTGGCTCTGGGCAGGAGAAGACCTGTCCCTGTGAAACCTTCCTCCAAGGGATACCTGCTGCCTGTCCCTCTGGACACAGCCTACACCAATCCCCTCCACTTAAGCAGTGCTTGGGGTGCTGAGGACCAACAGCTCCACCCTCCCAGACCTTAATGTCTATGACCACCAACAGATCTTCTCAGCTTGTGTCCCAAAGCACAGCCTCCCAGCAGCCACGGGGCTCTGGGCTGTGCTGGTCTCCTTTCAGAGGCAGGGAAACTGAGGCACGGGGCTAGGGAAGGGCAGGCCTAAGGCCAGGTGAAGTTTGCATTAGTCAGGAGGACATACAGAGGCTCATGTGGTCTTGGAAATCACATGCACGTGTCTGTCTGTCTCAGTCAGCTGCTGCACTTACAAAGGCAAAGGAAACAGCCCTCCCTGACCCAGGCTGCTTCTCCCAGTCTGGAGATTATACTGGGAATCCCAAGTCCCCAGGGTGAGGTGTTACTGAGGGACATTGTCTGCTGCCTGTTGCCACAGGTGACACAGCACAGACAGATCTGGTGCGACCTCCCCAGTGACCATGGGGAGCGTGGGCAATGCGAGGGCACAGCTGGGTGCTGGAAGACCAAAGGACAGGTGAGAGGTGGCCCTCATGGTGGGAAACCTCTGCAGGCAGAAGGGTGCAGTGGGATGAGCCCAGGAACACTTTAACCCCAAGACCAAGCTCAGCACCATAGTTTGACTTGGTTTCTTTGGGGAAAGAGATCTACCCACCCACAACTCAGCACCAGGGACGCCCAGCCAAGCGTGGGGAGCACCTGGAGGTATATTGCCTGTAACATGCTTGAAGGAGGACACAGTGGGAGTGCCCAGGGTCACTTGCCCCCTTCATAGAATCATAAAATGGTCTGGGTTGGAAGGGACCCCAAGGATCACAGAGCTCCAACCCCCCTGCCCCCTTCCCCAGCATCACATCGTCCTGCGGGAGAGCTGGGGGACAGGATGGGACATGGTGGCATCATGCTGATGAGAACCCATCAGAGATGGAGGGGAACATGCTGGCACCCCAAACCAGCCAGTGCCCGTAGGTGAGCCTAGAAACCACCTTCCCAAGGGCTGAGCAAAGCAGGAACACTTCAAACTCACAACCAAGGGGACAGTGTCAGAAACTGGAGGTGGCATGCCAGGAGGGGACAAACTGGGAGGTGGGGGGAGAGCAGCAAGGAGCAGGCAGAGCATGCAGGGCCAAGGGAGAGCAAACTCCTGAGACAGAGATAAGGCAGAGGAGAGGAGGAAGGGATAATAAATAGAAAGTTGTCTATACCTCAGCACCTCCGAGACAGAGGAATCGCTGTCATCAGACCTAGGGGCAGAAAATTAGCAGGATTATGGGAGAAAAAACCCGTCCTAGTAGAGGCAGCAGAGGAGTCAGAGGTGGAGGATTGTTATTGCATCCAAGCCAGTGTAGGATGGAGAGGAGGAGAAGGAGGAGGAGGAGGGGAGATGGGGAGAAAGAGAAGCACACGTGGAGAACCAGGGGAGAGCAGCAGGAAGGCACGTGAGGATCAGACAGCAGGTCTCCAACAATGCTGCTAGCAATGCTCCAAGATGAGGGCAGCTCCCTGACCTGCTGCAGGGGAAAGCTGGAATGCTGGAGCAGCACTTGTGGGGTTGGTGTCGGTCCTTGAGCTTCCTGCAAGCCCCCAGCCCACCTCAGCCCATCCTGCTCCATAGCCTTTTCCAGTGATCCAAGTCTGGAACCACCGTATCTCCAAGCAAGGGCTTAGCCAGAGGCCAGGACTGTGTGCTCCTGCAAGCAGCCAGCTCAGAGAGGACACAGCACAGCAGGGCCAGGGCAAGGCTCTGCTCCTTCACAGGCAGGAGCAGAGAGCAAAAACGGGGCAGGAGGCTGGATGGAGCCAACCCATGTCCTACAGCCCACCATGGGACCCAGCACATGCAGCCTGTGGTTATGGTATTGGTCCCTCAGACTCTCCCACCCCACCAGGACTTACTTATCCAAGGCAGACCCTTGGCTCTGGTTGCTGGTGAGACGAGAGAAGACGTTGCGGTCGTTGCGTGGCCGGGTGGGTGGGGATGAGGGAGGCGTGAAGCCAACGTCTGGAGGCCTGGGCCAGGAGGGATTAGAGGGACACATGACTTGGGAACTGCTCACCTGGCAGCTGCCTGGCACACCAGGACCCAGCAAGACCTGGCCCAGCCAGCATCTCTCCCTGCTTGTCTGGGTGAGCCAGCCTCTTCCTGCCCAGGTTGCCATGTCTCCAGCTTCCAAACTCACCTGGCAGGTTGGCCGCGGTCATAGGACTTCCTTCTTGTCAGGGGTGAAGTGTCAGAGCCACGAGACTGCCTGGGACTAAAGCAAGTGAAAGGGAGCACAGTGGGTGCCTGCTTTCCCTGCTGGGAGCCCTTCAGACCCAACAGCCAACTCCTTCCCCAGCAAAAAGAGAAGTTGAGCTGCCCTGGGCCCAGAGTCACAAGGTCAGAGGATGCCTCAAGTTATCCCACACCTCAAGTAACCACATGAGTGCAGAGGCTTTTAGCAAACAAGAAGCCTCCAAGAAGGCTGATAACCCAGGACAGAAAGCCAGCAGAGATCCTGGCACACCTCCCCAACTCCTCTCTTCCTCCTCCTGGAGTACCTATCTGCAGAGAACACCAACATGCTCCTGGACTCTCCAAGGCCTGCTGGAGAAATCCACCACTGCCTGCTGCAGACGAGCCCAGATAGGTGCAGACCTGGTCTCCCCCTCACTGCTCTGAAACTCTGCAGTCAGGGCACAGCTTGCCACCTGCAGGCCCATGCCTCCACAAGTCTCCCCATGCCCCCAAACCCCACCAGCCCGTGCTCACAAGGTGCTTCCTCGGGTGGGCAGGCTGATGGTGCGTGACACCTTCTCCTTGTAGTAGGGGTCTCGGATGGAGAAGCTGATGCCATCTTCTTTGATCTCCATGAGGGATGCCAAGGACTTGGTGATATTCTTGGTGGAGACGTCCAGCGTGGGTCCCAGACACTCAGCTGACACTGCCTTCATCTGCCCTGAGAGCCTGGGCTCTCCCTAGAGCAGGGCAGAAGGTTCAGGCACAGGACAGCAGGAGCAGCCAGAGAGCTGTGGGGTGGAGCAGCTCATGCTCTGTCCACAGGAGATCGAGCTCCCCCTACATCATGTTGAGGTGCCTGTTTTATGGTGACAGCCCACGCAGAACAGTGGGCTTTCCTCCACTTTTTGCCCACAATAGATGCAGCACTGCACAGGGACCTCCTTGGTACCCACTCAAATCTAGAGGGTATTGGCTGGTATGGTGGATGGTTCCCAAGTCTCTGGTGCTTCACAGGACCAGAAGGCTTGGTTTCCTCCTTACCTAGAGCTGACCCCACTCAGGGACAAGCCATATTGCCTTATGCCAAGTGTGGCTCCCCAAGAGACAGACTACAGAGCAGACCTGTAGCATCACTGAACAACATGTCCTTCTATCCCTCCCCCTGTTCCCTATGATGGGGACACACAGAAAGGTCAACTAACCTTGAACTTGAAGTCATCCTGGCTTGCTGAGCCCTTCATGGTGAAAGACTGGGAGATGCTGCAAGGAGAAGGGAGCAAAGATGGATCTTCAATGCTAAACCCCTTTCAAAGGGCTGGTTGCCACTGGTCCACCAGACTCCTTGGGTCACCCCTTGCTCCCCAGCACCCTTTCTCCAAGGGATGATCTAGTCTTCAGTCTCTCATGGTGCTCTCTGCTCTCCAAAAAGGGCTGTACACCACAGGAAACCTTAGTTTGGGCTTTGTTTGTCGATGTCCATCTGTGAGGTTCCACGGGTGACACCAGACATTCCACCCCATCCCTGGCCTCCCCAGTCACTGCCAGTTCAGGCAGGGCTAGGCACTCACCTCCCATCTGAAGCCAGGCTGAACTCTGAGACTTCCTCGTCCGTGCTGGTGTAGCCATTCTCTGTGCAAGAGGGAAACAGCCCATCAGCAGCGCAGAGGGGGTCCCTCTTGTGCTGAGCCCTGTCTGAACTGTGTGGCAGAGGGGATAGTTGGGGGAAGCATCTGCTCATTGTCCCTGTTGTGTGGTGGCCAGAGCACACATCCCCACCCAACATGTCCCTTGGGGCAGCCCTGGGCACACTGGTGCCATCCATGTCACCTCCAGATGCTTCTTGAGGAGCCAGGATGGGTGGGCACCTCACCCCACAAAGCAGCATACCCATCCCAAGGATGCACCAGCTCTGGATCCCACCTTGCTGGACGTTGTGGATGAGGGCCTGCAGTTCGGGGTGCGATTCAGCCTTTTCCCTCAGGGCATCCAGGAGGGCATGGTTCTGTGCCGTGCCCGTCATGTCCGTCTGCCGCAGGCGCCCCTCCAGCAGCCGTATCTGGGCCTCCTTCTGTGCCACCTGCAGCCCCTGAGCAAGCATGGCCAGGGCAGGCCTCAGGTGAGGGGCTCAGGTCCCCACCACCAGGTCTCCATGGCGGCCCTCACGCACCAGGCCCCGGCCTGGCTCCTCACCTTGTCGATGGAGGCTTTCAGGAAGTTGTCCAGCAGGAGCCTGGCTTCGGCTAGTGAGCAGGAGCTGATCACCACCGAGGTGTCCGTGGAGTCCAGCTCCTCCTGCAAGGTGGGAGGGATGGCTTGGGGACAGGCAGAGCTGGCACCGTGGCCAGCCCAGCACCCACACTGCCCAGCCCTGACCTCTTCTCTCCTCGGTCTGCCCAAGTGGCCATGGGGAAGATGCAGCCATTGAGAAAGGCCAAGGCACCCTGAGGGGTTCCTGCACTGCTGCGGGAATCTCGGTGCCAGCAGTTAGAGCCCAACCCGCAGGCACCAGCCCCCCCCTCCCCGGATCCACAGCAGGCCAGGCCACCCTCCCAAAGGTGTCCCCTTCCTCCCTGCCAGCCTAGGGGAGAGCTGGGGACCAGGACCAGGCTCCAGCCCAACCGCAGCCGCTAGAGGGGAGCCGGGAGCCACACGGGGTGTGCGACATGGCCCCTGCCTAAACCCGGCTGGTTTCTGCCGGGAAACCCCCCCAATCCTTCCTGGGGTGTTTCCAGCTCATGAAACTCCCATGGGAACAAGTGATCTCCAGCCCCACGTACAGGGCGGGGGCTGCATCCTCCCTGCAGCCCGGGGAGTGGGGTGTGAGGACGTGGATCTGAGGAGGCCTCCGGCACGCCCAGCCTGGCCATCCCAGGGACACCCTGCTCCCTCCCCCCCACCTGGGCCCGGGGCCAGCTGCCCACCTTGGTCTCCTCGATCTGCATAATGGTGGCCTGGCAGTCAGAAATGCTGTCGTTGATGTAGTCAATATTGGCCCCCAGCACTTCGATCTCCTCGTTCAGCTCCTGCAGCCCCTTCTGCTCCTTGGGGCTCTCTGCCTGCAGCTTCACCCTCTTGCCCAACAAGGCTTCCTGCAGCAGTGCCAGCTCCTCACGTTTCTGGGGGGGAAAGGGAGGGGGGGATTGGCACTGTCATCATGGCCGTCCCCCTGCCATGCACACTCCCCCCAGCCCTCCGTTCCCAGCAGCACCATCACCTTGATGAGCCGCTCCATGTCGGCCTCCAGGTTGATGATGGTCATCCTCTGCATGACGATGTCAAAGATGCGCCGCTCCAGGGACTGCCACTTGAGGCGGGCAGCTTTGCTGGACATCTGGCTCCCACCCTTCTTGGGGAACTTCTTCCTACAGCCGGTGGGGAGGAGAAGCACGTGGACAACCAGCCTGGAGAGCTGGGCTTAGCCCAAAATGATGCCTGGGCTCTTGCTGGCCAGGAGAAGAGGCATCTGCAATTGTTTCTGGATTGCTCAGCTTTCCATTGTCCCTTAGCAAAGAAAGGGACAAGAGATGAGGCCAGCAGGGTTTGTGCTGGGGGGTTTTAACGCCTGTGGACCACCAGCACTGGGCTCAAGCCCAGGTGACAGTCAGCCCCTTGCTGCCAGCACAGCCTGTAACTGGGTCAGTGGTTTAACACAAGCCGAATGCACAAAAAGAAGCTCACATTCCACCTCCACCACCAGTCAACAGCCAGACATGGGAGTCCTGGGGTGCTTCATCACCCATCCACACAGCCCTTGCCCTGACCTGACAGGCCGAGCCCCATTCACAGAGGATGAGGGGTCTCCCAGGAAGTTGTTGATCTTCCTGTTCCACTGGCGCACGATGCTGGAGACGGAGCGAGCGCCGGACTCGGGCTCGGAGGAGGTGGTGCTGGCTGAGACCTCTGCACCTGAGTCCAACATGGCTGGCTTCTGGCTCATCCTCCCTGCAACCCGGTCTGACATGGGCTTGGCAAGCCGGCGCAGCGCTGAGACCTGCCCGGAGGAGCGGCAGAGGAAAGAGTGTCACACAGCCAACTCCAGTCCAAACTTGTCGCCTCATCCCCAGGTCCCCAGGCAACAAAGAACGCAGTTCTGGAGAGCCAAAGTCCTGGGCCAGTTGTGCCCTGAGGGTTTTCCCCTTCCCCCTCAAAGCTCATTCCCCGTTGCCAGGCTTGGCTGCCCCAGGAGATGGGCAGTTCATCTCCCACCTGGCTGCTGAGCCATGAAAGTCCTCCCAGCCTTTTTGGGAAACACACTCCCAGAGCTGGCACTGCCTGGAGAACGGGGTTTCTCTGAGCTAAGTGCTGGGGCCAGGATCTCCAGGGGGGGCTACACAGAAGTACACCCCTCCACCCCCCAATCCCTCACCTCCTGGGTTTTCCTCCGTAGGACTATTTCCTGCTGCCGCTTCTGAGACTCCAGAGCCCGGATCTGAAACTGCACAAGAGAGAGACCCCTTGGGGTCTTGCCCAGACATCCCAGTGATGGTTGCAGTCCTGGGGCTCCCACCACCAAAAGTTGGAACGGTTACTTTGCCACGAACACTCTCACTTCTGATTTGAACAGTAAGCAGGTTTCCAGACTTGAGGATGGACCTGATGGCACGTCATCCCTGGAGCGTGGCAGGGAGTTCACTGCATCTCCCACCACCACACTGGGAGCTGTGGCAACCCTTGAGAGCCATTCAGCCAGGAGTGCTCTGCTGGGGCTGCATGGCAAGGCTATGGGTGCAGCAGGGCCCTGAGCTTCACTGACCAATATTTATGAGGGCCTCAGAGTGTCAGAGCAGACCAAGCATCCACCCAGCATCCCCCAGCCAGGCCAGTTGCCCACCAGCACGGGGATGCCCAGTGGCAGGTGGGCAGGCTGGGCCCTCACCTCCTGCCGGCGCTGCTCCTTCTTGAGCTGCGCGATCTCCCGGTTCCTCTTGGTCTCCGCCAGCCGCCTGCGCTGCTGCTCCTCCCGCATCTGCTTCATCAGTGCAACCTGGGGTGGGGAGATGCCACGTGTTGCTCCAGGCACCTGACTGTCCCAGGGCACCCACCCAGCAGACAGATGTCCTGCACTTGCCACCGAGAGTGGCAAACATAACTCCTGAGCAGGGAGACAGACCTGCCCGAGGGATGCCCTCCCTGCCCTGGAGTGCCCAGGTACCTTTGCCTTCTTCATCTCTGCCACCTCTGCCTGCAGTTTCCTCAGCTCCCTCTCATAGCGGGACTGGTTCTTCAGCAGGCGAGCGTGCTCCTTCTGGGCTGCCTGGAGCTTCTGGAGGTCCCGGTTCATCTCCTTCAGCCGCTTCTCGTAGTCTGCTTTGATCTTGTTGGCCTTCTCCTCTGTGTAGCACTCCATGGTGCCTGGGGGAGTGAGGAGAGAGCTTGCAATGGCTACACACCCTGGACTCCTTGTGCTGGGCACTGCTCCCTCCCTATCCTGCCAGAGTCCCCTCTCGCCCCTCTGCTCTGGCTGCATGACAGACTGGGGTCTGTTTGGGCACACCCACGGGGAGCCATGGGTGAGGGCTCAGCACAGGGTGGGGACAGGGAGTTACAGCAGTCTCTGCACTGAGAGGATCTACAGACCTAGACCTACAACCGTGGGCAGGGGTGATCCTGCCTTGGTGAACCTAGAGATCAGCCACCCCACTGGGTCTCTGGGGCCTTCACGTACCCCTCAGAACCTCAGTTTCCCCATGTGTTCTCACATCTCAGGAAGCACTGTTCAAGGCTAGAAGAGGCTTTGCCTCACCATCCTTTCCAGCCACCTCTCCAGTACCAGCAGGGTCAGGAGCCCCTCAGCTGACCAGTCACACTCCCATGACAAGACAAGACAAGAGGTCCCCAGGGCTTGAGCAGAGGCAGGGGGATGGCAAAACTCTACCAGAGCCAGCATGGCGTGCAAGGGATGGATGCTTTAGCTCTGAGTCAGGTAGGCAGGAGAGGGGACTGAGGCCTGATGCTGTGGGGATGGGATCCCATGGACAAGGCAGTTCTCACTGAGGTTCTGCAGCACCCGGTCCCGCTCCAGCTGCGTGTCCCGAATCTTGTTCTGCAGCAGGATCAGCTTCTCCTCATACTGGTGCTTGAGGGTCTGCAGGCGCCGCTGGCTGTTCTCCAGCTCATCAATCAGCTTCTGCTTGATCTCTATCTCACAGGTCAGATCTGCCAGGTCGGCCTGGAAATTCACGGCTGGAGGCCGGTGGGGACAGTCAGGCTGGGAGGGAAGAGGGAGCAGCACTCCCACGGCCCCACTGAGCCCCAACAGAAGGAAAGGGCAGAGGGAGCCCAATAGGAACACACATCACTGGAGAGCAGCAACACCCCAAAGACCATTGAGACTGTTTCCAGCCCCCCTCAGAGGAGACGTGGCCAGGATGTCCCGGTGCACTCTCCCTTCCCAGGGGCAGAGCTCAGTGCCAGGAGACAGCAGCAAATGCACCACTATACCCTGGGCTCCATGTGTGGCTCTGTGCTTTACCTTTCTCCTCTGCATCTGAGTCTGAGTCCACCAGGCTCTCTTCACTGCCTGAATCCTCATCTTCATCCTCATGTCCATCCTCTTCCTCACAGCCGCTCTCGTCCTGCTCCTCCTCCTCCTAAGAGATGAGTGCCTAACCTCAGCTGGCAGCACGGCCTTGCCTTTCTCTCTGCAGCTCTTCCCTCCTCCAAACCTCAGCTCACCCCAGGGATGGGCTGCAGCCTCCACAATGGGACTCAGCTCCCACACAGGACGTCCAGAGGCAGCAGCAGCATTTCTGGACCCCCAGAATACAGTGTTGAGAGGAGCAGCTCTGTTCCAAATCCATCCCCTCCCAGCTGAGTAGCACAGCATCACCCAACTCCCCTTCATCTACAATTATTGAAACCAAGCCCAAAAGCATGTGGGCTCCTTGCTCTATAATAGGGCTGGCTGGGGAGCACTGAGCCCCCCTGTTCCAGCGTGGAGTCCTTGGCTCCATGACCCCTCCAGCCTGGTTTTAAGGCCAGGCTGGGCTTGGTCCTTCTCCCACATGAGGAGACAGCAGTGACCCAAGGAACATTTCTGAGCACAAAGCCCACTCACCTCTTCCACCTCATTCTCATCTGTCTCCTCCCCGTTGTCCTGCTGCAGTTTCTGTCTCTTCTTAAATGCTTCCTTCTCTGGGCTGGGGGAGAGGAGAGGGGTGATGGTGAGTCCTGGAGACTGGTCCTGCCAGGGCCTTACCTCCTGCTTTTAGTCCCTCTGGGGAAAAGAGCCTCTGGGATTGTGTGGTGGGTAAAACGGAGCCCAAAGCCAAGGCAGCACTAGGAGGGGGACCCAGGCAGCTGGTCTGTGTCCCAGTGCTCTTGCTTTCGCAGGGATGGGGGAAGCAGGATACCCTACAAGAACAAACAGGGACTGACATGCAGCCTCCTCCTTCCTGATGTTGCCTTCACCTTTTCCTCTGCTGTCTCCTCTCCTTCTTTTTCAGGCGCTCCAGGTCCTGCTTGGCCCGTCGGAGGACATCAGAGGCCTCTGTCTCTACTGGAGCTGCAGGGCTGCACAGGCCAGCCAAGCCAGGGCCTGGGGATGAACCCATGGAGTAGGGGGGCCGGGCAGAGACACGTGAGAGGCTGCGACGCAGAGACTCATTCATGGACTCACTCTCCAGGAGCTTTGTCCTAAGGAGCAGAGATGGTATGTGGTCAAAGAAGGGATATCCCACTGCCCCTGGAGGAGGGGATCTTGTCTGGTTTTAGGATGGTGTGGGCCAGGGACAGACTTATCACAAAGACATTCCCTGCTCGTGTTGGGTCAGAAGGTCATGATGCTGCAAGACAGCAATCCCAAGGATTGCACAAGAGACTGGGAGAGACCCAGTTTTGGGTGGGCCAGCAGTTCCTGGGAGACAGCAGACACTCCCACCACCATGCCCCCCTCCATCAATGGCCACACAAAGGACAACAATGGCCAGAACACTGTCCAGCACCAGGCTGCAATTCCTACAGCCCCGGTGTAGCAGCAGTGTCGTCGGTTGCTGCTCCATCAGGACTTACAACTCTCCCTGGTGACACTGGAGGCACACCATGACCCACCAGCCCCATAACCCAGCTCACCTCAGCTCTTCGATCTCCCGGATGTAGTTCTGGATCAGGGCACCAATGGCTTCATTACCATCACCTGGAAGAGCAGAGGTGCAGGTGGGTGAAGGCTGTACTGCAGCACCCACCCCGCCGTGGCTGGGCTGACCCACCACGCCACGCACTACCCCTGCCTCACCTGCCTTGGCCAACATCAGGTTGGCCTCCTGGCTCATGAGTTGGGTGACCCTGCTGTTGATGGCGTCGATGGCCTCCTGCATGGCCTTCACCCGCATGCGCAGGGCGCTGTTCTCCTTCTGCAGCAGGGCGTTCTCCCGGAACAGGTCGCTGTAGCCTTCCGAGCCATCCTCCCCAATGACCCGCTTGCCCTGTGGGGAACAAGGAGAGGAGTCCCCAAGTGCAGGCTGCGCTGGAACGTGGGGGTCCAGACACCAAAGCAGGGACTGGGACAAATCTCAGAACTAGGAAGGGCTAAGGCTGAGGGTGAGAGATGCTTCAAGACTTCCCCCTGCCTTGGCACCCCCAAGAGACTTGCCCACGGTCCCGCCAAGGACAGCTCAGCCCCTTGCCTCTTAAGCCCCCTTACCTCTCCTAGCAATTACCCCCATCAATAGGGGCTGTACGTGTCAGAAGGGTCTTTCCCAGAAAACCACCATGCAATGTCATGCACTGCCTACCAGGAGGCATCCCCTCCCCACCAGGAGGCATCCCCTCCCCACCAGGAGGCATCCCCTCCCCACCAGGCAGCCTACGAGGCCTGAAGTAACTCCTACATGGCTCCACAGACCCTCAGCTCTATTCACAGGGGAACAGCCTCTCCATTCCTCTCCCAGGGCTCAGCCCTGGCCTGAAACACACACCCCCCTTACCTGTTTCCCCCCAGGCAAAAAAGGAGGAGGCTTTCTGCTCCTGCCTCCATCCCACCTCTGCAGACTTGGGTGGCCACTCACCGCCTTGTACTCCATCAGCTCCATCTGCAGCCGGGCAATCTCAGCCCTCAGGGCACTGATCTGCTGACTTGTCTTGTCCTGGTTCACCACCACCTTGTTCTTGATGTTGCGAGCCCGGTTGGCATACTTGAGCGTGTTCAGGGTCTCCATGAAGTCCCGGTCAGATGGGCTCACACAGGCAATCATGATGGTTTGGCTTGGAAAGGTGATGGTCAGGGTGAAAGGACAGAAGCCCTCACCCTCTACAAACTCTCTACTGGGACCCAGCACAGGCCACATGCCCCTGGACACCCATCCCAGGCCCTTGTGTGTTTTACAACCAAGCTATAAACAGAGTTCAGTCCTTCCCAGAGCCAGAGCAACCAGCAAGACCCCCCAAGCAACACGTCCCACAGCACTGAGCAAAGCCAACCTCCACCAGCCAATCCACATGTGCAAGGACTGCTGGGAAAGGGTGGGCTCTTTGGAGAAGTACCCCCAAAGCAGGCAGGGGATTCAATCCATCCCATGCTGGGCAACACCACCTGCCAAGTCCCAGATCTGCAGGGGCTCCTGAGTGTTTTGCACCAGCTAAATCTGCCAAAGCTGAACTTGTGCCTGGACCCAAGGTCTTTACACCTGCAATGTCATGCACTGCCTACCAGGAGGCATCCCCTCCCCACTAGGCAGCCTACAAGGCCTGAAGTAACTCCTACATGGCTCCACAGACCCTCAGCTCTATTCGCAGGGGAACAGCCTCTCCATTTCTCTCCCAGGGCTCAGCCCTGGCCTGAGACACATCCCCCCTTACCTGTTTCCCCCCAGGGAATCCTGCAGCAGGCGGGTGAGCTTGGAGTCCCGGTAGGGCACGTGCACAACTTTCTTGCTCTGGTCTCCAAGGGCACTAATGACGTTCCCCAGGGCCAGCTACCAACACAAAAGAAACACCCCCCACCACCAATTCATCCCCTCCTGGCTATACAGCTGTCACACAGCCAGCACATCAGGCCTGGGGCATGTGCTGCAGCACAGGTTTGGGGTGCAAGAGGTGGAGACATGGGGCTTCTCTTGCCAGGCTCAGCACTTGCCCCACTTGCCCTGGGCTGTGCTTCTCCCTCCCACATGCACTGAGGAGCAGCATCGAGCCCTGGAGGGTTTTCTCAAGCTCAGGTTGGCAGACCATGACCTTTTGGGGGCTTGAAACCTTGTGACTAGATGTACCCCTCCCCATAGCCCTGCCCTCAGCAGAGCTGAGGACCCAAAGGTTCTGCCCCCCTGCTCCCCTTGCACAGCAGTGCCCAGGCCCATACCAGCCCACAGTTGATGGAGATGCCTTCCTTCGCTCTCTCGCCCGTAGCTCCCGTCCTCTTCAGCCTCTCTGAGCCTGCCAGGTCTACGAAGTGAAACTTGGCTGTGAGGGTCTCGTACTCAGTGGTGGGCTGGGCTCCATCCAGGAGGCTGGTCACCTCTCCATTCACCTGTGTTCAGGTACACATGGAGAGAGAGGGGTCATCGCCACTGACACAGAGTGGGCAGGAGCTCCCTTGGCTGCACTCAGACATCAGCAAAAGCCTGAGCGTTCACTCTCCACATCCAGCCCCTCAGGGATGGGGGAGAGGATCCCCACAGCAGCTTGGTCCGGGCCATCCCTTGGGCCAGGCCATCCCTGCCTTGGATGAGGATGCTCCAGGCAGACCTCAGGACCCATGAAATGCTAGCACAGGCTACAACTGCAAAGACAGACAAATCCCTGTCTCTCTGCAAGACTTCAAGCCCTGTCCCCTTTCCAACGGACCCACACACATTCCCTGTGTCCCAGCAAGAGCCCAGACACAAAGCAGGAGCTCCTCTCACCAGCTCTGGGCGGGGGCACACTCTCATCTGGCACAGGTGAATGGTGAAGATGGCATGGGAGCGGGAGCTCTGCACGTTCATCTGGGTGCTGGCGGTGGTGCGGGAAAGAGCCCCCTGCTTTAGGCACTGGATGAGCTACAACGACAGGGCAGAGAAGAACAAAACCTTGAAGAACCCCTCTAAGGAGTCAGGACAACATCCTGCTGCAGCCCAGTGGGCACACTGACCCCTCCCTCCATCCCCCCAGGGCGCTCTGTCCTATCCCAGGTGAGATCCCCTCCTTGCCTGGCTGCTCCCACATCCACGGTGAGCGAGCACCCAGCCATCCCTCCTCCATACCTGCCCCATCCTTGCACCCACCTCATCCTGTGAGCTGATGAGGCGTGCTGTGACCCCCGTAGTGTAGATGCTCCCACTGGCATCCTCATGGATTTTGATGTTGGATTTGCGCTGCCGTGTGTCGGGGTCGCGGGCGCTGTCAAACAGGTCCAGGATCTCCTCATTGTAGAGCTGAGCAGGGGGTAGACACGATTGGGGGGTGACTAGTAGTAAGCCAGGAGGGTGATAAAGCCCAGCAGGATGGACACAAGCTGCCCTCTGCCACCCTGCTGCTGCAGGCCTGAGAGCCAGGGCAGGCTGCTGGGGGGGGGTGTGTGCTCACACACACGTGTGCTTAGGAGAGAAGGGGGGTGTGCAAGTGGAGAGGAGATCAAGCACAGGCAAGCTCTGACCTGCACACGTGGGTATCCACCTAGGACACCGTGCCCAGGAGGAATGGGCTGTGCACCATGTGCATACATGTGCCTGTATGCCCTGCAGAGATCTGAGCTGCTCTTGGGGTTGGTTCCAGGTGCCTGACCCTGGCCCAACAAGCAGCTGTGGGGGGAAGCAGGACACTTTCAGAGCCCTTTACTCAGAGCCTGAGCAGACACCCAGGAGCTACAGGTTCCTTCCCTGCTCACCAAGGGAGCCCCTGGCATCACAAGCCAGCCTCTCCCCTCCCTGAGGTCATCTCTGCTACCTAGAAAAGGCAACAAGGGGAACCAGGGAGTGCTGAACAAGCAGGGAAAACCCTGAGAACCCTGAGGTGACAGAGGATACCCTCATCCATATCTTGACCCTGTGGCATCCTCTCTCACCCTGGAGGGACACCCCTGCTTGTTTGTCCCACCACCTCTCAATGCCATACATCACCCTCTTGCACCCACATCCCAGTGAGGAGCACAGGGTCACCCAAGGACCACAGGCTCCTGACCAGCAGAGCAGATCAGGCTAATCTGTCCCTGGCTGCCCCAGGGGAAAACAGGCTTTCCAGGGGTTTAAACCCCTCTCCAACAGCCTGCTCCCAGGAGCAGTCACGGGACAGGGATCAGGGAGGCCAAATCCTTCCTGGGACAGCAGGGTTGGTGACCAGCATCTGATGCAGCCACATGCCCATGCTGGCACAGGAGAGCCATTGCTGCCTGGGTAAGGCTGGCTGTAGGACAGGTCTTTGTACTCCTGGTTAGATGTCCATGCCTGCAGGGTACCAATGAGCAAAGCCTTTGACAGGGTCCAAGGCCCTGGTCACTGGGCCATCAAGGAATGGGTTTTTACTCTCCCCACACTTAGCAGGGACCCTGGAAAGCCTTCAACCCCCACCCTGCTGGCAGATGGCCCCCTCACCCTGGAGCTGGGCACGGCTGGCTTGAGGATCATGGCCATAAGTGGCTTTGAAACACAGCAGAGGAAGCCTGGTCCCCATCCTCTGCCACAGCCATGAACCAAACATTTCAGAGAGCCAAAACCACCAGAGTCAGAGGTGGTGAAGAGAAAGGTTACAGGAAATCTCCACAGCAGCTGATGTGACCCAAGATCAGGGCCACTGGTGCCTCTGGGGTTCACTGGACCTCTTGGTCTGCAGAGATACTTCCTAGGATGGCCTGGGATAGAGGCACCACAGGCATCCCCTCCCCAGTGCTACTCCTTCATGTGTCCCAACCCTAGCTAAGGGGTCACCCACCTCCATGGGGCAGTGTCAGGCTGTGCCAAACTGAGTGGGAGAAACTGAGGCAAGGGCAACTGTAGCTGGACAACACAGGATCTCCTAAAGGGCAGATACAGGGGGCTTAGAGGGAATGTGTGTTTTACAGGGTGAGGGGACACACACTGGGCTGAAGGCCAGAGTCTGATACTATAACCCAGGGAAGGCAGGACTGTGCCCCAGCCCCATCAGGGCTTGGGGACTCTCCATCAGGGAGGAAGCCCAACATTGTTCATCCCCCAGAAGGACTTTAGAACAGAAAGGAAACCATCCCAATGTCCATCCCAGCCCACAGACTCCCCAGAGCAGAGCCCACAAGGCCGAGGGTGCGTGGGAAGGTAGCCAGGAGCTTGGAGAGGTCAAATGATGGGGAGGGAATGATGTGGCTGGATCACAATAGTATCATGGGACCTAAAACAAAGACTCTGCAGGGGGAAAATTGATGGGCAAGGATTTCTCCAGGCTAGGAGGTGACTTTGGGCACTGCTTCCCCTCTCCAGGCCACTGACACCTGGAGGAGCAGACGTGATGGCCACCAAAGTCTCTCTCTCTGCCTCCCTGTCTCCTCTGCTCTGTAACCCAGATTGAGACACCAACCAGACAAAGTTTGTTCAGGAGCTCAGCTTTGCTCAGCACCACACTATGTTTTCTCACCAGGGCCTTAAACCACTTCCTATCTTGGATTTCTCTGCACTTTCACCCCAGGACCAGTCCCTAGGGAAAACGCTGCAGACACACGAGCTCCACAGGCTTTCTGGGACCAACTTCTTCAGGGGAAAAAAACAGTTAAAAGAAGAGGCTCTGGAAATGGGGAGGCAAGAGCGGAGGCGGGAGAGGATGCAGTGACACATCCTAGGGTCAAAAATGCAGCAGAGGACATGGGAAATAACACAGCCCTTCCTCAAATCCCCCCCACGTGTGGCACTTTTTCCTCTCCTTGTGTCACTGGGAACGCTGGTCCAGACCTAAGGGAGGAGGTATGTCACCCTTGACCTCAAACAGGAGTGATTCAGCCCTCTGAACCTTCAGAGGACCCAGGCATAAGCCCCTTCTTGGGAAGGAGCAAAGGAAGGAGGAAGGGAAGGAGGAAGGGAGAGGGTCTGGAACGCTGGTCCAGACCTAAGGGAGGAGGTATGTCACCCTTGACCTCAAACAGGAGTGATTCAGCCCTCTGAATCTTCAGAGGACCCAGGCATAAGCCCCTTCTTGGGAAGGGGGAAGGGAGAGGGGGGTATCCTCTTGGCCACCTCAGTTTGTGGCCATCACCATGTCAACAGGCGCTTGGAGTCTCCTCTGCCCTGGGATGCGCCCCACATGCCTGCTGAGGGGTCCAGCTCCGCTGAGGAGCAGCCACAACATAGAGGAGCCCAGGACATGGGCGCGCTGAACAGAGGAAAAGGCAGGGCCACAGTGTCACCCAGATGTGCTGTCACCCACCTCCAGGAACTGGGCGCTGACTTTGAACTCGGGTGGTGCCAGGCCCTGGCTCTGGGCCGCCCGCTTGCGCTCCTCGATGCCGCGGAAGAGGTGGCCGATGGCGCGGGGGATGATGCCCTGCTCGTCCTCCGAGATGCTCATGTCGAAGCCGGTGCCCATGGTGTATGTCTTCCCTGCACCAGTCTGTGCCGAGGCAGGGAGGGGGCAGCTAGCTGCACTCTTCAAGGCTCAGCTCTGCCACACCTCCCCCTGCCCCAAATACCTCTGCTAAGCCCCTCTGAGCACCGCCACCACACTGGTTCCCATCCTTCCACTCCAGGCCTCTCCCCCTCTCCAAGGTCACACCCAGGTCTCACTCAGCCCAGGGACAATTCTTTGTCCCCTCCACATTCAGGAGCTTATACACCCCCTTCCCCACCTTCCCCAACCTCTGCAGATGCCCTCCCCCCAACACCCAGTGCTGGGAGAGAGCCCAATGGCCACACCAGAGCACAAGGAGTGGGCAGAGCATGTACCTGACCGTATGCCAGCACGGTGGCATTGTAGCCATCAAAGCAGCCTTCAATCAGCTTCCCCACACACGTTGTGTAGATCTGCTCCTGCCATGTGTCCAGGTCAAAGACAAAGTCGTAGGTGAAGGCCTTGTCCTTCCCCAGCAGTACCTGGGGCTCCCCCGGCGTCACTGATGTGCAGATGTGACACCCCTCTATCTTCTCTTTGGCCAGCTGGGGACGGATCCTGCAGGAAGAGCAGTGGGCTGAGGGCAGCCTTGGGGCTCACCCCAGTCCTGGGGGACACAAGCCTGGTCCTGAGGTATGTGGGAACCACGTGCAGGCACCAGCAGCACTTCTGTCTGCAGCGTGGAGCTCACAGCACAGGGATGCTTCAGCTCCTGCCCCCAGCGCCAACCCCGATCCATTTGTGGCTGAGAAAAGAGGCCGCTGCATCTCAGCTGTGACACCAACCACCGCCACAGCCACGCTGACAGGCAGACCTGGCGATGACATGCTGCTGTGCACCAACAGCTGGACACGGGCCTGCACAGCCCATGAGGCCTGCCCGCCTGCCCACGCCTGTGCGGCCTCATTCACCGCCATCACCCTGGCCAGGAAGCGAGCTCTGGCCTGCACGTAGACACCGATCAATACACCCTGAGAGGGGCTGCCAGGGTGCAGGCAGGCAGCTGGGATGCTCTGCAGCCACCCACGCTCGCTTGGGAAGCAGCAAGATCAACCTGCAGTCACAAAGCCTTGAAATGCAAAGTGCAAACCCACGTGAGGCGGCGCCAGCACAGCCACCTAAGGCCACCTGAGGCCACCACCCAGCTCGATGGCAGGCGCCAGCTGAGGACTCAGTTGATGGGAAGATGTGGGGCTGTTGGAGAGGGGTCAGAGGAGCCACGAGGATGCTCAGAGGGCTGGAGCAGCTGCCCTACAAAGAGAGGCTGAGGGAGCTGGGCTGGGTCAGCCTGGAGAGGAGAAGGCTGTGGGGGGACCTCACTGCAGCCTGCCAGTCCCTGAAGGGAGCAGAGACACAGGAGGGGAATCAGCTTGCTAAAGGGCAGAGACTGGCAGGACAAGGGGGATGGAGTGAAGCTGGAGGAGGGAAGGGTGAGAGGAGAGATTGGGGGGAAGTTCTTTGCAGAGAGAGTGGTGAGGGGCTGGAAGGGGCTGCCCAGAGAGGGGGTGGGTGCCCCGTCCCTGGGGGTGTTCAAGGCCAGGTTGGATGGGGCCCTGGGCAACCTTGTGTAGCTCCAGGCCTGGAGGTTGGTGGCCCTGCCTGTGGCAGGGGGGTTGGAGCTCTGTGACCCTTGGCGTCCCTCCCAACCCAGCCCATTCTGGGATTCTGTGATTCTATGAAGGGGACAGGTGAGGCTGTTTGGGCACGACTGACCCTCTGCATTCCCATTCAACCCCCTCCCCCCCCGAGAAATCCAGGTACAGAACAGCCAGACCTGCTCAGCCAGGGCTCTGCCTTGGTGCAGGCATGCTCAGGCAGAGGCAGGGCTGGCTGTTGGTGCATGGGCTGGCTGCAGGAAACCGGCTGGTCCCAGGGGACTCATGGAGAAAGAGGGAGTGAGCCAAGTGCCATGGCAAACAGCTCTCATTAGCACTAATGACTGTACATCTCCTCTCCCTGGGCGCTACGTAAACACAGCTATTAATTCCTCCAAAGCTGCACCGCTGGCAAGCCAGCACAGCCACCACAGCAGAGGCTTGGAGGATTGGGGCTCTGAACAACTGCTCCCCACCAGCCTGGCCCCAGAGGGGCCAAACCCCAGGGTGTCTGGGGAGACAGGGTGTCCCTGGCAAGGCAGGAGCACCCTGGTCATGCCATGGAGAGCCTGTGGGTGGGAACAGCATCCCTGGGTGTATTTAGCTCAGCAGCCACAACAGAAAGCAGCTTCTGATGTGCTCAGCCTTGTTCTTGTTCCTGTCTCTTTCCCAGGATCACACCCTCCTCCAGGAAAATGAACCCCAGCTTTAATTCCTTTTTGACCAGCACGCTGCGCTGCCTGACCTCACTGCTCCAGACACACACAAGGACAGGCAGGGTCCCTGGGAAACAGGCAGAGCAACACACTGGGGACCCACCTTGAGCTGTCCACACACTTGCACACCCCAACCCTTGCTGCCCAACCAGCTCCAAGCACCCAAAGGACCCCATTGTTCACCCTGGCTTTCAGGGAACCTGTGGGGGCTGGAGGGAACCCAGGTGCCTGTCCTCAGTGTGCTCCCCCTCTGCTGTCCCATCTCCCCAGGGTGACTGGAAATGCAGGAACCCCCCCCAGATTGTCCTGCTCTCCAGGCAATCAGCCAAGCATCACCCAAGGGTGTCCTTGGGAGTTGATGCCAGCTGGTGTGTGAATACTACAGAGCCCTACTACAAGAGCAGGGCACGTAGGGCAGGACAGCAGGGATGGGCACCAGCAGCCACGGCCCCTCATGGGATGGCACAGAGATGCCACCCAGCACCACAGGAGATTTACATGGCTACCAAGAGGCATCACAGAGGGCTCCTCTAGGCCAAATACAGCTGCTTCTCCTGTTCCTCAATGTCTGACTGTCCCAGTTCTCCCACTGCAGGGAGTTCCATCCCTGCCCTCTCAAGAAGAACATCACCATGCCAGGCACTGGGCAGCGTGAGACCCTGGTCGGGATGGATAGGTGTTCATGTGTAGCTCAAGTGATGACAAGGCACCGTGATACCACCTCCAAACATGACACAAACACCTGCAGAGCCAGCACAGGCTCTCTCCTTGGCACTGATCTCAACTCCATCAGTGATGCTGGGGGAGGTGGCAGTGCTTGCCATGCCCTGCCTCAGTTTCCCTGCTCTGCAACAGAGTTGAGCAACTTTAATAGTCATGAAGTCCCCATCTGAGTGTGCTCTGGCACTCCTTGTCCTGAGCTCTTTCAAAGAAAGATGCTGGCCACATCCTGTCTGTCCATGGGTCCCCAGGAACTGCCTGTGATGCTGTCAGGGCCCAATCTGCAGGGCAATGGAGCTGTTATCTCAGCCAATCTGCTCTGCTCCTGGTCAGGGGCCACCAGTCAGAAGGAAGTTGTGCCAAACTGCAGGACCCACTGCAAAGCCAAACACACCAGGGTGCCCTGTCCTTAAAGGGCTAGGACACAGAATCACAGAATTATCAAGGTTGGAAAAGACCTAAAAGATCATCCAGTCCAACCATTCACCTATTACTACTAGCTCCCACTAAACCATGTCCCTCAATGCAACATCTAGACACCCACTGTGAGCCAACCTGATCCCCTGGGAGCTCATGGACCAGGCAGTTATGTGGCAAATAGAGACATACCTGCTAAGCAGCAACCAAAATAAACCAGCCCTCAAACAGTGGGGTGCAGCCTCATCACCCCCCAGCTCAGGCAGGGGCAGACCAGAGCCCCAGCTCCACTGTCAAGCCTGCACCTGGCAGGCTCGCTGGCACAGGTAACTGCTTCTCCTGCTCAAATCTGGCATCTGGAGGATAAAGGCTGTCCTGGGGCCAGAAAGATCCCCAGTGCCAGCCCCATCTCCCTCCTGACCATGCTGATAAATCAGCCTTGGCACAGGCAACAAACCCAGGGAGAGGAGAGCCAGCAGGAGCACGGCAGCACCATGTGCCTGGCCAGCACCTCTGGTCCCCTCCCTGTGCTCAGATCACTGCAAAAGGATGAGGAGGAGGGACCAAGCACCCAGGACAGAGCTGCATGGTCCCAGCTAAGTGCTCCTGCCAAGCAAACCTGGCCACTTCCCAGCCCTGGGGCACCCAATACACAGAGCTGGGAGAAATGGACACACAGACAGAGACAGCAGGACAGACAAGGGAAGAGGCCTCTCCTTCCCAAGCTGTCAGCCCTCACTGGGCGATGACAGGCAGCTCAGCAGGAGACTGCCTGCTCCAGCATCAGCACCCAAACCCAGCAGCACGAGCAGCGTGGGTGCCAGGGAGAGCCTGCAGCTGCACGGGGACACAAAGGGGACCCTGGCTGGGACCCTCTCCATGGCTGCCCCTCCCTTCCCCGCCGGGCTGGCAGGCTGTGAATGCCCTGTCTCCATGGCTGGGCTGCCAGGGCGACCGAGCATCTGGGAGGAAGGCAGGAGTGGGTCCTGCACCCCGAGGGGCAGGGAGCTTCAGCACACACAGGGTGTGCTGGGCGGCACAAAGGCCCAGTTGTTCAGCGCTGCTGCCCTGTGCCAGCATTTGGCAGGAGGGGAAGTGGAACCAGGGGAGGCTGGGAGCCAAGAGCTGCATGGGCACTGCAGGGCAGGCAGCTCCCACAGCAGCCCTCACAGGGGCAGCTCAGGGGTCTGTCCTACCCAGCAGGAGCAGCTCCCCTGGGGAGATGCCTGCCCACCCTACTATCCCAAGCCCCACTGGAGGGGACAGAGATCACCACACTGGGCACTGCCAGTACCCCCACGTCAGGACTGTCCCCGCCAGCAAACCTCCCTCGTGCCCTGAGGGAGGCTGGTTTCTTGCATGGAAGGCACAGTTCAGCTGACACTGACCTTGGGTTCATGTCCTTGTGTCCCCCAGCCTCCTCATCCGATTGCCTCAGTTTCCCCCTTCCCAGCTCACCTCTGTCACAGACTCACAGAATTGTAGGGGTTGGAAAGGACCTCAAGAGCTCATCGGGTCCAACCCCCCCTGTGCCAACCCCAAGGGCCTCCAGAGCACCCAGAACTTTGCCAAAGCTATGGAAGGACACATCCACAGCCCTCCTCTCCATGGTGAGAGCCACGACACTCCCTCCCTCCACCAAACTGCCTGTACCCACATCCAGGCTCAGGCTGAGCTCCCCCCAGGCCACCCCTGGGGCAGTGTGGTCACCCCAACCAGCACAGCCAGGCTGGAGAGGGTGGGCACAGGGGCAGAGGGGATTCAGTCTCCCCCAGACCTGTCACCACTTCAAACAGGGGCTGGCCCAGCTCCCCAGGGAGGTCAAACACACACCCACTCACCAGCATTTCTCAGTGCTGGCAGGGGGCTGCAGGGCAGCCGCTCCAGATTTGGGGGTACAGGCACCACCCCCATCCTCCCAACCAGCCTTTCAGCACCTTGCAAGTGCAGGTGGGCAGAGCCTGCCCCAGCTGCAGCAGGGAGCTCCCATCCCTCTGAGACCATTCTGGAAGGGAGGATGGCTGCCTGCAGAGCCCCTGCAAGGAGCTGCTCCATCCTGAGGCTGGGGCCAAGGAGGCTGCCCAGCCAGGCAGGGCTGGTTTCCCAGGGAGCTGAGCTGGGGAGGGGGTGGCAGAGCATGGCATTTCCTCCCTCTGTGCCAAGCTCACAGAGGCTTAGAGCCACTTGCTCTTGTCCACCCCATCTTCAGAGGGGCAAGGCTTCTCCCTGGGACACTGGCATCAGGTGAGGGGCTGGGGCACTGCCCTCTGTGCTGCTGCAAGCAGAGGTTGGAGCTGGCAGAGCCCTGTCTGCTGGGGATGTGCTTGCCAAGGCAGGCAGGCAGGCTGGGCAAACCCAGGCAGAGCCTGGCTCCACTCCCCACATCACCCACATCCATCCTGCTCCCTGCACCATTTGCTCCATTTCCCCTTCCCACATGACCCACCCCCTCCCATCCCTGCCTTGCTGTGTTCACCCCACTCCCATCCCCACAGCACCCACCTTGGCTCTGCTCCCACTCCCTCAGTGTCCCATCCCCATCCCTGCCTGTGCTCCCTCCAGCCTCCCCAGTTGCAGGAGCATTTCCCAGACAGCACCAACTCACACACAGCCTGTCTGCCCCCTCCACTCCCCCCATGCTCTGCCCTCCTCTGCCCCAAACCTGCCCTCCCTGCTCTGCTGCTCCCCTGTGATCCCAGGCCAGCCAAGAGAGGAGCAGCTCTGACATTAAGGAGGGAAGGGTGAGATTAGATCTTAGGGGGAAGTTCTTTGCCGAGAGAGTGGTGAGGGGCTGGAAGGGGCTGCCCAGAGAGGGGGTGGGTGCCCCATCCCTGGGGGCGTTCAAGGCCAGGTTGGATGGGGCCCTGGGCAACCTTGTGTAGCTCCAGGCCTGGAGGTTGGTGGCCCTGCCTGTGGCAGGGGGTTGGAGCTCTGTGACCCTTGGGGTCCCTCCCAACCCAGCCCAGTCTGGGATTCTGGGATTCTATGATCTCCCCATGCTCCCCTAGGACATGTTGTGTGTCAAAGACAATCCAAGCATTGAAAACCCAACAGGCAAGGAAGTGTATGGCACATGAGGTGCAGCCTGGAGGTGTCCAGGGCACTCAGCCTGGCCAAGCAGCTCCCCAGGCAGCCAGGTGCTGCCAGCATCACCAGGGGAAGTTAAGAGCCCAGTGCCCAAGGTTTTCCTCTATTTCCAGGCCAGCACAGTAAGCATGAGTCTGCAGAACCTCACCAGCAGACAGTGGCTCCTCAGGCCTCAGCTCAGCACAGCTTGATGTCATTGGGGGGAGATGTGCTCTTTGGGATTCCCCCAGGCCTATCCCCCCCTGAGCACGGGGTCCCAGGAGCAGGCTGGCTGCTAAAGGCTGAGCTGTTTCCACCCAGGTTGGTTTGGATCTGAATCAAGACAAAGTTAAGCATTTAATTACCAGGGCAGGGAAGCAGCTCAGCAATCAGAGACAATTGAATCAGGCTCCCCAGGGGCTGCCAGGTCTGGTCAGCAGCCGCTCCAAGGAAGAGATACAGCCAGCCACCTCCTAGCAGGAGCCAGCAGAGCATGGACAAGCTCAGCCTGCCTGGAGACCCACACTCATCACACAGTCCCTGCCCCCAAACACACTGTAAAGGCTGAGGGTGCCATGGCTGGACCAGCTCCAGGGTAAGACAGAGCTCCCTGGCTGCTGGGTCTGCCCCCACAGCTCTGGGCAGCCTGAGGCAGGCAGGTCCCCACAGAGCTGGGGTGTGCATGGGGGGGTGCCGAACACAGCTGAGTGGAGGGACATGCCTTCACCCCACATCCCACCCCAAGGAAGCCATCCCAACACACCCCCTCTGCATGGCTGTGTCCAGCCCCCAGCTACCCAGCCTGCTGCCCTGTGGGGAAACCCCACTGCCTTGGACCTCAGAACCCCCCAGGACCCCTTAATCCTCCCACACCAGGGAGGCTTAGGGCCTTGGCAGCTGCCATGTGCTGCTCATTAGCTCTGGCAGGAGCACACCAGCACTGAGCCACACCATCTGCTCTTTCTTCCCCCAGGTTTGGGCAAGAGGGACATGCTGCCTGCATGGAGGGACCCAGCACCCAGGGACAGCCATCCCAAGAGACCAGTAGGCTCCAGGGGAAGCACAGGGTCACGCTTTACCCAGCCTAGAGAGGAGCACAAACAGAACGTGTTTGGGATCTCCCTGGACTCCTTCTTCATCCCCATAAGCAACTGGGAATGCCATCAGCTCCACACTGGACCTGGCCAGGAGGTGAGGCTGGGAAACACCACGGGAAGTTTGCAAACAACAGACCTGCAAAGGGGTGCAGGGCCCCCAAAACCCCAGGCAGGTTGGGCAGCACAAGGAGACACCCATGTGGCAGCAGCTGCAGCTGGACACACAGCCCAGTGAGACCCCCCCAGCTGCACAGAGCATCCATGAGACCACTGGCTCAGCAGCACCACCAGCAGCCACTGGGAAGGGATGGGAAGCTATTGTTCATCAGGAGACTCTGGGCTGACAGGCCGTTGGTGTGACCCTGTGGGGGCACAGAGATGCCACAAGGTCTATGGAGATGGACAGACACACCCCCCCCTCCTAATTCTGCCCCCTGGTACTGAGGGTCCCATTTCTTTCCAACCCAGTGAACCACAGCCACGGGGTCTGTCCCTTTCCCAGGTGTCCCTGTGAGGCCCCTATGTCCCAGTCACACCCCAGTACTGGTGCACCCATACTGGAGATAAGGCTTTCCTGACATACCTCCCCCTCCAAAAGTGGACACCCCTGCAGCCCCCAGCACGCTCCAGTCTCCACTGGGAACACACCCTGACCTTGGCAGAAGATGCTGCACTCCCAGAGCCCACAGGGGACAACTGGAGCAACGTGCTCACAAGCCAGGAGAGCGAGTGGCATGAAAGAGGGGCCTCTTCACCCCCACCAAACCCAAACCAACCACAAAATCCCAAGCCCTTGGTCAGCAGGATGGGGGATGCTCTCAGGCACCCATGAGCAACCCTGGGCCCACAGCTGGGAACAGGCATAGTGAGTCCTAACGTCCCCCTCAGGCAGGTGCAGCATGAAATAACACATGAGGAGAGACCACAGCCTGAGAGACCCAACTCCTAGTGCAGGCAAGGATCAGGTTGGGCCATGGAAGGGCCCTTGCTCCATGCTCTGAGGGCAGAGAGAGAAGGACCAGCAGCCCAGTTCCAGCCTTTCTCCCCCAGCATGATGCCTTTCCTCCTTTGCCAGCATTTCACAGAATCACAGAATCGTAGGGGCTGGAAGGGCCCCCCAGAGCTCCTGGGGTGCAACCCCCTGCCAAAGCAGCTCCCCAGCTCATATTGCACAGGGCGGCGTCCAGACGGGGCTGGAATCTCTCCAGAGATGGAGACTCCACACCCCCTGGGCAGCCTGGCCCAGGGCTCCCTCACCCTCACTGGGGAAAAGTTCTGCCCCAGGTTGCTGTGGAACTCCCTGTGCTCTGACTTGCAGCCATTGCCCCTTGTCCTGTCCCCACAGACACTGAGAAGGGGCTGGCCATTCCCCTGCATCCCATCCTTCAGATATTGATAGACATTAATAAGGTCCCCCCTGAGTCTTCTTCTCTCCAGGCTGAACAGCCCCAGCTCACCCAGCCTTTCCTCACAGGGGAGATGCTCCAGGCCCTTCAGCATCTCCNCACTGGACACAACACTCCAGGTGGGGCCTGCCCAGGGCAGAGCAGAGGGGGAGGATCCCCTCCTGTGACCTGCTGCCCACACTCCTCCTGATGCCCCCAGGATCCCATTGTCTCTCTCAGCCCCAGGGCACACTGCTGGCTCATGGCCACCCTGTCACCCCCCAGCACCCCCAGGTCCTTCTCCCCAGAGCTCCTCTGCAGCAGGTCACCCCCAGCCTGTCCTGATTCCAGCAGTTATTCCTCCCCAGGTGCCAGACTCTCCACTTGCTCTTGTGGAACCCCATCTGGTCTCTCCCTGCCCAGCTCTCCAGCCTGGCCAGGTCTCTCTGGATGGCAGCGCAGTGTCCTGCCTGTCACCCACCCCTCCCAGCTCTGGATCATGGTCACTTGCTGAGGGTGGGTGCTGTTCCCTCATCAAGGTCAATGAAGATATTAACCAGGACCAGACCCAACACCCAGCCCTGGGGAACACCCCTAGTCATAGGTGTTTTCATTTCTCATCTCCCAGACCAGCACAGGAATGGAGACAACCCACCCCACCAGCACACTCTGGGGCACTGCCATGGGTTATTTGGGTTGTTACACTCAGCAGCACAGGAGCTCACATGAAACTCCTGGGACCCTCCTGAAGAGCATGCCAGACAGACCCAGCACATCCCACTGCACCCCACCCAGCCCCCAGCACACCCACCCCTCTCCCCTGAGCACCTCTACTGGGGTTCCAGCCCTCACACTTGCCCCAGGCTGTGGATGAGGAGGAAGAAAGAGCCCAGGGAAGAAGTCAGAGGGAGTTTTGTGCCTGGTGCTGCCAGGCCACAGTGCTGTTTTGGGGAGGGGGCCCCAACTATGGCAAAGCCCAGAGGCAGGGGGACAGAAGGACCTTTATTAACTCACACTGGGGCAGGGATGCCCCTCGGGTTGCCCTGGTCCCTGTCTCCAGTGCTGTCCTGGATGTGGTGCTGGCCACACTGGGAGAACAGACTGAGAGGTTGGGGGGCTGTTGAGTCCCACCCCCCCATGCCCTACCCCCTCAGGCACTGCAGAGGCACCCACCAAGGAAAAGAGCTGGTGATGGGTGGATGAGCAGGGAGGGGTTCATACACCCACAGGGTTCCAGAAGGTGGGGGGCCGTGGGGCAGGGGGGCTTGGGGACAGGCTTGGCTACAGCACCCTGTGACAAGAACCCTTCCCCACCATGTCCTGGCCCCTGGGAGCTGCAGTGGAAGGGAAGGGATTTCACTGGGATCCCTGGGACATCGAGCCCAGTCCCAAACCCTCACTTGGAACCAGATGCCAACCATGTCCTGTCTGCAGGGCAGGACAGACAGACATCAGGCAGGATGAGGCTGCCAGCTGCCCCTGGCCTCACAGCAGTGCAGAGCCAGTGGGGACACGGACGTGCTGGGGCAGCACTGGACCAGTTCCTGGTCTGCCTGGAGGGGATGGGGTGGCAGGAGGCTGGTTGCTCTCCCTCCCACCCAGCCAAAGCTGCCATCCACCCACAGCAGGAGGGGGCAGGGAGTCCCCCTCCCCAGGGGGGTGCTGATCTCCTGCAGCACAGCCTGGCAGCAGCTGCCCTCAGGATCCCCCATCCTCCCAACCTGCTGGCTGTTTAACCACTGACACAGAATGTTTTGACATCCTTTGGCAGCAAACAGCCCCACGGGACCCCGGGGGCCAGAGCCCCATCCCAGCAAGCCCAGAGCCCCATCCCAGCAAGCCCAGCACAACAGCCACCCAGCCAGGGGCTGGCTTCTCAGTTAGCACTGGGCTCACTTGGGGGTATCACCTTCCCTCTCCAGGGGCCTGGAGCCATGTTCCTGACAGCTTTGCTCAGGCCTTCATCTCCCACAGCTTTCTCTTGCCCCCAGTGTCACTGCTGGGGCAGGAAAGCTGCAGCTGGCTCTGTCCCCTGACTCAGAGGCTGATCCAGCCTCTCAAGTTCCTGAGACTCCATGGCATGACCTATTTAAACCCCTCAGTGATGGGTGCAGGCACCAAAAGCTTCTTAGAGCTGCTCTGCCCCAAGCCATGCTGCAGGCATGCAGTCTGCATGGGGCTGCATGGTGCATCCATCCCCCCCACCCCCCAGCTCTGTTTCCATCCCCTTTCTAACACTGAGCTGCCACCCAGAGAGACCTGGCCAGGCTGGAGAGCTGGGCAGGGAGAGACCAGATGGGGTTCAACAAGAGCAAGTGGAGAGTCTGGCACCTGGGAAGGAATAACTGCTGGAATCAGGACAGGCTGGGGGGGACCTGCTGGAGAGGAGCTCTGGGGAGAAGGACCTGGGGGTGCTGGTGGGTGACAGGGTGGCCATGAGCCAGCAGTGTGCCCTGGGGCTGAGAGAGACAATGGGATCCTGGGGGCATCAGGAGGAGTGTGGGCAGCAGGTCACAGGAGGGGATCCTCCCCCTCTGCTCTGCCCTGGGCAGGCCCCACCTGGAGTGTTGTGTCCAGTGCTGGGCTCACTGGGATCAAACAGACAGGGATCTCCTGGAGAGAGTCCAGAGGAGCTGAGGAGATGCTGAAGGGCCTGGAGCATCTCCCCTGTGAGGAAAGGCTGGGTGAGCTGGGGCTGTTCAGCCTGGAGGGAAGAAGACTCAGGGGGGACCTTATTAATGTCTATCAATATCTGAAGGATGGGATGCAGGGGAATGGCCAGCCCCTTCTCAGTGTCTGTGGGGACAGGACAAGGGGCAATGGCTGCAAGTCAGAGCAAAGGAAGCTCCACAGGAACCTGGGGAAGAACTTTTCCCCAGTGAGGGTGAGGGAGCCCTGGGACAGGCTGCCCAGGGGGTGTGGAGTCTCCTTCTCTGGAGAGATCCAGATCAGGGAGGCCAATTTAACCTTGCTCACTGGGAGCTGAGCACGTCAGCACCCCAGCATCACAGCAGGGCTGGCAAACCCCAAAGTGAAACCGAAAGGCAGCAGCTTGCCCAGACAGGTTCAAAACAGCCACAGGACATGGGAGTCCCTGCTGCCAGGGCTGAGCTGCCCTTGGTGGAGACAAAGGATGGGGAAAGCATCTGTGGGGGTGTCTCCACTGGTGCTCTGCCTGCCCAGCACCTCCAGCAGCCTCCTCAGGTATTTCCTTCCTGGAATTACAGCTGCTCCCAGTGAGCCTCCCAGCCCTCCCAGATGGGAGATGGGGCACCTCAGGGCTGGGCTGTGCCACCACACCAGGACAGGCTGCCATGTCCTGCCCCACACTTCCCCCAGGAGCTGGGCACATCCCATGCAGCAGAGTGGCTTTGCCCCTGCGCAGCCCTATGACATCTGAGCAAAACCAGTCTGACACCAGCCAGACCTGTCAGGGTTCCCCTGGGACAACATCAAAGAGGCTCAGAGCTGCAGCAGCACCGTGGTGATGGTGGGCAGAAGGTACCAGGCTGTACCACCCCTCTCCATCCTGGAAGCACTTGGGCTCACACCATCTCCCCATCCAGTCCCAGAACTGCCGTGGGACAAGCTGGTTTGGAAGGGCCACAACAGCTCCACCTCCTCAGGGACTGACCCCAGCTGGTCCCAGAGCTTTGCAGAAACTGTCCCAGGAGGCAGAGGAGCCCTTGGCTGTGTGGCAGCAGATATGCCAGGACCCTGGCAGGGCTGGGAGCCCCGGTGATCCCATCATGCTCCCACTAAGCTGAGGCACTGCAGGGCATTTAGCAACAGGAGCATGAGTCCTGTGCCAAGCAGCACATCCCATCCACCTTCCTGAGCAGGAGGTGGGAGCAGCCCCCCTCCCAAAGGCAGGAGAGGGCCAGCACGATGTGCAGAGCACCCCAGCAGGCCTGTTTCTCCGAGCCCTGCAGATTGCAAGGTTTAAATAAACTTGAAATGCGACTCAACTTCCTTCCCCAATTGGAGCAGCTCAGCTTCCGGAGCCTCCTCAGCCAGCCCAGCTCACTGGGGTGCTGAGGGCAGCCCTGGCACAGGGGGACCCCACTTTCCCTGGAGCTGGGCAGCCTGAGGGTGCCCTCAGGGAGCATTGCTGCTGCCAGCTGGGCTTCTCTGACCTCCCCTGGCCAAGGAGTTGAATGGCCTGTGGGTCAGGAGGCAGCATCAGCCCTTCCTGACGCAGCAGAACCACAGCGTGAGGGTGCTGCTGGGCTCCACCTCCTGCGAGCAGCTCCCCGCTGCAGCACAGCCCTGTGCGGCTGCAGGAGCCGGCAGCACCTCACCCAGCTCGGAGGGGTGATGCTGAGGGAGAAGGGGAGGCACAAGCTCCCAATCGATGGCCTGTGCTGCTGGATGGAGGGCACTAGTGGGGAGCAGCTGAGCTGGCTGCACTGCAGCCACCCGTTCAGAGCTCACCTACAGAAGGAAACAGCAGTTGTGGCCTCCCCAAAATCCTGAGGAAACCCCTTCCTACAGCAAGGAGTGAGGGGCTCCCAGCCCCCCCACTCAGCACGATCACAGCAGCCTGAGTCACCCCAGCACAGGACACATGGAGTAAGGGCTCCCAGCCCCCCCACTCAGCACCATCAAGCAGCCTGAGTCACCCCAGCACAGGACACGTGGAGTGAGGGGCTCCCAGCCCCCCCACTCAGCACCACACAGCAGCCTGGGTCACCCCAGCACAGGACACATGGAGTGAGGGGCTCCCAGCCCCCCCACTCAGCACCACACAGCAGCCTGAGTCACCCCAGCACAGGACACGTGGAGTGAGGGGCTCCCAGCCCCCCCACTCAGCACCATCACAGCAGCCCCCCAGCTGAGCCCATCACCCCGGCACAGGACAGGGGCACCCAACCCACCCGCTCAGCCCCATCACTTCCTCCCCAGTTGCCTCCGGAAGCAGGCAGCTCAGACATGCTTCATGCTGCTGGGCACAGAAAGGCAGACCCTGCTTGCAGGGAGAGCAGGAGCCAGGGCAGATCCAGCCCTGCCCTTCCAGCCGGTGCAGGTCTCAGGTGGAGGGTGCAGGTGCAAATCAGCCCCTGGGCCAGGAGCAGCTCCTGGACCTGCATTTCCCTCAGTGCTGCAGCCATTTCACTCCGAGCACACAGGAAGCCTAAAGAACTCCCCTGAGCCCCAGTCAGCAGCTCAGCACCCAGGTCCTTTGGACCCCCAGTGCCAACAGGGCAGTCAGATGGTCTGATCATTTTCTAAAGGAAGATAGAGACCTGTGAAGTTGACAGTGAAACACAACAGCATCTCTGCTGCTTCCTCCTGCCCAGCCAGGAGAACCAGCAAGAACTGGGGTCCCCCCAAGGACAGCACAACCTTGCTCCTCCGTACCCACTCTTCCTACCCTGAGAGCTCTGTGAGGCCCCAGAAATGGGTCCCAGTGCCTGCTGGACATTAACATTGGCTGGACCATCCCTAGCACGTAGCCATTTAGCCCCAAAAGCACATGGCACCTTCCCCCAAAGCCCCCATCACTTTCCAGTGTCCCCAGCCCTTCCCCAAGGTCCTACCTTGTTCCCACCAGCAGCACAGACAGAGACCCCAGAGCAATGTCACAGCTGGCATATTCCTGTCATTAGAGAGGGACAAAAGCCTAGCTTTTGCTTGCTCCCTGTCCTGCTGCATTCAACCTCCTGCATGCTCTGACAGCCAAGGGAGGTGGGATCTGTGGGCAGGCTTGCTTCAGGGTGGGGGGGTCTTGGAGTCTCCCACAGCCCAGCCACTCCACCAACACAAAGGGAAACCTCGCTCCGCTCCCAGACCAGGGCAGGGGGGGGACCCATCACCAGCCACCCAGGGCACCTTCTGCAGACAAGCTGGGTGTTGTGCAGGGAGAATGTCTCAGCCTCCCCTCAGGAGCCACCTTCCTGCACGGCACTGCAACCTGCTTTGTCTCACAGCCTCCTTGCTCCCAGGCCTCCTCCTTTGTCTTGCCACCTCACCTTCACCACCGAGACATTGCCCCAGCACCCACCAGCTGTGCCAAGTGGGATGCTGGCTGGCTCCCTCAGAGAAGGGGTTGGGAGAGAGTTGGACCTCCCCCCTACCCCAGATCTTTGCCAAGGATACCCCAGCCCCACTGCAATGCTGCATGTTCAAGTCACCCCCAGCTTGTGCACCTCCCTGTGCACTGGACACTCCTCAACCCCATCACAGGCAGAAACTGCTCCACAACCACCACCCCCAGCAGCACCCACTCCATCTCCCTGGGAAAAGTAACCCCAGCCTTAAGCCAGGCCTTTGTTAAAAGGCTTCACCCCAAGGGCAGGAAGAATCTGTCTGGCAGGAAATCTCCACCCCCACCACCAGCATCACTCAGTTCGCTGGTCAGTGTCCTGGCACAGACACCCCTGTCTAGGTACAGCCCAGCCCTGCTCCTGGGAAGGGACCTCAGCAGCACCCACGAGATGCTGTCACCTCACCCACCCTGCCAAGCCACAGCCTAGCCCCCATCCCCAGCCTCTCAAGGGGAGAAAGGCAGAAGACCCCCCACAGGCAGGTAGTGCTGGGGGGTGTCCTGCTGCACACACACCCAACCCCCCCCCACCCCTGCAGCAGCAGGCACAGCCCCACACCCACCCTCTCTCCTTCCATCGCTGATGCTGCACCCAGCATCTTTTGTGCTCTGGCTCTGCCCAGGCAGGCGGGGACCAGCCAGGGCAGTGCCCCCTCTTCTCACAGCCCCCCTGCAGACTGCCAGCAGCACCCCAAGCTGCCTCGTGCCATTAAGGGTGTGGGCAGGGGGGCACCACGTGCCCTGCCCTCTGCAGAGTGACCCCGCAGCCCCGCGCTGGGGGACAAGGCAGACTGGGAGGTGGGTGTCAGCGTGTGGGGCTGGGCCGTGTCCCCACAGGGGCCCGATCCTCCCCTGACCCCCTGCACGGGAGCTCGGAGCGCCGAAGGCCGGACCAGGCTCAGCCTTGTGTGGAAGATACGGGGCGAGCA
>VZTU01033067.1:1006-11109 GCA_013400835.1 Zapornia atra
CACTGGTACATTTAGCAGGTATCTGCCTTCTGCGGTTAACAAACTCCATCTCATTCTTGCATATAATGGCTGAAATCAGTCTTTCATACCTATGTTACCTTTGACTCTCACAGTACAAACTAACAACTCAAAGAACTGAAACCAGTAGAGAATTACAGCCTCTCTCACCCCTGTGGGCTAACAGTGACCAGAATAAGTGTCTTGAGAAAAATATGTGTTCCTCTAATAAAACAGAACATTTTGTGATAGGGATGAAGTTTGATTTTGTGGTACAGCGAACCATGTATTGCTGAAAATTCCAGAGAAATTAAGAAATTCGACATTCTCCAAATATAAACTTTTGCCTTATGGTCCACATAAATTTTTAAAAAAAAAAAAAGGTATGTATTGTATAGATGCAATTCATTATTGTGATCCACTTAGTTAATATACAAGTTAACCTACCTGAACTCTTAATAAGTAATCCACAGTGGAAATGATAATATTAACAGTTGTGTTGTTACCAGTCTGAGTTCTCAGGTAATTCTGAAAATCTAAAAATTAAAATAAAATTTTAATTTAAAATTAATTGTTAAAGACTTAGAATACTAATCCTGAAAATTAATTCTGAATTATCATGATGTAGGAAAGCATAGCTTTGAGGCATGGATTTATTTTCTTTTTTTAAAAAAACAAACGCTTTAAAGATTTTCAGTATTTTATTGCAGACATCACATATTAGTGAACTTCCAAAGCCAGAAGCTTGACTATCTGTTGCATCTCTAAGTCTTTATCTTGGCCTTATTTTCATCTCATTTATGACTAACTTTACAACTCTAGAACTCCATCAACATAATTCCACCTAGTATATATTTTGTTAAACAAAATTAAATAGTGTAACTATACTATTCCTGATTATAAAATCATTAGTATGACCAACAGCTTAAAAAATTTGGGTTTTTGCCTTTTTCCTTCTTTTTCTTCTGTAATGATGACACAGAAAACACGAGGAATTGTATTTATTAATAAAAATATACTTAATATAATGTATTTAATTTGGTTTTGTCCTTTAAAATGTTTTCTGCTTCCTCAAGAAAGGTATTGTGCATATTGTTGTAATTTCACATACAATTCTGAGACTGGTGCCAAGCAGCACACACCAGAAAGCATACAAATGCCAAAGAACAATACACCTTCGTGCCATATTTTTCCTCTGAATCTTCATTTGCTAGAAGTTGTAAACCATGAACATTTTCCTATATAAATTTACCTTTCCTAGTTTGTCAAGATCCAGAACTCATAATTTTGGAAAACATTGGCTTCTCTACAAAGTTAAAGCTGATTAAAAAAACCTGGCACTTTTTTTCCACAAAAATATTTTTCTTTCATGTAGAGCCTAGCAGCTACTCCACTTTCCACAATCTTTTATGAAGGCTGCCAAACCTTCAGCAGTGAAGAGCTTTTATCTTTAGTTTCCATCACCTTGGTTTAGCTGACTGGCAGCCTGTCACAAACCTGAATTATGTCCTTCACAGAGCAACTGAAGGAAGCGGAAGAGGTCACAGGTGAACTCATCATCCTGCATCACCTTTTCTCCTGTAGAAAGGCCAGATGGAAGCAGATTATCAAAGGCTGCCAAGTAACACCCCACAGCCCCTGAAGAAAATCTCCATATTTAATTTTATAAGAAGAGGAGAGAAAATTTGTAACCACCAATGTATCTGAAGCACATGTGACTTGTGCTTGGCAGATAGTTATTTGGTTAAAAAAAAAAAAGAAACTTAACTTTTGATTTATAAATGTGGCAGCATGAGCTTGGCAACATCTTGGAAATAATCCATGATTTATATTCTTACTAGACTTTGCTGGGCATGAATGCTGCATTACATACAAAGGTTAGGATAGAATTAATCTGGTTTCTATTCATCAGAAAACAAGGTACTTAAAATACAGAAATTTCATCAAACAGTAATGAAAATTATTTCCTCAAACTATTATGTTTTAAAATACTGTAAAATAACCCATGAAATGTACAGCTGTATGAATTCTCAAAAATAATTTCAAATTAGATATTTGAAGATTTAGTACCTGTCTGCTGCTGACACAAAATGGATGTTGAGCATTTGCCTCCCTTGACAAAATAAAGCAATAAACATGATTAAATAGACCAAATGCCAATGCACTTTACTGAATTCGGCCTTTCACTTCATTTTTTCGTAAATAATTAATATCCAAATGTATAAAGCTTCAAAATATTTTCTGGATACTTCACAGGAAACAACATAGTAAAAAGCCCTCAATCAACACACCATTATTTCAATTATATCAAGACATAGTTAACTATGTACACTGACATATGAAGAGGAGAAACAGCCATTCAACCAGGAAAACAATCACAACTGAGTAAAATGTAGAACAGCTAATAAAATGGCACAGAACAACATAGGTGTTCAAAACAATCAAGTCCACCTACAGAAAGAAAATCCCTTTTTAGAACTTTAGAAAAGTATCTGGAATGTATATGGCAACAAAAATGGAAGCTATCTAAACTTCTAGTTTTAAGAATATACATCATTTGAATATGTGGCCAAGTGCTATTTGTAGGCAACAAAAGGAAAGGAGATAAAATTTTAAGCTAACTCAAAATGAACATTAAAAAGTTTTTGTTTTTTTTTTAATGGGGAGATATTTTAGGCTTTCGCCTGAACTTCAAGATCCTACATCTACCAATACAATATTTTTAATGTGTGAACAAAAGGAAGCCAGAAAAGTAACTGAATTCAAATTTAAAAGAAAAAAGCTCCAACTTTTTTCACAAAATTTAGATGTGTACTTATGGTAGTGGCAAACAATATGCACTTCTGTCTCCAAGAATGAGCCAAATGCTATGAACGATATTCCACGACATTTTCCTCCATCCCAGATATAAATACAGGTACAGAGTTCTTCAGTCACAGAAGATTGAAAACCATTTAAGCTAATTAAACCATGAAATATAAATGACTATTTATGTCGGTCATGACTAATGACTACAGAGAAGGCAATAAGGCATAATCAAGAGGTGCCTGTGCACTTAACATTATTTGAGACTATATGCAGGTTCAGCCCTGCAAGATACTTTTGTATGTTGCTGGCCAAAGGCTAGAGTTTAGATTCTACTGCAGAATTAGTCTCTTATTTAATTTTTTTTATTTAACTGAACTCCTGTTAGGCTTAAAGTTACACTTGGAGTCACGTGCTTTGCAGATTGTATTGGGTCTGGCTGCAGTGGAGTTAATTTTGCCCACAGCAGCCCTCACAGCTGTCAGTAGCTATAGGGGTGCTAGTAAGAGACCCGGGCTCTGGGCATTGCTGAGCAGTACTGGCACAGCACCAAGGCTGTCTGTCTCTCCAACATCCCCCTCACCAGTAGACTGAGGGTGGGCAAGGTCTTGGGAGGGGACACAGCTTACCCCAACAGACCAAAGGGATATTCCATACCATATGATGTCTGCTCAGCAATAAAAGAGAGTTGTAAAGGAGGAGGAAGGGGGTGAGCAGGGAAGGTATTCGCTATTTACAAAGTTTGTCTTCTGGAGAAACCTCTATGAAGTCCTGCTTCCTGGGAAGTGACTGGACATCACCTGCTGACGGGAAGTTGAAGATAAACCTTTTGGTTTAGCTTTGCTTCTTTATGTGGCTTTTTGCTTTATGAAAGTATTGAGGGTTTTTTCCATCTGATTTTTCTCCCCTCAGTGTCCTCCTGAGGAGGGGAATGATAAAGCGGCCTGGTGGACATCTGGCATCTAGCCAAGATCAACCCACCACTTTAATCCAGATGAATATTTATATTTTGCAAAAATAAGCATTACAGAAAGCAGATATTTGGTGGAGCCTGTAGCTTCACACATACAATGCATGTAGCTTGACTGCTGAGATGGCAATGATTTTAAAACTTTCCTCACAAGGATGTATTATGCTGATGTATTATGGTTGGAAAAATCAAGCCCATAAAAGGCCAACCATGTAGTTCTTGCAAATCAAGATATCACAGAATAGAAGCCATCTAGAAGAATAAGACTACAGAGTAAGTTACAGTTTAACATTTTCCACCTCTATTCTTCTTTATCAAGTAAAATTTTTAGAAGAGTAAGAAAAAGAAATCAAAACAGTTGCACAGATTACTTTATGGAGCAATCTTCTGGCCTTTAGCACACCCACTGGAATTTAGGAATTTTTCGAAAATAAGTTTCAATTTTAATATTAGAAGGATTTGGAAGGGTCTCTTATTTAGCTCCACTGTAAAAAAAAAATCACAAAATGAATACAAGTTATTGCAAAATTCTGCAAAATTGTTCCACATAAACTGAAAGGTCTGTTTCTTTTGGAAATATTTTTATGTATTTCAAAATGAAGCAAAACACTCTTATTTCAAACGGCTTCACCACAATAAACTTCAAAATAATCCTGGTTTTCAATTTCAACTGCTGATCAAAATCTGAATAAAACCAATGCTGGTATTGACAGGAATTTTAATGTTAAGATGTCACTTATTGACTGCAAGAGGTGTTTCACTGGCAACTACAGAACTGAAGTGCAGATCCATCCATCTCTTTCCATAAAATCTGAGAACAACCTTTGCTGCTGTGCACACAAATTCATGCCAGTACGCACAAAGATTTGCATAGATAATGAGCTTGCAAACATACACACTGCATATAGTATGACTAAGTTGTGACGAAACTGTGCTCATTAATTTATTTTTATATGATATACATTCTGGCATATATTTGCTTAGACAAAATGCTGCCAATGCTCATGCTGTATGTAAATGATATGTTTACACACATGAAGGTTTTAAGCCTGTAGTTTTTGCAAAACTGGGAGCTTGTGTTTTTGATGTATAGGAACAGAGTTATTGGGTAGGAAATAAAAGAAAGATTGAATGAAAATGAAATACGTAGGGTTTTTCCTTGAAAGTGCATGTGTCCAAGTTCAATAATTCTTACCTTTCCTTTTTCTTTTAATAAATCCTCAATGGAAGAGATCTAACATCTACTACTACTCAGAAACATTAGTCTGATACTACATATCACAGAAATATACAAATAGTTTAGCTTTCAAAAAGGAAAAGAGCTCCTTTTTGATAGCTTTTAAGCAAGAGCAAATCTCTCCCATGATAATTCAATTAATTTATTTTTATCACAAGACATGGGCAATGTTGGGTCGGACTGTGAGTGCTGCATGCCCTTGACTTCTCAATAATCCGAATCAAGTAAGAAAAGCACTTTTCTTACCAGGTGATGTATAACAAACAATTTCTCTGAACTGAAGCTACTGAAGTTCTCTTTTAAATGCAAACACTGCTTCAAATCCAGTGATAAAGGTGGAAAACACTCCCTGAATATAGGCTTTAGTTGACTGCACAGAATTTAAACATCCATTCTAAGTGTGGCTAGGTTGGTGAAGAATAGAAGCTCATTTATTGATTTCACCTTATTATTAACTCAAAATACCCATGACATTTACCCTTATGATAGCTTTTTATTATATGACGCATGTACCACTGTCAGTCAGTTTAAGAGAAAATCCTTTAAGACTTACTATTATTAGCCCAAATTTCATTCTAAAATTATATTTTATTTAAACAAGCCTCCTACAAACTTATGGAGAAACAAAATAATGTTATGATTTAATATTAGAAGACTAAAAATAAAAATAGAGCTTTCCTGACAAAAAAGGTATCATAATCTAAATGTAAAAACAACATCTTACATTTTTTACTTCATATGATAAGTAAAACAAGTCTCCCTAAAGGAGAAAAACATTGCACTTTCAAGATTTTTGAGACTCACTTTGAAATAGCATAGAATATGAATGAAAAATGAAAAAGCATTTCAAGATAAGAATTTCTATATGTTCTTGATTTTGAACCCCCCTTTTTTAAAAGGAAACAGAACAATCAAAACAAAATACATACAGAAGAAACAACATTGAGTACATCACAAAAACAAGTAAGAAACACATTTGCTAAAGAACCATCAATGTTGTTACCAGTGGGGGTTCCAGGGTTTGGAAAGGGAAGGTAGTACCAGTCAGAGGAATATCAGGACAAGGAGCTTACGATGCGGACAGCACAAAGAAACAGTTGGAATAGAGCAATAAATGTCACATCCGTGTTGACTCTGTACAGGGCTTTCTACCTGTTGCCAAGGTTGACACGGGACCAGAAACAACACCGCCCTTGAGGAAAAGTTGACTCTATTTCCCTACGTGTCACCAGCAGTTTGTCTTTGACCTTGGCAAGAATAGTTTCAGGCTTATATATTGCAAACTCAATAACAACTACTCCTTAATATGTTTCTGCATCACATTCAGATGACATGAGAAACAGGCTACAGTGCACATTTCCCTTAGGAATCAATAAAATGATCTTTAATTGAGGAATAATTAATTACTCATAAAGTAAGTATCTCCTTCAAAAAAAAAAAAAAAAAGAGGAAATAGAAGAAGACATTTCCACATCTTTGGTACTTCCTTTGTAGTATTTACATGAGAGTAATGATAGGATTGCAAAAACACATACCATCTCAGGCTCCCATAGAATATAGGATACTCCAAAACTGTTCACTACAAGAGTTTCCCACAGACACACTGGCTGGGCTTTCATAATGCCATCAGGTATTAATACCAGTACCTGTACAGCTCTTATGTATACTACTTTTCAGTGAATTGAAAAAGGTGTGCTTCATAACACAAAAAAACTATTATTACTTGAGGATAGCATAATATCGAGAATAATGTAACCCTGAAAAGGAAAAGTAAGGCCTTTTTTTGTTTGGCTTTGCATTGTTCTGTTTTCTAGAATTTTCAATAGCTGGATATTAATAGATAAAAAAGGTGCAGTTAGCAAATAATATCTATTTGTGCCAAGAAATCCTTGACATAGTGTGATTACCATATCTTGACATTGCTGCTGCTCAGTATCAAAGAAACTGAAAACACATAATCCAAAGTGTAGAATTTTGTTAATCCGCCCAAAAAAAATTTCCACTGAAAAAACAAATAAAAATCTAGATCATCTCCCTCCCCAGCATTTGGCTAACGAAAAGACATCTGCTGTGTTTGAGCTCACTGTTCCTGCTGAATTGCATTATAATTCTCATTTCTCATGGCAACAGCTCCTACAAGGCTCTTCCTTTACTTGAAGGAACCTTTGAGGTATAGGAACCTTAACACAAGAAGTAGCTTCCAGAGCAAGGAAGAACCACCTGTAAAGATTACTGATTCCTTTAAATTAGCAATGCACCACCTCTTTCTTGTATCAACTCCTGACTGCATTAGATAAACCTAGCCAGTGGCAAGTCCTCTCCTTACTAACCACCCTCAAATCCTCACTGGATCCACCACTGATTTCCTGTGCTTGCACAAATCAGTGCAGCGATAAAGCCACATTCAATACACGACATAAATACTATAGCACAAGAATTTGTGAATGTATAGGTATGATTTTTATTTTTTAAACATTCATCCATTGCAAATACTGGGCTCACTAAAATGAAAATAAATTTAAAAGAACAGAAAATAAAAAAGAGTTTTAAAAAGCTTGCTGCTCTTACATCTAGTGTGCCAGTTACTGTGCAAATCCTGAGAAAGGGAGGAAGAACAAAGTGGGAAGAGTTGACACAAAAACCAAAAATTTGGTAATACACAATTGTAATAATAATAGAGAAGAAACTACTAGTTTAACAGTCTTACAGGAACAAAAAAATCAATTGGTGTTCAGGAGCTGTACAGTGCTGACACAAAGCTAAGAGCAGGAAAAATAAAGAATAGGCAGTTGTTATTAATAATTACCACGCTCATGAGTGATGACTGAGGAAGGGAGGACAGGACAATTAGATAAAAGAAAAAGAAACAAGGAAAAAAAGAAAAAAAAGTTGAGAAATTGTTTTTAGCAGACACAAAATATAATTAGCATTGGTTTTGGCAAAATTAGTTCTGTATTAAAAGACAAAGATCAAATAAACAGAAAATTTGAAAAATCCCTCAAATGAGGAAGCACAAAAGTACTCTAACATAGGTAGAGTCAACTATGCAGCATTTAGAGATTTATTTATATTTGCATGTAAAATCAGTAATTACTAGAAATAGAGGCAGAAGCCAAAAGAAAAATTAGCTGGTATCTTTACAGTCCATTTCAAAGTCCAACATAAGAAATAATAAATTTAATTATTTAGTAGTAGAAATGCTGTCCAAAAGAGCAAAACATCGTGCAGAATAATCTTCAGTAAAACATGAAAGTAACAGCCAAAACCTTACAGCTGATCAGTGCTGATGATAGCTGCATCACTGCTCTACCCACAATCTTGTGACCAAATTTTATCTGCATGGGTTGACCTTACTTTGTTTACTCATGTAAGTCTAGCAGGATTTGGTCTATAATTTAAAGTGTGGGAGCACTTCTGAAGAAGCAGCATTTATACTGAGTCTTGAAGTCATTCAGTAAAATTTGATACTTTATGATTTGGATTTGAGACAAGCAGTTGAATATTCAGGAAATATGCCACAAAAAAAGAGGTACAGGCACAATAGCCAATGAGATATGCCATGTTGCAGGTATGAAATATGAACCCCCAAATGCAATAATGATTATACCATCAAGCTTTTTTTACCTTTTTTAAGATAAAAACGTGAAAAGATTAGGTTACTGTCGGATTTAAACATAAAAATGCCCTGTAAAATATACTGAAGATAAGAGGAGAAAACATGCTTTGGTAGTTCTATTAAGTCATATAAGAATGAACCTAATGTTTCCAGGCAATCACAGTAAAGGAGTAGTAGAACTTACTGTCAGACAGAAAGAAATTGACAGTGAACTGACAACACAAAGGTTAGAAAGCCAAATTGGTTCATCAAAAATAAAGCACAAATTTTGTAGTATTTCCCCAAAGACAAACAGAAAAGATTTCAAAGAAAAAGGTTTCTCAGCAGACTTTTTTCCAAACAGTACATAGAGTTCCCTCATCCTCTAATATCTAACTTATGGCTTAACTATATTGTCTGTTTTTCATTCCAGCCAAGACAGTTTAAGAAATCAGGTGGGAACTCTTAATTTCATTTTATGCTGAAACTGGTTAGGGACTTCTGAAATGTTTTACATGCATAAACACTGCTATTTGTAACTAGAATCTGTTTCAAATTTCACATGTAATGTCTTCACTTCTTCAGGATGATGGGTAGGATTCCTCTGAGATTGTTCTGAAACTCAACATATTGCTAGTGATTTACTATTGACAAGCATGGGCTTAGGTAGGCCAATTAAATATAAAACACTCTTAGGAATCATATTTTAGCTGCGGGCTCTACATATATATTTATAGGGTTCTTTTGAATTCAGCTTGCTTCTGCAAAATGTAAAAGAGAAAGGTTCACAGATCATTTCTGTTAAATCAATAGTACCTGATCCCTCCTCAGTCACCATTCCAAGACCTTCTGCTTTGTTCTGACGTTCAAATGCATTTAAGTCAAGAACACTGCAATGAGAAAAATTACATTTGTCCTGCATTTATCTAAAGATATGTAATATTTCATTTTGTGAATTATAGAGAAATTTCACTTGTGATTTCATTTAAGTATAGAATCATACTAGTGTCAAGAAGATACATTTGAGTTGATTAATGTATGTGTCTGCTACAAGATTATGGAACTCAGCTCTACAGACTTAACCTACTTTTGTCCTGCAAATGGTAAAACAATTTATCTCATTATGATGGAACAAAAAAGAGTGAATGTAGGTGTTTATGATATACATGTTTATTTAGGGGTTAAAAAGAAGTCTTCTATATTGTAGCCCAGTTCATCCCAAGTGGCAAGGCCCATTGAGAAACTAATAATGGTATTAGTTCCACTCATTGTTCCTCTCCCTCCATAGTCGGCAAAACTGAAGCTGCCAAAGGGGACTATGCAATTCAACGAACCTTATTTAAGTAATATACATGCTTACATATTTCCATAGGTGAATCTGCAAATTTCAGCCTTTCATGGTTTACTATCTCATCTATCCATGCCATGGATAAATTTTGTGCATAAGCAAGAATGATTATTAAAGTTTGATGAACACAGATGAACTACAGCAGTAAGTA
>VZTU01033068.1:6781-46554 GCA_013400835.1 Zapornia atra
TCTCTTCATATTCTCCTTATTGCTGATAACATGCTTGCTGAAGTTCTGCAGTCCTCTCCTGCATAGCTCGGAGGCTGGGTGCTGGAGAGGTCTCTCAAAGCCTTGGTCTGCTCCCTGGGCTCTTTTCCCATGCCCTGTGCTGACACCAGGAAGCAAGGGGGGGGGGCGGGGAATAAAGCTGCTGTGTTTTGTTCATGTTGCTAAACTGCTGCTGCTTTCAAAAGATTCATGCTGGTAGGTAAGTGTTGAGAGGAAAGGGGACAGGCGTTTGGAGTGGTTATGAACAGGATCTCTGCTTTCAGATGCTCTGTTCCTGATGGTAATGGTAAAAAAAAAAAATCCAAGGTTTTATGACTAGAAAGGAGGTAGTAAAGCCATTAATCTTTTCTTTTTCCATCTAAAAACTGTTTCTGTTTCTTCCAGGAGGTTAATCTGTCCCTACCAGTTTAGGCTTAGGATAATGGTAGGATTCAGGTTCTTGGCTGGGTCTGCAACACCTGCTTTTTGTTAACTTCTGTTGGAATAACACATGTTGGAGATTCCTTCCCCTGAAGAGTTTTACTTAGCTCTTAGAGCTCTTACCATCTTTCTAGGTATCAGGGAATCTAGCTCCTAGTGACCCTCTCTGAGTTGTCCCTTGCTTCTTAGATCTCCTTTACCAAGCTTTTATGTAACCTAGCCCCCCTGTGAACTCGATCCCCTCTTCTTGCCTGACAGTCTGTTTCGTTTCAGGGCAGCAGTTCCCATGGCGTGTGGGGAATGCGACGCTTCAGCACCCGCTCAGGATCCAGCACGCAGGAACATCACCCACTTCCAGCACAGAGAACTGAAGTGCAGATAGCAGAACCCAGCTGCAGGGTAAGGGCCACAGGCCAGCTTGAGTGGTAAAGCCAAAAAGAAGATGACCAGGATATCAAACAGAGTTGTGAAGCGTGGGGCAGTGGTATGAGATGACTGATAAGGAGCGAAGAGGAAAGGTCGTTGATCAGAGGGTGATATGGGGGGAGTAGTGATATGCTAACTAAATGATGTCAGCTTGAAGATGACCAAAAAGAGTAAAGGAACTGAGCATTGTCCAAGGTAGAATGTAGCTGTTAGATATTCAACCATACATCTAGCTCCTGGCCACCTAAACCCTGACTTCTTGGTGCACAAAGTGATAAACACTTGAAGGCTGTCCAGTGAGTGCTTTGGTGACTGCCACCTGGAAGGAGTGCAGCTGAGAAGAGGCAAGAGCTGTTAATTTGGTAGGTGCTCCCCCCCTTTTCCTGTGGGTGATGTCTGTGTCGCTGTGTAGCCATCTCCTAGGTAGTTCAGGGTGCACTGGCCAGTCACCCACCTGGCTGTCAGTTAGGCAATGGCTGAAATGAGCTGCAAGAAACTCCCTGCCTGGTTCTTCACTAGGATAGTGATGAAAGGTATTGCAGAGTTCTGTCCTTATCCTCAAGATGAGAAGTGCTGTCCAAACTGGTGGTGTCCTGGGCAGTGGGATGTGCTTCCAGAACACAAGTTATCCCTAAGGCTTGCCTGGTGTTCTGTCAGTTCACTGATTGGGGTTTTGTGCTGATCCTTTCATGGGATTTGGAAACCCTAACTTTATTCATGTAGGTTGAAGACAACTGTGCATAAACACTTCCTTAAAGTATGCCAGAAGCCATGTGTTGTAAGTCTCTGTGTTTGAAATGTGGAGTGCCTGAAGCCTTCTAGTGATGACTTACTGAATGCCTGGGTTGATTACATTCTAGTGAATGCTGCAGGCATTCAGGAAGATGGGCTGTGGTTTGGGGTTCTCTGATACTATTTTTAAAAAATGAACAGCAGTGGTTGAATGTATAAGTTATTGTGTTACTGCTGTGTGATTGGAGCAGGCTTATCTGAGGCCTTCATGTAATTCTTCCACTCTAAAGAGGGATTTGGTTCAGTAAGAGTACTCAAGGAAGTGAAAGTTGCTTCTGATGTTAAATCGAGCCTGACTGGTGTTGGGGAGAACAGAGGTACAATGTCAGGTGAGTGGTGCAGCACAGAAAGACAAGAATTCAGGAGTTTTGTGTGGGGCTCCTTAATGGGGGGGTAGGTGGGCTGGTGCATGGCTATTGTTTTGGTAATGATTAAAATGACTGTATTCAGCTGCAGTGTGGGGAGCCTCCTTTGTGCCTTTTTTCAAGAGTTTTCAAACCCAGGCTCAGTTCAGGGTATGCATGCTGACCCTGCAGAGGCATTTAACAGCCTGCATGCTTTGCAGAGAGTATCTCAAATGCTTCCCAGCAGCTTTTTCCTTACACTCTTGATGCAGTGCATGTATTTTGTATTGCAACTTGAAATCCAGCTCATGTAGCTGGATTATACGTGCTGTGAAGCTGCATTTGAAACTAGAAGCTATTCAGTCCTGACCTCCCTGCTGAAATAATAGTGCTTCCTTCTCCCTGTGTACCCAGCATTGTTAACACTGCTATAAAATTACCTAGGCAATTCACAAAGCTCCTTGAGTGAAAAATTTGCAAGCTGCTTCTCTAGCTACAGCCTGCCTTTGTGAAGGGTAAAGCTGTTAACTAGTCCAGTACACAGGTTCTCCTTTGGAGTCTTGTTCTTTTTCAGGTCTGGTGGTGAAAGGTTAGATGCCCTGCCTCATATTAATTGATTAATACAATCAGAGAATGTTCTGAGCTGGCAGTCATTGTTTTGGAGCTCATGGACCTGAAGACAAGGTTTATAGGGTGTAGTGAATGTGTACCAACTCCTTCCCTCAGACTGAGGGTAAATATGACTGTGCTGATAGCTGATGTCTTATCTTGCTCTCATCTGCATCTTCTTCCATTCTAACTGGTTCATCTCTTGGAGCTTGGGAACAGCTGTGGCAACACCCATGGGTTTGTGCATGTTGTGACAGTGTGTCAACAATCAATTAAGATGATCCTTGCTTAAAAGTCTGTACTTGCTTTGAATCTGGTATCTTGATTTCTTAATCTGTTAGATATGTCAGAGCTCTGCTCTGTCCATCATTCCTGTCTTCAGCTGAAAACAGTTGGTCTCCTTTCCTTAGATGAGTCTTCTCAATGCTAGAATTAAGTGCTGAAGAGCCTTCTGCAGCTGGTGAGGTACTTGAAGCTGTTCTGGTTGTTACAACTTCATGCTGTCCCTGTCTGTTTATCTCAGGCAGTTAATAACAGAATTAATTTAAGCACTTGGTCAGTACAAGGGCGTGTTTCAGTGTCCTGTTGGAATAAGGCAGTTGTGCTTTCCCAGGACAATGCCCTGTCCTTGAAGCATCTTTTTTTTTATGGCAAAGAGAAAATGAATTTTGGATGGAAAGCCTGTCACCATGTACATTCATAATTTATAAGCTGACACAGACATTTTTCTCTGGCTTGCATCACTGTTGCAAGTCATCTGATTGCACTTACATTTACATAGCTCTGTGACACCAACATACAGTCCCTGTTCCAAGTGTCAGTGCTGATAACATCAGACTACCTTCAATTCTGTGCAGTGGGGGGCAGAAATGTTCTCAGAAGTCAGAAAATGCAGCAGACAAAGCCAGGTTCTCTGGCATGGATTTTTCTGACAGTGCAGATGTTCTCCCCTGTTACTTGTTAGGACAGGCCTGCTCGTGGGATGGTAAACAGGAGCTGTTGTACTAGACTAAGAACATCAGTCTTGCGTGCTAAAGGAAGAGTCAGCTGAGTGGTAGCTGTAAAGAGGATAAAGTGCTATCCAGAGGGTAGGTGGATTGTTCCTTTTCATGAGCTTCAGTGAAGATGCTGTGACCCATTCAGTTCACTTCATCCTGCTGCATCTTGTGGCTTGTGTAGGGCCAAGTGTTGCCAACAGCTACTGCATGGTTGTGTGAAACCAATGTACCTCATGTGTTCAGCTCTCTGTCTCAGAAGATGTTTTATCCCATAGGAGGGATTTATTTTTGTTTTCAATGTGGAAGAGACCTGATGCAGGGGTAACAGTTGGTCGGGGCTTTGGCATCTGGCTTCACTCCTGTTTATTTCTAAACAGCAAAGGACAAAATCACTTGAGTTGTTCCATCTTGGACTTTTCCAGTTCATCACGTGGTTGTCCTTGGAAGGTTTTCTGAGGGGTGCCTGAAAGCAGCTCTGTTTTAGCCTCCTTGGGTTGTTTTTCCTTTTAATCCTGGGCCTAATAAACACAGGGGAGGAGACACATAAACTCTCAGCCCCGTTTCTGACCAGCAAAGCTCCTGCATTTCCTGGTTTCTGAACAAAGAGCTCTGTGTCATGCCCTTCTTCAGGATTTCAGGTGGCAGCATGCTGGGGAGGGAAGCTCTGCTCTGTTGAAAACTTACTGTAGCATGTTGCAGCATGTCAGTAATCAGGGCTATAGTCTTAACAGCATCAAGGTGTGTTTTTTTCCTTATCTATGCTGTTGGCACATGAGCAACTAACTCCCTCTTTCTCTGGGCTTCTCAAAGGTATGATTCTTGTCAGCTGTGCTTGAATTTTGCCTTGCAGTCCATGATCTTACAAGGAAATCCACTGAGAATTAAGAATATGTGTAGTAGAAACTAAAGAGTTGCAAGACCCAGCTACAGTGCATCCCTGTCTACTTACCTGAAAGTCTATCAGGAGACCACCTCACTTGGAATGGAAGCTGTGTGCCATTAAAGATGAGGAGGACTTCCCTGATTTCAGAGGATCCTGGGATTAAGGAGTGGAAGTTTAAATTCTTCTGTGTAGTCCTGTTTTGCCAGTAGCTCCACTTGTTACTAATGGAGGAAAGAGGGGACTGGATAAAGTGTTCAGCAGATGATGAGTCAAGCTGACAAACTAGCCAGTGAAACAGAGCACTGGTGGTGTTTCTGTTCACTTTGTCCCTAGCTGGATATGCTGGCCAGCAGTTGCAGGCAGGAATTTCAAGTGCTGCTCAGGCAGGTGCTGTCAGAATAAGTCAGTCTTTGCTGGTTTAGGTTGGATGGTTTTAGATAGAAGGATTAATCCAAACCAGAGTATGTTTGCTCCTGCTGCAGTTGCTCTATTAATACCTTGAACTTGTTAAATACCACGGAGGTCCTGAGGTTTGTGGAAAGCATTCATGTTCTCAGCTCCATCAGGCTGTATCTAGCAAGGTATGTGCTGCTCTGTGATGCCTCTGTCAGCTGGATATGTTTAATCTTGTTTCTGAGTGGTTTTACTATTTAGGTGTGGTGTGCTCTGCATGTCCCTGTTCTTCTAACATGAGTGATTATCTTTCTCTTCCAGGTGTCTAGTAAAACACAGGATTAGTACTCAGTGATGCTTATGGTTGGCTGAGGTCTGGGTAGGTTTGGCAGGCTGGTTATGTAAGTGTGAAACTGCTGTTTCTTCTGTTGGATCAGCCTGCTCAGCAGTGATGGTGAGGCTGCTGCACGTAGCAGGCAGGTGCCCAGCAGGCTGAGGCAGGGGCAGTTGTCTGCAGTGGGATGCAAACCTGGATCCAGGGGAATCTGCAGGCACTGGACAGGCATGTAGTGTCTAAACATGGAACGTACAAAGACTTCAGGAGTGTGTTTGCTTGGGCTGGGTTGATCCTGCTGGATGGTGAGGCTTTGGCAAGCAGAGCTTTTCCTGTACCATCTCAGGTGTTGCTGCTGTAGACTGTTCTGTATCTTGGATACAAATTGCAGAGGTGCTTTGGTGTAGCTGAAGCCCCCTAAGGTAATTCCTTGGGGAAGGTAGGTGAGGGACTCCTCAGGGATGCTGTGGTAGCTAGGAAGGCACTGCTGACTGTGAAAGCTGTAACACCTGAGACAGACACATGGAAGATTCCCCTTTCCAGTGTGCAGTACCTAAAGCCTGCCTGTTTAATTACACCCTTGGAAAACTTCCTTATGCTTCTGGGGAGTTGACAGGAGTTTAGGCAGAGTTGTTCTGACCTATCAGCTTAGGCAAGTTTAGCAAAATCAACTTGCTTTTAAACTTGAAGAGAAATCTCAGTATGGATGCCTTCCACATGGCAGAGCTGTAAGAGAATCTCCTGCTTCTGAGCTCCAGCTGCCAAGGTCTGTAACCTGAGGTACATAGGAAAGAGCTCAGATTCTTCTTCACCAAGACTGCTCTGGCAGCACTTCCCTTCCAGTTATTGCTGTTCCTGTCCATAAACTCCTTCCCTCAGTCCGTGGGTTCTGTGCTCAGCCCTCAGTGAGAGGGTGCATTACAGAACTGACTTAGCAAATGAAGCTTCTTCACAGTAAACACTTTCCTGCTGACAAAGCACACTGGGCTTCAACTTCTGGAAAGAGCAGAAGCTTGAAATCCCTGCAGTCAGCCTGCTGGTCCTGGGGAGCTTGGTCTGGCCTTAGTCAGAAGGGCAGGAATTTCATTTTTGGCTAGCTGTCTCCATGCAAGGATTGTTTCTAATCTTATGTCTTCCATGTAAATCATTCTGTTCTACCTGTGTGGTGGTTGGGAGAGGCTGTGTTCCAGCCACCTGCTTGGTTTCTACACCATGATAGGAATCACAGTCCTTAGGAGGGAGAAGACTCCTCTTACACAGGGGAGTGGCAGGTGACAGAGGTGGCTCTCAGAACCTGACTTCATGGAGTTAGGCTACTGTTACCAACCCCAACAACTGCTTGTCCTCATCCAGAAGGGAGTGTGTTGCAACATGAGTTGTACTTTCAAATGATTGCAAAATGGGCTCCACAAAATAAAGATGACAAATGCATCTGGATGCAGAGCTGTTGTCAGGTATTGTGTGTGTGTGGGAGAAGTCTGGGTGAGGAGGGATGCAACTTTCTCAAGTGTTTGGTGGGCAATTTTCCCTCTTACTGCAGATGCTGGGAGTGAGATTAGATAAAACATGGCAAATTCCAGCTTCAGTGAAAGTGGTCTGTAGTCTTATTGTTGTGTTTTTTTTTCTTTTTCTGGGACTCAAACAGGGTCTCTGCTGCTGCCAGGAGGAGTGGGGGCTTGCTATCAATGTCCTTTTCCTCCTCAAGTGACCCTGTCATTGTTACTGGAAGGCAGGAGATTTCCTGCTCCACCCTGCCAGGGTTCAGTTGCTGTCACTGAGCTGTAATGGAGTAGCAGGGGACACTCAGCCAACGTTTTTTTTTAAGCTGACTTGTAGGTGCACAATGTAAAGAGAGATTTCCTACCCCAGGTAACTGGTAAATAGAATTAGGGTGCCTGCTCTGCTAATTTCTTCTTGGCTTCCTTCCTGGCTCTCTTGAGATACAAATCAAAGTAAGCACAAGGTTAGTTTCTTGTGAGAAGAAATTAGGCATTTCCTGGATTGGGTAAAGCTGGGAATCCAGTGCTAAAGTCAAGCCTGGAAATGCTTTAGCCATGAGACCACCATTCCCTGCTAGGGGTAACTAAAGGGCCTGGCAAGTCCTGCAGAAGTTTCCCTGCTGTGAGTGGTGAAGCAGTTGAGGGAGAAGGAAGTATCTTTGGGGAGAAGTGGGAAAGAGAGAGATAATCCTCTTTTCCTCTGTGTGGGGTAGGAGAAGGAGATGTTTAAATAGTAAGCATTTCTTTTATGAACAGTATCAGTGTTCTTGCTGCACGTTCCTGACAGGAAAAGAGGAATAGGATCTGACACAGCAGTTTTGGAGAGCAAGGAGTGGTATGGTAGCATTGAGACCTCAAAAGGCTGTCAAAGACCACCTTTCCCCCACACTCCCTGGGCTATGACTCTGGTAGAACTCAAGCTGTGCCCACCTATAAGCATGTTTGGGTTTCAGAAGCTGAGCCATGTCAAAGCTGACTGTTCTACCAGATGACTGCAGTAGGTACTGCACCCAGGCAGCTCTTCTCAGATGGATCTTGCAGATGAACTCTCTTCTCCCCAGGGTGGATGTGTTCAGCTGAGGCATGGCTGAGCTTTCAAAATTCCCCCACTCAAATTGCATCTAGAATTACCCCAGTCTGTCTCTTGTGATGGACTAATGTAGTACTGGAGATGGACAGAAGGGTGAGTGCTTCAGGAGTGGCTGTCATCTTTCAAGCTGCCACCTCTAGCTTCTTGCAGCCTTCCCCAGTAGCACGAAGCCGATGCTGGCATCTCACCACTCACTGTTGTCAGCAGCAAACCAGGGAACAGAGCTCTGTATTGAGTGTCTCCAGGGAATGTGGTGCTTTTTGAATTCATACCAGGAAGGGCTTCCTTTTGTGCTGGAAGTTCACTTTAAATATAAACTTGGATCTTGCTGAAGCAGGCGGTGTGTTTCTGTTGTCACAGAAAGCTTTCTCCCAACCCGTGGTACATCAAAACATGCTCTTGACCCTGCAGTCCCCCAGGGGCTGTCCATACAAGTGGTAGCTTATGGGATGGGGAAACACAAGTGGATTTTTTTTTTCCTCTTCCTCCTTTGCAGTTGAGTTCATGCAAGTTGCAGAATGACAGAAGGGTTTGTGCTTGTCCTACTCATGAACTTGGCTCACAAGTGTGATGTGGTATTCCTGCTTTTTCACTGTCAGAACAAGTCACAGTGACTTCAAGTCCTTTCAGTTGCCTGTCAGGGAAATTTTGTGAGCTCATGGCTATCCATGGAGCAAGCAGACTTCCAGGCTTTCTGTGGCTTTTGGAAGAACGTGCTTGAAGCTCTATCTGGAAATCCAAAGGATAGAACAAGTACTGCCATGTGGCTCTGTTTCCCAGAACCTTTTGATTTCCTTTGTGACACTTAAATCCCAGCTGAGATGATCTTGGTGGGAGTGGTCGGTCAGGGAAGTGAAGTCGTCTTTTAAGTATGTTTCCTCCTTCCTCTGGTTCTGAAGTAAATAAGACAAAGAGCAGCTGTCACAGGATTTCAGTACTGAGCCCATCAGAGGGCAAGGAACTAATCTTTCCTTGGAGAATTAATGCAGAGGGGGGAAGCCAAAACTAATACATGGAAGGAAAGGCTGTGATATGGGGGGACTTTGTTCTCTTTCCCAGCTTGCTTTATCAGTGGGATGTTGTGTTGCAGCAATAAAGTGGTTCTAGGAAATAAAACTGTATTGTATGTAAATCTGCAGATGCTGAACTATTCTAGCTCTGTAAAAATGGTTTTAAAAAGACCCAAAACCCAACCCTCGTGGCAGCTCTGCTCTTGTGTGTGGCTTTTTATCCCTTTTAACAGTGCTGGCAAAGTCCTTCATCCCTGGAATAAAACGGTAAACTGGGCTCTTGGGGTAGTTTAAGCCTTTGTCCTGCGAGCTTTAGGTGTGAATGTCTTGCCTGCAGCCCGGGCAGTGATAAGTACCTGATGTGATGCTTTGTGACAGGCCATCTGTCAGGGAAGACAGCAGCAAACTAACTCCAGTCTCAGTTGTAGCCAACGACTGACCGGAAGCCTCATTCATTAGCCTCAAAGTGACTTAAACTGAGCCTCAAATAATTCCAGCCTTGCTGTGCCAGCACTTAAACCTGAGTTTCCTGATGCCCTCTTGAAAAGCAGAAGGAAACAGTTTAAGCTAGTAACGCCTGCTTCTGGTTTCCTTGCAGGTGAATCATGATTCCAGTCACTGAACTGCGCTACTTTGCTGACACCCAGCCGGCCTACCGCATCCTGAAGCCATGGTGGGACGTCTTCACCGACTACATCTCCATAGTGATGCTGATGATCGCCGTGTTCGGAGGGACGCTGCAGGTCACCCAGGACAAAATGATTTGTTTGCCCTGTAAGTGGATTACCAAAGACTCTTGTAATGACTCAGTCAGAGGTTGGACGCCCACAACCCCAGAGCGTACCTACTATAATTCTAGTCTAGTTCCCTCTACTGATACCGGGCCTACGGGGATCCGATACGATCTGGACCGGCACCAGTATAACTATGTGGATGCGGTGTGTTATGAGAACCGTCTTCACTGGTTTGCCAAGTATTTTCCTTACCTGGTGCTGCTGCATACTCTCATCTTCCTGGCTTGTAGCAACTTCTGGTTCAAATTCCCAAGGACCAGCTCCAAGCTGGAGCATTTTGTGTCTATTTTGCTGAAGTGTTTTGACTCTCCCTGGACAACAAGGGCATTATCAGAGACGGTGGTGGAAGAAAGTGATACCAAGCCAGCATTTGGGAAAATGAATGGCTCCATGGACAAGAAATCCTCCACGGTCAGTGAGGATGTGGAAGCCACTGTTCCCATGCTGCAGAGAACAAAGTCTCGAATTGAGCAGGGGATTGTGGACCGGTCTGAGACTGGTGTCTTGGACAAAAAGGAAGGTGAACAGGCCAAAGCACTCTTTGAAAAAGTGAAGAAGTTCCGCACGCATGTGGAAGAGGGAGATATAGTTTATCGCCTGTACATGAGACAGACCATCATCAAAGTGATCAAGTTCATTCTGATCATCTGCTATACTGTTTACTATGTCAACAACATCACGTTTGACGTCGACTGTAAGGTGGACATTGAGAGCTTGACTGGCTACAGGATGTACCGCTGTGCTCACCCTTTGGCCACCCTCTTCAAAATCCTGGCATCTTTCTACATCAGTTTAGTGATATTCTATGGCTTGATCTGCATGTACACACTCTGGTGGATGCTGAGGAGGTCGCTCAAGAAATACTCCTTCGAGTCCATCCGAGAGGAGAGCAGCTACAGTGACATTCCTGATGTGAAGAATGACTTTGCTTTTATGCTCCACCTGATTGATCAGTACGACCCACTCTACTCCAAGCGCTTTGCTGTCTTTCTCTCTGAGGTGAGTGAGAACAAACTGAGGCAGCTGAACCTCAACAATGAGTGGACTTTGGAGAAGCTGCGCCAGAGGATCACCAAGAACTCCCAGGATAAGCTGGAACTGCATCTTTTCATGTTGAGTGGCATTCCTGACACAGTCTTTGACCTCATTGAACTGGAGGTCTTGAAGCTGGAGCTTATCCCTGATGTCACCATTCCCCCAAGCATTGCTCAGCTCACCAGCCTTAAGGAACTGTGGCTCTACCACACAGCTGCCAAAATTGAGGCTCCAGCCCTTGCCTTCTTGAGGGAGAATTTGAAATCTCTCCACATCAAGTTCACAGACATCAAGGAGATTCCTCTTTGGATTTATAGCTTGAAGACACTAGAGGAGCTTCATCTCACAGGGAATCTGAGTGCTGAGAACAACCGGTACATTGTTATAGATGGATTGAGGGAGCTGAAGAGGCTGAAGGTGTTAAGATTGAAAAGTAACCTCACCAAGCTGCCACAGGTGGTGACAGATGTTGGTGTGCATCTTCAGAAGCTTTCCATCAACAACGAGGGCACCAAACTCATTGTTCTCAACAGCCTTAAGAAGATGGTCAACTTAACAGAGCTTGAGCTGATCCGCTGTGACTTAGAGCGCATTCCTCACTCAATCTTTAGCCTCCACAATCTGCAGGAGATAGACCTGAAGGACAATAACCTAAAGACCATTGAGGAAATCATCAGCTTCCAGCACTTACATCGTCTCACTTGCCTTAAACTGTGGTACAACCACATTGCCTACATCCCCATGCAAATAGGCAACCTAACCAACTTAGAGCGCCTTTACCTGAACCGTAACAAGATAGAGAAGATCCCCACCCAGCTCTTCTACTGCCGAAAGCTTCGCTACCTGGATCTCAGCCACAACAACCTGACTTTCATACCACCAGACGTTGGACTTCTCCAGAACCTGCAGAACCTGGCAGTGACAGCCAACAGGGTAAGTGAGCGAGGAGCTGAGCGTCCCTGTGTGAGTAACTCTGGCACTTCTGTGGTCTGCATGATGGAACATGCTGCAATGGTTTGTGAAACACTCCTGGCACTACTGTTCTATCTTAAATTCTCAGGCTCTCTGTGGTGTTTATCTAAGGTGAAACATTGCAGGTAACTCCAGGGACAAGCCTTTCTTCCAGCAGTGCTTGTTCTGTAGGGCTTAACAGTGAAACGGCCTGAGTGGCAATTGGAGGCTGTTTGGATCCTGCCAGTCAGCTCTTTCTCAGCAGTTGGGAGCTTGTAGCTGAGGAGCTGTAGTTTTGGGCTTAAATGCATAGTTCTAGATTATGTATGCAGCTGAAGTACATACTGTGGCAGCAGCCATCTAGGGCACGTATGTGTATGGCTTATAGCACTGTGTTATCAGGGACTGCTCTGTATTGTGGCTTATAGCATACACTTTTTGTGAGATGCTAGATACAGACAGACTTACAAAAACTGTTCCTTAAGCTCTGACTTCTCAACTGTGCTGTCATTCCACAAAGGTAGGGGACTTTGTTGAAGAATCTTCTGCTCTCTCCAGTATCCTTATTCATGGCAGTGAGCTAAACCAGGTGTATCAGCTGGCAGTCAGATTTGAGAGTGTGAACTGTGGCAATTCCTTGGCTTTCAGCAGGCAGGGAGTATGATGGCTGAAACTTGATTGTGTAATCCCAGTTAAATCGAAATCTTCACTGTCAAAGTCTAAGCACAGGGTGGGTGAGAGGGGATGACAGAGGTGCTGTGCTGTCCCATTACCACAGGCTTGTTTCTTGGCTTGTGTTGGAGGCCATTCATTTGCTTAAAGCAAAATGTACATGTGGTTTTTTTTTTTTTCCTGAATCTTTGTTCCTGTGTTTGGGATTAAGGATGCTCCTTACCATGTATCAGAGATCAGTCTGGGACTGTGCAGGGATGTGCTGAGCTGAATGTCTCACTGAAAGTTTGATTCATTCTGCCTGTGAATTCCTGGGAGGCTCTCTTTCTCTTGGAGTTTACAACCTCAAGCTGCAAAAGGCTCTAACAAATTGCAAACAGATCTAATTAGTGGCTTCTGGGTTCTTTGGGGAACACACAGTAGGGTTGTCCTGGAGCAGTCCTAGTCTCTGTTGTCACATATCACGATCCTGACTGCTATTGGCAAGACATATTGGTAGCAGAACCCTGTCAGATTGCTTGTGAGAGGCAGGCAGAGCAGCTTGTGTGTGGTTTGGCTTTTCACAGGGGAAACACTCTCAAGCCAAGCATTTACTTGCTGATGCAGATCAGTGTTGCACAGCGTTCCTCAAACGCCAGCCAGTGTTCTGAAACTCATGTTTGCAGGTTCAAGTCTTCATTGTGTCACTGAAGAGTGATGGCAGACAAGCAGCAGCTGCTCAGCTGTCCCACTTCAATAGCTGCTCACCCAGTTTGCCCAGCATGAACAGACTGGGTGGCTGTGCATCTCTTTGTATGGGTGGCCTAAACTGTGGTAAACTGAGAAGGAAATGTGTGCATCCCACAAAGTTAAAAGTGGGAATATTTTCTGGGTGTGGGCAGATATGGGCAGTTTCTGAGGATGGCATTAACCAAAGATGAGGGAGTTTTAAAGATTCTCAAGCTGCTGTTCAGAATTTGGCTAATTCTGTGCACTTCTGGTAACCTTCCTAGCACAGCTTCCTGAGGTTTAATCTGCAGTGGAGCCTCTGCAGTCTTGGGGTGGAGCCTCTTCTGGATGAACAGGAGTTGGAGGCAGCTCCATTTTCTGCAGCACAAGGTGGCACCACCCATTTCTCTGGAACAAAAAAACCCAACAAAACTAATGCAGGAGGAAGGCTGGAGCCACTTCCCCCCTCAGTGTGCTCTGAAGTAGAAGGCAGTGAGGACCCAGTGAAACACCGAAGCTACCTTCTGCAGGTGCCTGGGCAAGGCCACAGTTGCCCTGGGGTTCTGACAGCCCAGTTACTTCCAGTAAGCAGTGACAACGAGGGCTGGTAGGCTGGCATTTCCCAAGGCCAGGAATTACCTCAATGTCCTCTCCTAGCTCAGCAGTCAGTGGAGACTTCTGGAACTGGCTGGTAGTAGTGTGCCATTCTGGGAAGCAGGGCTGTGTTGTAGCACACTGCTTCCTTCCTAAACCAATCCTTGTCCCTTAAATAACACTATTATTTTCAAGAGTCTGTGATCACTTGATTGCATGTTGCTGTTTGCAAAACACTTGTGGACAATGCCTGAATTGAACTGTCTTTAATTAGTCTGGTGGTGTCTTGGCTTTTGCTTGGTTTCCAGCTCATTCAGAAGTGATTACAGGCTAATTTAGCCATGAATGATATTGTGCATAATTTAAGTGTTTAAAAAGACAGGGTTGTATTTAAAGGCAAATGATAGCCTCCAAGATGAGCCTGTGAATTAAGGGAAGAACAGGGAATTGCTCTGTTTAGTTCATAGCCTAGTGTTTGTTAAACCTTTGCCATATTGCTTTCCTAGAGGTTCTTTGGGAGGACTGGACTGTTAAAAGGCTTTAATAGAAATAAGCCTTATTAAATTAGTGACTCATGGATACATGAAGGTGGTGGGAAAGCAAACAGCTGGTGGCTTCATTTTTTCTCTTGGTTGCATTGTGGCACTGGGGGGGGAAACCCCTAACCCTGTGTTTTGGAGTCTAGCAAGTCCTTGCAGCACTTCAGAGCCCTATAGAACTGCTGGAAGAACACTCCCAGTGCTCAGAGCCTGGGGGCTCTGTATCCTCTGCTCTTGTTACTGCAAAACTAGGAGTACTGACTAAATCCAGTCTTGACAGTGTTCTGTATAATACCAGTTGTGCAGTGGGCACGTAAAGCAATGGGCTATGATCCCATGATGATACAAAGGGGTTGGGATGAAGCTAATACTGATGGGAGCATGTGACAGCATAGGCCAGCTGTGAGTGGGTTTCTGGTCCTCTAATCCTGTTCTTGGTGATGTTTTCTGCTTCTCTCCAAATCATTGCTGGTCTCTTGTAACTAATGCAACAGACTGAAAGAGGAATCCATACAATCCAAGTGCAGTGACTTTGGGAACAGCCCTCATGGTGGGAAGCAGAAGGAGCTTGTTCAAGGGAGAAGTCCATCATTGAAAACAGTGGCCTGTTGTAAACCTTGAAGCACTGTGTGGGCTCGTTGGTCTCTTGTGAGCATGTGTCCTGCTTGCTGGTGGCTTTGCCCATGACTGGTTTCTTTTTCTTTCCAGATTGAGAGTCTCCCACCAGAGCTGTTCCAGTGCAGGAAGCTGAGAACCTTGAACCTGGGAAACAACGTGCTGCAGTCACTCCCATCCCGGGTCGGAGAGCTGACGAACCTGTCACAGATCGAGCTCCGAGGGAACCGCCTGGAGTGCCTGCCTGTGGAGCTGGGAGAGTGCCCTCTGCTGAAACGCAGTGGGCTTGTGGTAGAGGAGGACCTGTTCAACACGCTGCCCTTGGAAGTCAAAGAGCGGCTGTGGAGGGCAGACAAAGAGCAAGCTTGAACCCCTGGCAAAAGGGAAAAGGCTCTGACCAACTAGAAGGAAACAAAAGGCCATTCCAGTCCCTTTTTTCCCCCAGATCCTCCCTTTTCTCCTCTCTGATCACTCCCAGACTAGCCAAGGAGTCCCTGAACAAACACACCCTGAATGAGGCAGCTTCTTGCCTCAGCTGCAGGATGGGGGAGGCTTGGGGTCAGGAGGAGGATCAAGGCAGATTAGGCAGCCTCAGAGCAAGGGGCAGTGGGAGTAAGAGATGTTGCTGTTTTGGACAGGAGGTGGGGGTGAGGTGGATGGTGCTGGTGAGAAGAAATAACCTTTTGAATGGAGGGGAAAACAAAAAGCAGGGCTTGCTGCAAATGGGGCTTACACATGGCAGGGACTGTGTGTGTCCAACGTTCTACAAGCAAAGATCAAGAGACCAGGAAACCTCTTGAACATCCACCTGACTCAGAACTGTTCCCTTCTGCCTTGGAGATTGAGCCAGTGAGGCCCCACCATGGAGCAGGATAGGATACAGACAGCTGATTTGATCTAGATGCTGGCATTACTATTTGGGGGATAAACTTCTCAGACATCAGCTTGAATGCAGGATCTCTTTTTATTTTTAGTAATTGTCTTTCTCCTTTGCACTCCACACCTTCTCCTCTGCCCTGGAGAAGGAACCAAACCCCCAAGCTCTATTTGCTTTTTTTTTTTTAAAAAGATTGCACTATTTTAACAACTTCAAGACACTTGTGTTGATGAGTAGATCACATAGCATCCTTCTCCAGCTGCTGTGCTGGGAGGCACTAACTGATGTCATTCCAGAGCTTTTAGCCTGTTCTGAAATGGATGGTTGTAGCACAAGTAGGAGAAGATTTGGATTTAAAAAAAAAACCCAGTTGGACTGTCTAATCTGCTCTCCTGGCAGCACTGAATTGCTTCAGGATCTGGCTTTTAAAAAGTTTTTAAGCTACTTTTTAATTCCTGGTATTTTGTCATGTATCAAATACAAACATACAGCTGGCCAGTGTGGTGCAGTCTCCTGGGGTTGGTGGTGGTAGTGAAGAGGAACACCCAGGTTTCTTCTGCACCTCTTGCCTGCTGTGCCCCAGCTCCCCTTCAGTTGTCAGATGCTTTGCTGGTGTTTTTTATGAACACAGTTCTACGGAGCTGCTTGATGGTTCTTTTTTCTGTTGTCCTCCTCACTCTAACAGCTGTCAGTTCCTGTTAGACCTCTTGACCTAAATAAGAGGCTAATGTTGATTGGACTTGGTGCTGGAAAAGAAACGTGTCCTCCTGTTTCTTCCCCTTTTCATTGCCTTGGCATTAAGGAGTGGTATGAGAATCCTCTGTGGACTGAGCTCCTCTAGATCCCTGGAACAGAGCAGTGCTTATTGAAACAAGTCTGACCTGTTTGGGGGGGGGGGGGGGGGGAAAAAACCCAAACCAAAATCCAACAAGCCAACCTTCTGCACTGGCAGAAGTAGATAACTTGTAATAGCTCCTGATAAATCATGTCCCTAAGGTGGGGTGGGTAAGGTGTGCCCACAGTACACCCTTATGCTGCTCTTTTCCATCAGGAGGAGACTCGTGTTACCTGCAGGTCCTGGTTGTGCTACTGGGTATATCAGACCAGCAGGTTGGCTCCAAGGTGGAGTGCTGCCAGCTGAGGCATGAGAAGCTGGCAGTCTCTCCTGGGTATGGAAGGGGGAAGCAGCAGCCCATCTCCACAGTGATTCCTGGCAAGCAGCTGGGGAGCGCCCTGGCTGAGCAGATTGTGGTGATCCCATGGGTGTTGTGGTGATCCCATGGGTGTTGTGGCAATAAGGCACGCTGTGGCTTTCTTCATCAGCTGTAAGATATCAAATATATACACTAAACGTGCTGAAACCATGGACAGTGTTCACTGGGCTCTGGATTTGTTGATGTTTCAGATGCTTAAATAAAGCTACCTTAAAATCCAGGAGCTCTGTTTATAAAACTGCTTTTAAGAAAGATGTAAATCCTGCCTCCCTTAGTCCATTCATCATGAAAACTATAAACAGTCCAGGGAATAATAGAATTAAATCTCCTTATCTGGAAGGCAAGGTACTGTAAAAGCCCTTCTTGTTTCTAACAGGGTTAGTGGCTTGAAATTGTGTTAGGGCTGGGGCCGCTGCTGAAAGGATGGGGAAGTGCTGATGCTTCTTGGCTTGTGCTTGTTCTGTTTGCATGAGTGTTTTGGGGGCATCAGAAAGGCCAGAAAGTTCTAGGTGGGCTTAATGCTTCTGAAGGAAAGCAGGAATGGCTTCAGGCTTAGCTACACTGAGGATGTTTTCCAGTCAGTTCCTTGTGGTGGGTGTGGGGGCTGTTTGGATCGTGGAGGAAACTTTTTGGGTTTCCCCTACTCTGTGCCAAAAGCTAGTCCTGGGGGAGTAATGGCTACTGAAGAGAGGCTTGAACTCTGTGTTGTATTCAAGGCCACTGGGTAACTGGTGTACAATGCATCTGTTCTAGGGTTGGAAGGGCAAAGCACCTTGCAGAATTGTCACCTGGCTGACAGGAGCAGAGAGATTTCTCCTGTTTGCTTAGATTGCTGTAAATGAGTGCTTTGCTGCTTGATCCCAGATGTGATCCTGGTTATACAACCAAACTTTACACAGCTAGGTTAGAAGTTTCTATAAGCAGCTTCTCAAAGTATGCTGCAGTGCTTCTGGAAGCTCCTGAGCCTCCTGAAAGGCCACCTATCTCAGTGCTGAGTCCATGGGACATGTGGGCATCAGGTTATTCTGCTAGAAGCCAGAGACTGTCTCTAACTTCTCATCTAATAACAGACCTATAGTTCTGTTGCTTGCTGGGTAGAGACTGCCCTATGCCTGAGGTCTACAAAGCAATTATAAGACAGGCCAGTATTGATCATGCATGAAAACACTAGCTTTGTGCTGCTCTTAACAATAGTCCAAGCTCAATTCTCTCAGTCCTGGCTGCTAAGGCTTGAGGTAGCTTAAATTGGGATGAGCAGGCTGAGAACTTCTTGTACCAGAAACACAGGTGGCACAGAAATAACACTGCCACTCTGGAAGAGCAATATGTATTATTTACTCCTGGTAACGTGCTTCTTGGTCTTCCCTCAGATAGATACTGGCTCTAGAGTCTCAGTCTTGTATGATGAGAGGAAAGAAGCTTTAGAACTTCAAGGATAGGGTCTAAACTGTGAGGTCCTGAATGTGTTTACTGCTCAGGACTCTAGCAAAACTCAACCCACAGCAGAGTGAGTCATCCACTTCCCATACTTGTCTGGATTGCTCAGTCTGAGGGATGAGCTTACACCAACAATCCTTCCTCTTTGCCAATCTCCAGGCCATGTACATATTTTTTTTCCTTTAAGTTTCCATCAGCAGTTTTATTTCAGAGACTGATCTGTGTGTTCAGGTAAAAAAGTTCATCTTAGGCAGACAATCAATAGTCTGGTCAGTGTCCTGTTCTCCTGACAGGCTTTTCAAAGCACTCTGTAGTATCAAACCAGATTATTTATTAGCTATTAAACAATGCAAAGACTTGAATTCAACCCAACTATTCCCTTAATAGCACTTCTGAGCTGAATGAGTTCTTGGAGCCCCTGTAGATCACAAGCATGCTAGGGCTGAAGGTTAGTGAAACTGAATTCTACCTTTCCTGCTAAATAGCCCAAAAAGTACCAAGTTGTGACTAAGAATTTTGAACCAGCTGAAAGGCAAGCAACACCCAACCCATTCACTGTGTTGACTCTTGCTGTGTCTCTGTAACTATGCACTGGAATGTTAGCTGAAGTTGTTCTTGAAGAATGCTTCCTGATTTTTATTATTTGGTCCCCAGTTAATTCAGCAGCTGGAATGACTTTACCCTGCCTGTCAGGCTGGTTAAAGAGCTGTTACAGGTATCTCTCATCATGGGATTAATTGTCACTTCCTGATATTATCCTACCTCATTTTTTTTATGTTTTCTTACTACCATTTATAGGCTCCATTTAACTCCAAGTTAAGTTCTTGCTGTTCATTGCCATAAATAGTATTTTGGTGGCTTTCTGTTGCTGAACCACACTGAGATCCTCTTTTGCTTTTGTTTTTTCCTCTGTACCAAATGAGTCTAGGAATTCTCAGAACAATAACACACCCTCTGCAGGGAATGAGGTGTCTGGAAAAAAAGCTTCAAGTATTACGGATTCAACAGCTGTGACATTGTTTCCTATCCTTTTATTTTTTTCCTGCTTTGGAAAGGGACTTGCATGGTTGGAATTCCTTTGGAGTGGTTTTTTAGTCCTCCTTCAGGGGAAAATTAACTTTTTTTTCTCATTCATAGCAGTGCCTTCTGTAGAGATACATTAATCTGACTTCTCCACAGAGGCACTTGCTCCTTCAAGGGTGTTTGTGACAGTGTCTGAAGCCAGCAGTTCTCTCAGATTCTTTTTCTTTCAACCATGGAGAGAGATTTTTTTTTTAAACTTATGGCATGACTCCCCCTGACAAACAACATTGTCAGACTGTAAGCAGCAGCATCACCTACTCTGACATGATCCCTAAGGTGAGGCTGTGTGGATGCTTAACTAGTATTGCTTGAACTTCACTTGGATTTTTGATTCTTTTCTTTTTTTCCCATGTTGCATTTTAAAATCCTTTCCCCCTCTCCCCTGTTTGGCCACATAATGGTTCCAGTACTTTTAAGAAGCATGTACCAAACCAGCATGAGCTTTCTGCCCTACCTGCATTCTAACAGTGCATGTGCAGCACAACTGGAACTGGGCAGGAGTATTTTTTGACTGGGACCTTTCTCCCTCCACCCCCCCCAGCTCCAGTTGTAGGCTAATACTGCTTTCAGCAGGATGAAATCCCCCAGAAATCTCATCTCCAAAATCCCTTTTCCAAAGCAGCTGTGAGTTGCTGGATCCCAGCAGCAAAGGTGAGAGACACCTTTGTGTGAATCCCCACAAAGAAAACACTTAATTCAGGATTTCAGGAATTATTCTTCTTTCCCTCTTGTCTCCTTTAAAGGAAGTTTATGGAACAATGGGGGAAACTTTTTCTCTAGGAGACTTAATGAGAAGGGGGCTAATGAGCCTGAGTCATCTTTTACAGCTGACAGATGTCTCCACTTAAGTCAGAGGCTACTCATGGCTTAAATATCCTTCACTCCCATTCTGTAAATGTAGGAGCAGGGTTGTGGTTTGGCACCTGAGACCTGGGACTTGATGTAACCTCTCAGAACCATGACATTGGCTTTGTACCTGGGATTGTTGGGGCAGCTGATCCACAGCACCTCCACCTTAAGCACTGAAGGCTGCTATTGTTTTCTCTGAAAGACATGTAAGACTGGACACTTTAATGGAATAAAAGTTTTCATTTTTAATTTGCTTTTTTTCCTTTTATGTCTTGTTTTCTGTACTCAGAAGCACTTGGCCTTTCACCACCTCACTTCTCAGGAGGCAAATGTTAATAATTCCAGCTATTGTGTAGGATTACTGGGGGTTTTTTTTACTCATCACATGAGTCTTTGTGGATTGTGACATTTCTTTATGAATAAGCAAAAAGTAGGTGTACAGCAAAAAGACATCCTGCTCAGGGGTGAGCCCAGGCTGCCTTGAGTGCTTCATCATGCTAACAAACAGCTGAAGTGGTTTGTGTTGCCAAATATAAAACTGTTGGGGACATTGTCTTGTGTAGCCCCAGAGAAACTCAGTTGGGCTTTCAAAATGCACATTGTGCTCCCCTTCCCTTGGAAAGGGACTGCAGGGGATGGGGGAAGCTGCCTGTTGCTATAGAAATGGTGCCTTCAGCCAGCTATGGGTAACAAGTTCTTTAGGTGTTTCCCAGCTGGCTGTACCCCACTCTCCTTTCCAACTGGAAATGCTGGTGTGTAACATCTTTCCTAATGGAGTGTGGTGGGGATGTGTTCTAGAGAATCAGTTGGGAACTTTCAAAGATGGGTTTGAGCTTGTCCAGCTCAGTTCAGATCTTTCTCTTGTGCTTTGCCTTCCCTTGCTGCCTTTGTCCCAAAGATACACAACCCCAGTGATGTTGTCCCCACTTTGGGCACAGAAGATGAGCACAGGCTGAGACAGATGAAGGGTGGTAGCCTGAGCTGCTGCTTGTTGCCACTGATGGGTTTTAATGAAACACTTAGTGGGACCAAACCAAGAAAGGAGTGGATGAAATCCCCCCTGTCAGCTATGGCTTGCTTGGGCCACAGCTCCTTCTGGGGAGGATCTACCAGCTCAGCAAGAGAGAAGGATGAAAGGTACCATCAAAGAACACTGGTGTGTGCTGGGTTCCTGGTGGGGAAAGAACCCATGGGTAAGAACTGATCTGTCTGTTGGAAAAAGATTTGATCTTTGTAATGCCAAATTTCCTGCATAGCTCACCAAAATGGATGAAGATGCAGTGGAGGCAGCTGGAGCTGTATGGGCTTTACTCCAGTAAAATCCTCTAGCCCAGCTGCACTGGGAGCCTTTCACCTTCCTGACTGGTGAAGAAGGTAACCAACCCTCTGGGGTTTACCTCATGATGGCAGTGACAATGCTCTTGATGAAATCTTCAGTTCTGAGGCTTCTGATAACTTGAAATGACTGCCCATGCAGGGGAAAAGAGGAGTATTCCAGCATCTATTCCATTTGAAACAGATGCTGATATCTTATTTAACACAATTCAAACCTTGTTTCTGTTCCTGTGCTCCCTGTCTCTCAGTAAATCCTCCTGATGGGCTCCATCAGCAGAGGGGTGGCAGCAGGGACAGGGAGGGGATGGTCCCTCTCTGCTCTGCCCTGGGAGGCCCCAGCTGGAGTCCTGTGTCCAGAGCTGGGGCCCAACACAAGAAAGATGTGGGGCTGTTGGAGAGGGGTCAGAGGAGCCACGAGGATGCTCAGAGGGCTGGAGCAGCTGCCCTACAAAGAGAGGCTGAGGGAGCTGGGCTGGGTCAGCCTGGAGAAGAGAAGGCTGTGGGGGGACCTCACTGCAGCCTGCCAGTCCCTGAAGGGAGCAGAGACACAGGAGGGGAATCAGCTTGTTAAAAGGGCAGAGACTGGCAGGACAAGGGGGATGGATCAAAACTAAAGGAGGGAAGGGTTAGATTAGATATTAGGGGGAAGTTCTTTCCAGAGAGAGTGGTGAGGGGCTGGAACAGGCTGCCCAGAGAGGGGGTGGGTGCCCCATCCCTTGGGGTGTTCAAGGCCAGGTTGGATGGGGCCCTGGGCAACCTTGTGTAGCTCCAGGCCTGGAGGTTGGTGTCCCTGCCTGTGGCAGGGGGGTTGGAGCTCTGTGCTCCTTGGGGTCCCTCCCAACCCAGACCAGTCTGTGATTCTATGATGCTTGTTCCTGATCACATCAAAGTCTTCAGCAGAGGTGACAAGATCTAGCTGAAGCTTTCCCTTCTCTAATAACCCCAGCAGCTCCCAGAGAGCCGGCTCTGGAGAGCTGGCAAGCTGGCTTGGTCCAACTGGGCTCAATGGGATCTCTTATCGAGGAGGAAATGAGGATAACCCTGCCACTCAAAAAGGTGCTGGGAACACTTGTGCTTTGCCTGCTGTGGGGTTGTCCCTGTCCCAGCTGTTGCCTTTCCTGCAGGCGTGGGATGGGCTTTGGCAGCCTCTGATGGGCTTTGCCAGAAGTGCAGCTTTCTTGCAGAGCTGGCAAAAGAAAACGTTTCCTATTCTGCCAAAGAGCTTTTGGAGTGGGAAGGGAAGGAGCCAGGGGGTCACTTCCCACTTTTGTCCCAGTATTTTCTACCTTCCTTATTTAAACTTACTGGCAGAGAAGGTATTTACAAAGATGACATCCTTTTCTTGGACTTTTTTTTTTGAGAGAGGGGGGGCATTATGTGGTAGGAGGGGGCTTTCCTCTTCTGAAGAGGTTTTTCTGAGCCTCAAACGGAGCGTGTCTGGAGTGGGAAAGGACTCCCAAGGACAGGCACTGAGGAGCATTCCCCTAACAAGGTGGGTTGCCTCCCCTGGTTCGTGCAATCAGGGACTCTTTTCTGGTCCTTGGCTGTGCTGTGATGTGTTTATACTGCTCAGAACAATCCAGACAACAGGAAAGCTGTGGTTTGCTGTCATGCACAGGGACTAAAGCAGCCTCTCAGGTCATCACATGTGTGTAGGGGGGGGAGTGGAGAAGATGACGTGCTAAATTGCTGGCGGGGGGGGGGGGGCAAAAAAAGGCTGGGAATGAGAAGGAGATGAGATGCCATTAGGAATGCTGGAGGTAACCTGGAGAGGGGCTGAGGAGCAGCTAGGCAGTGCCTGCAGAAGGTGTGTTGCTGCTTCCCAGTGAGGGGGGGGATGTGGGTCTGGGATTTCTCCCACTGGTTGCACATCTTCCTTAAACATTTCAGCTCCAGCCGTTGGTGAGAGCCTGTTGAGAGGAAGGAGGAGCTACCTGATGATTTTTCCACAAGCTCTGCAGCACCAGAGGCTGATGGTTTAAATCCTGGTGATTAAATTCTCTCATAAATTGGAGCTTTTTTAGCTACTGAATTTGGATCCTCTAGTGTGTGGAGAGGCTTGAAAATGACCTGTAAGCTCTCAAAAAGAGAAAACATTGAGTTCCCTCTTCATTCAAAAACCAAAACCAACCTTGAGCAAGGTGGGGAGGGATTTTTTTACCCAGTGTTGATGCCCTTACAGAACAGAGGACTCTGATTTTTCCAGACATCTCTTTCAGATGGGTCTTCTGCTGCTAGCAATGATATTTGGGAGTGAACCCCTTCCTGTGAGCATTCTACACCACTCACTTTGTTGGAGGGGGTTGGTGTGTTTGGCTGGGTGAGTGACACACAGACCCACCCCTGTGATGTTGTCTCTTTGTGCAGTGCTGCTGAAAGGATGTTTTCAGGGGTTCCTGCAAAGCCAAACAGGGTTTTTTTTTTCCAGAGAGGGAACCAAAACTTTCTGCAGGGATTCCAGGGGGATGGAAAGATGTGATGGTGGGGATTGCCACGGCTGGGCTGGCAGCTGTGATGATGGGACAGATGTGTTGGGGAGTGCCACTGCTGGGCTGGCAGCTGTTCATAACCCACGTCTTCCCTCTGCACCCAATTCATGCTCTTTCTGTCTTGTTCTGGGTTTGGGTGCCACCTCTTTACCTGCATGTTTGGAGCTGCAGGAGTAAATGAAGGTGTAAATAAATCATCAAAGAGCAGCCATGAATGAAGGTAACGTGTTCTCCATGACTTTTACTGACTCCTTAGTGAAAGCTTTTGAGCTTTAACTCCCTTTTGTCTGCCACTTGTCATCTCCTGGCTTGCTGGAGTCTGTCCCTTCCAGGTCTGCAGCGCTGGCAGGACCCCCTGACTGAGCAAACAGGGCTCTGGAGGAGCCAAATCCCCACTTCCCATGGGTTCCAAAGCTTTTAGATCTTTTCATTCCACTCAAATCTTATTTTATCTCCCTGATTTTATTATTTCACCCCTGCATTTACCAGCTTAACTCCTCTGTTTTTAATCTGGCTGATTAATGAAAGCCACGGTCCCTCCTCTCGGTGAGGTCAAGCGAGTTGGAGATCGTGCTGGAGCACAACATTTCTGTGCACGTTAAGTAGCAGCAAGAGCCAAAGCAAAACTCTGCAGCCCCACACGTCCCTGCCAAGAACAAACAGACAGAAATGAGGACAGAATTCCTTGAGAGGCAGCTCCTGGCTGCACAACCAGCCCAGCTGCCCGGCGCTTGCTGGGAAAAGGATCACGTGAAGAGGCGGGGAAGTCAGCCCTGCAGAGAGCCTGGCTGGCTTCGTGGGTCTTGCTGGTAGGATCCTGGGAGCTGCTGTCTCTGATGGCATCTGTAACCCAGCAGCAGATCCAAAAGGTAAGGAACTGCACCCCGGGGAAGGGGCAGGCCTGTACCACAGGTGGTTGATGTAAGATGTAGTGGCTACTGGTTAACCTGTGATCAGGTCCAGCAGAGACCTGCTTTACCACGCTTTATACTCTTCTCAGCTGCTTGAATCGTGTTCATTTGGAGTCTGTGGGTACCCTGTCGTGGCTGCAAACTCTGTTCCAGAGAGCACCTTGTCCCTCAGAGCTCTTGGAGGAATTTCTGTGGTGTCCTGTCTGTCTCTGCTGCTCAGCTCGCTCTCATCCTCGAAGCTGAAATCTGCCTGTCAAAGGATAATCTCCAGGCTATTCTATATAAAGAAACAGTAATGCCACCAGAGTTTGCTTCACTCTGTAGCCAACTGTGAGACTTTTCCCTTAGAGAAAAGAATGCTTTGTAGCTTGTAAAAGAATCTCCTCTTATCTGGAATCCCAGTACAACAGCTCTGATGGGGCTCTGTAATTAAATAGGTGCTGGCCACACATCTTAGATAAGATACCCTGAAGCCACAAAGGCTCTAGGGATGGTGTTTCCTCTGTTTGTGGACTGAGGGGTTGAGATATGTTGGAATCAGAGCCTGTTAATGAAGGATCTCTTTCACACTAGAAATGAAGAGCACAGTTGTCCAACCACAGAGCTGAAGCTGGGCAGCTTCTCCTGCTGTGAGGCTCTGTGAAGGGGGCCAGTTTCCTCCTGCTTTGAGCTGCTTTTCCCCAGGAGAGCAGTCACCACTTCTCTTCCAGTTCCACCAGGATGGATTCCTTGTCCTAGAGCGGTTTTTCACTGCAGAGGAATGTGACAGCATGAGGAGCCAGATCCAGAGGATCGTGGCGGAGATGGAAGTGCCGGCGCACTGCCGCACCGAGTTCTCCACCAAGGAAGAGGAGCAGCTCCAGGCACAGGTACCAGGGTGGGCAGCCCTGTCCTGGTTGGAAAGCTGGGAAGAGGAAAGGAAAAGGCAAATAGCTGCTCAGAACCATGACTCTTCCTTCTAGCTGAATGGAACGCTGTGAGAGGCATGCCTCTCCAGCTTGTGGTGGTTTGATGGGGAGGAGGGGGAGGAAGAGAGGGGTGCGTGGGGCTCTGCTGTGCTCCCAGCCCCCACACATCACTTTGTACAGAGAATTAAGGTATTTTCCAGGCAGCCAGGAAAAGGAAAGCAGGGGGGGAGGCTGTAAGTGAGAGGTTCTTATAAAGTCCTAATCAATCCTGAGGGATTTAGTCCTGGGGAAAGCCTTTGTGTGAGTGATTTCTAGTGACTCTGTTTTGTTTATGCTGCGGTTCAATGGGGAGTAAAGATGCAGGTGAGTAGTAATGCTTTGATCAAAGGTTCATTTCTGTTTGCTCAAGTATGCTGTTTTTACTGGGCTCTTATCCCTGGCAGGGTAGCTCGGATTATTTCCTAACCAGTGGAGACAAGATTAGATTCTTCTTTGAGAAAGGTGTTTTGGATGAGAGAGGTAAGCTCTGGGCTGAGTGAGCTGCAGGGAAGGGACAGGAGAAGGCTGGATGAGGGGCTGGTTTCTGGTTCTTAGGGATGATTCCTGCTTTGCAAACAGTCTTAAGTCCTGGTTTTGTTTTGTAGGTAACTTTCTAGTTCCAAAGGAGAAATCCATCAGCAAGATTGGCCACGGTATGTTTAAGGGATGGGGTTTTGAGAGGAAGAGATGGAAGGGGTGTGGTGGTCAGACAGATTTCTCCAGACCTGCTCACTGTAAATAATCTTGGCCAACTGAGTTGAAACCTTTCTAGGCAGAGAAATGACTTCTTCCCTCTTGTGTTGCTTCTCTGTGCCTCCTGGACACCACAAAGCTCACTCCCTCTTGCCATGGTGGCCTCCTGTCCTTGCAGCCCTGAGCTGTTTCACCCTGAGCTTCTGCATTAAATTTGGCACAGAGTCACTGACATGGGAGAGTTTGGACTTCAGCACTTGTGTCTTTTATGTAAGAGCTTGTTCTAGCAAATCCACCACCCGAGGCTGGTCATGGTCAGTACAGATCAAACCGTGTCTTTGGTGCCTCATGCAGTGGTGGGTTGCCAATGCCAAAGCTCTTCTCCCTCCTTTGGTGTCACCAGCATCTTTTCTTTACCCTCATTGGGTTTGATTTAGGTCTATTGCAAGCTGGAGTGGAACTTTTTCCCTGTGAGGGTGATGGAGCCCTGGGACAGGCTGCCCAGAGAGGTTGTGGAGTCTTCTTGTCTGGAGACATTCAAACCTGCCAGGATGTGTTCCTGGGGGATTTAGTCTGGGTGACCCTGCTCTGGCAGGGGGGTTGGATTAGACGAGCTCTCGAGGTCCCTTCCAACTCCAGACACTGTGATTTCCTCTCTCCCAGCTACCAACCCTGTGGTTTGATCCCTTTTGTTTCCATACACTCCCTGGAGGTCGAGAGGAGGTTTCACAGTGTCTCCAAACACATGAACTTTGCTCAGATTGAACTTTACTAAACTTGGACACTGCGTACGGAGAGCTCTGTGATCTTTGGCTGCCTCAGGAGAACAGCTCTCCCCCTCCCAGCCCCTGCCTTCTGTTAGGCTTTGCCCCAGGGGAAGTGGAAACAACTCTAGCTGTGTGCTGACCCTGCACCTCAGCAACCCCAAAGGCTTCTTGTTTTTTTCCTTTTGGCTGAGCTTTGCCTCATCCCCTGCTCGGGAGCAGCCTCTGCTGGACATGGCTGTGTGTCATAGAATCATAGACTGGGCTGGGTTGGAAGGGACCCCAAGGGTCACAGAGCTCCAACCCCCCTGCCACAGGCAGGGACACCAACCTCCAGGCCTGGAGCTACACAAGGTTGCCCAGGGCCCCATCCAACCTGGCCTTGAACACCCCCAGGGACGGGGCACCCACCCCCTCTCTGGGCAGCCTGTTCCAGCCCCTCACCACTCTCTCTGTAAAGAACTTCCCCCTAATATCTAATCTAACCCTTCCCTCCTTTAGTTTTAATCCATCCCCCTTGTCCTGCCATTATCTGCCCTTCTAACAAGCTGATTCCCCTCCTGTGTCTCTGCTCCCAATACAAGAGAGATGTGGGGCTGTTGGAGAGGGGTCAGAGGAGCCACGAGGATGCTCAGAGGGCTGGAGCAGCTGCCCTACAAAGAGAGGCTGAGGGAGCTGGGCTGGGTCAGCCTGGAGAAGAGAAGGCTGTGGGGGGACCTCACTGCAGCCTGCCAGTCCCTGAAGGGAGCAGAGACACAGGAGGGGAATCAGCTTGTTAAAGGGCAGAGACTGGCAGGACAAGGGGGATGGATTAAAACTAAAGGAGGGAAGGGTTAGATTAGATATTAGGGGGAAGTTTTTTACAGAGAGAGTGGGGAGGGGCTGGAACAGGCTGCCCAGAGAGGGGGTGGGTGCCCCATCCCTGGGGGTGTTCCAGGCCAGGTTGGATGGGGCCCTGGGCAACCTTGTGTAGCTCCAGGCCTGGAGATTGGTGGCCCTGCCTGTGGCAGGGGGGTTGGAGCTCTGTGACCCTTGGGGTCCCTTCCAACCCAGACCAGTCTATGATTGTACAGATCTACAAGTGTCACATCACCTTAGTTGTGATAAGCCATGTTACATCCACTCCTGGGAGGGATTAAAGCTTCTGGCTGCAATTTATCCTGCTTGGCAGTCACCTCTGCAGCTCACCTGAGCCTCTTCTTTCCCCTTAGCTTTACATGCTCATGACCCTGTCTTCAAGCAAATCACCCACTCCTCCAAGGTGCAGGTGAGCTGTTGCTGTTTCCCAGAATGGTCTGGGGAGGAAAAAAAATAAATTACAAAGTAGTTCATATTATTTTTCTAAATGCCCAAGTGTAATTTTGTCCATAAAAGGAAATTTCAATATTTTCAAAGACTGATGGTGTGCAGAAAGCAGCAAACAAATCTTGGAAAGTTTTATTGCAGGAATTGGGAAGAAAACTTGGCCTTGAGAGACCTGTAGTTGTGCAAAGCATGTATATCTTCAAGGTACAGTCATTGGAGTTGTCCTGTCACTCAAGAAATAAGACCCTGTTGGGTGGGAAGCTGTGAAACTCTTCACACACATCACCTTTCTTTTCTTGCAGCAACCTGGCATTGGTGGTGAAGGTGAGCTCTGTGTTCTCCCTGTGTCACACTGCAGGTAATGCTCCTTTAGGAAGAGTATTACCAGGTGACTTGTACTTAAGCCTGTGAGTTTTGCAGTCCAAACCTTCTTAAAATGATTAAAACCCACCCACATCTCCCAGAAATGTTTCTACATCATTTTATGTAGCTCAGTGAATGGTGATCATTTGATGTATGATTTCGTGTGGGGAGGGGCTGGAACAGGCTGCCCAGAGAGGGGGTGGGTGCCCCATCCCTGGGGGTGTTCAGGGCCAGGTTGGCTGGGGCCCTGGGCAACCTTGTGTAGCTCCAGGCCTGGAGGTTGGTGGCCCTGCCTGTGGCAGGGGGGTTGGAGCTCTGTGACCCTTGGGGTCCCTTCCAACCCAGAGCACTCTGGGATCCTCTGATCCTTCTCCAGCAGTGGCAGAGGTGATGCCATTCCCAGGGGATGGGGAAGCTTAAAGCCATTTGGCAAAGCAAGCTGCTCTTTGCTGGGAGAAGGAGGGGACTGTTTGTGGTCCCTGGCTGCAGAGCACCCCTGGAGCAGGGTGGGATGTGACCCTGGCTGGCTGAGGCTCTGCTGAAATGGATGGGGCTCTGGGCAGCCTTGTGTAGCTCCAGGCCTGGAGGGTGGTGGCCCTGCCTGTGGCAGGGGGGTTGGAGCTCTGTGCTCCTTGGGGTCCCTTCCAACCCAGCCCAGTGTGTGGGCAGGGTAGATCAAGTCAAGTCAAGGGGAGAAGGAGCCTGCCATCATCCTAGCCATACTGAATTCCTTGGGGATTAAAGGACCTGTGTCTCATTGCAGTGACCCCACACCAGGATGCCACCTTCCTGCATACCGAGCCCCTGGGCAGAGTCCTGGGCTTCTGGATCGCCCTGGAAGATGCCACACAGGAGAACGGCTGCTTGTGGTTCATTCCTGGCTCACACACCAGTAAGACCCCTGGTAGTTCACTCCCTTGTCTTAAGGGTGGTGGAGAACAGGGGCTGTGCTCTGTTCCCTGCATCACCAGTGCCTGCAGAAACACACTGCTATTCCTCTGTGGTGAAAGGCTCACTTGATTTACTGCAAGGATCCATCCCTGGGCTCTTGGCAGATCTACACCCACATTTTTCAGCAGGTTGTGAGCTGCTCTGCTTTGCTCTTGGCCACCATCATGTCAGTCTATTATAAAAAGATTTAGAATGTTTTAAAAGACAAAAAAATATAGGCTACAGACATGATCCTTGAAGTTGAGCCCTGCTAAAACTCTTCCTGAGCCTTTTCTTTTCATTGCAGTATTAGTTGAGAAATTTCCTTGGCCTCTCCAGGCTGCTGAGATTTCAGACTTCAATGTCAAGAAGGTCTTAAACCACCAGGTCCTTTCTTCCTCTAGTGAAACAGGTCTTTGCTAGGCTGTTTGCACAGTTTTAGCTGAAGATGGACACGTTCATCTCATCTGAGCTGGGCTGCAAAGAGTAATAACCCTCCTTTTGCCTCCCAGAGTAGGAATATGCTGAGAAATCACTGTTGTCTTGTCTTCCTTCATTTTTTTTCCCCATCCACTCACAAACCTGTTTCTTTTCTAGGTCACACCCCTCCACAAAGACCCCCTTTTCTTGCCTGGCCAACAATATTTTTAGTCCTGACAGCCCTATGTACAGGCAATACAATTCTCTTCCACACCCAGAGCTAGATTTCAGCAGACAAGGAAAGCCTCCAAGTCTAGCCCTTGGATACCATCTAGGCCATAGGAGAAGAGTCGGTGTCCCAGGGGAACCAGATGAGCACAGACTGATGTAGTGGCTGTTGTGACCGGCTGTAGTTGCTCTGTGTGTGTACCCACCATTGGATTCCCAGCAGAGATTTCTGGGGTTTTGCTACTTCTAAGGCACATTAATCAGCTTTAAACTGTTGCTCACCTCAACGTTCACTTAGGGAGTGTAATCATAGTGCTCTTGAGACTTTGAAAGCACTCATCCCTTGAGCTGGCTGTGCTCTGATTGCTCTTATAGAAAGGAGAAACAGACCAAAGGTTGCCTTTGCATGAGTGTCTGGCTTCCTGGAGAAGAGAAGGCTGGGGGGGGACCTCACTGCAGCCTGCCAGTCCCTGAAGGGAGCAGAGGAACAGGAGGGGAATCAGCTTGTTAAAGGGCAGATAATGGCAGGACAAGGGGGATGGATTAAAACTAAAGGAAGGAAGGGTTAGATTAGATATAGGGGGGAAGTTCTGAACAGAGAGAGTGGTGAGGGGCTGGAACAGGCTGCCCAGAGAGGGGGTGGGTGCCCCATCCCTGGGCGTGTTCCAGGCCAGGTTGGCTGGGGCCCTGGGCAACCTTGTGTAGCTCCAGGCCTGGAGGTTGGTGGCCCTGCCTGTGGCAGGGGGGTTGGAGCTCTGTGACCCTTGGGGTCCCTTCCAACCCAGCCCAGTCTCTGATTTCTATGATGATTTCTATGGTTTGTGTCCCTGGTGGGCTGTGTTGCAATGCACAGAGCCTGAAAGGCAAACAAAAGTGGTTTATCAGTTCCTGCCACAGCTGGAAAGTCCTAAATCTTTCCTTAGTGAAAAATAAAACCCCCACAAATGACGAAGGGAAAAACTGAAGATGATATAACAAAGTCCCTGTCGTTACCAAGAGCAAGCAGAGGCACTGCTCCTCTGCTGTGCAGAATGTTAAACTTCTCTGTGTGCTTGCTTACTCTGTGGGTTTGCAGATGGCATTACCAGGAGGATGGTGCGTGCAGCTTCAGGTAGCTCCTCCTGTGTGGAGTTTGTAGGGTCGGAGCCTCCCTACGATGCCAGCCAGTTCACACCTCTGCCTGTAAGTAAAGGTAAAACAACCCCAGCCCAAACAAGGCTGCTCTCCAGCTCGAGGGAAAAACAAGAGCTAAACTGTATTTTGAACACTTTTCAACTCCCCTTATGTCTTTCAAGCCAGCACAAGCTGGAATAGAAGCTGTCTGGGTGTTTGTTTCCAACAGGTGCACTCGTTCTCATCCACGGGGAAGTGGTCCATAAGAGTGAGCTGAACAGCTCAGCATCCTCTCGCCACGTGTTCACCTTCCATGTGATGGAAGCCAAAGGCACCAGCTGGAGCAAGGAGAACTGGTAAGGTCACCAAGCAAGCAGGCAGCTGAGGGAAATACAGAGCCTCTGTGCTGCAGCAGCCAGGGTGAACGTCTCGTGGTGGTGTGGCGTGTCAGAGTTTGTGTTGGTGGTACCTCATTGAATGGTCTCATGCCTGTAGAACTGGAGTAGTCTCTGAAGTTTCTCATATTGGGGTTTTTTTTTAACCTCTTCCTTACTTCCTAGGCTCCAGCCAACTCCTGACCTGCCTTTTCCATCGCTCTACACTTGAAGTTAGTGATTGACTTCCGGAGTCAATAGCTGATCAATATCCCTTTCTGTTCTGATCATTCGTTCATGTTCCCTTTAAATACAACTTCCACTAGACCTGCTCTCAAGATTAATTAATCCTCTCCTCAGAATGAGGACCCTCACCACAGGCCCATGCCTGCCTTAACCTCCAGTAGCACACAAGGCTTACTAGTATGGGCATAGTCATCCAGCCTTTTCAGTAAGGAAACTCCTTCAGAGTCTTGACAATAGACCATTAAACACCTGTGAACCTTGATTGGGACCAGTTAATAATAGAATCATAGACTGGTCTGGGTTGGAAGGGACCCCAAGGATCATAGAGCTCCAACCCCCCTGCCACAGGCAGGGCCACCAACCTCCAGGCCTGGAGCTACACAAGGTTGCCCAGGGCCCCATCCAACCTGGCCTGGAACACCCCCAGGGACGGGGCACCCACCCCCTCTCTGGGCAGCCTGTTCCAGCCCCTCACCACTCTCTCTGTAAAAAACTTCCCCCTAATATCTAATCTAACCCTTCCTTCCTTTAGTTTTAATCCATCCCCCTTGTCCTGCCATTATCTGCCCTTTTAAACCCCTCCTGCTAGTATTTCTTCTTGCAAAGTACTCTGTATTTTCTTCTGTTCAAGTCAAGAGCTTGTCTGGGGTGTTTCTTGGCTGTGTTGGTCCTGGCAGTGCAGGGGAGCGTGTCATGAGAAGACAGTTGACCTTGCTGTTAGGTCTCTGTCCTGTTGTTGGAATAATAGTGATTTAAAAGAGTTCTTGTGTGTGCAAAACAAAGCAGGAAGTCTACTTTTACAGTCAATCTTTTGAAGTATTTCTAGCAAACTGTAGCTGAGTGCTTGACCTCTGGGTGCATCGATTAAAAATATTACAGCTCCTAAAGATGAATGTTTAGATGAAATTCTGGAAACCCTCTGACCAAACTCCTAACATTGCAATAAAAATAGAAATTCTCCTTTTCATCTCATCTCTTCTTTGAGGAAGACACAGTCTGTCCTTCTCCAATGGATGGGGTCAGTGCTAAGCTGTGTGGTGACTGGTTTGGACTCCCCATGTGCTCAAGAACAATGAGTATCCCCACAACCCCAACAAAACCAAACAAGTGAGGTGAAACCTCCTGAGTGTTAAGAAACTTAAGTTACACATGAGGCAAGCTCAAGCCTGTATCCTAAGCTGAACAAGAAGCCACGTAGGTGTCATTTCAACAGTGCAGCAGCAACCCTGAGATAGGAGCCTGGTATCACCCATACATTAATTGATGTGGTAATAACCTTAAAGCTGCTCAGGGTCCCCAGAGCAGTCAGACTCAGAGTCCCCAGTCAGACTCAGAGTCCCCAGTCTGACTCATCCCTTCCAGAAGTATTTTGCTCATCTCTGGTTTGGTGTGAAATGGTTTAATTGGGTTTAATTTGGTTTCTTTATGGGAACACATTTCCTTTCAGCCCCTTGGGGTGTCACAATGCAGAATAGAATCATAGAACGGCATGGGTTGGGAGGGACCCCAAGGGTCACAGAGCTCCAACCCCCCTGCCACAGGCAGGGACACCAACCTCCAGGCCTGGAGCTACACAAGGTTGCCCAGGGCCCCATCCAACCTGGCCTGGAACACCCCCAGGGACGGGGCACCCACCCCCTCTCTGGGCAGCCTGTTCCAGCCCCTCACCACTCTCTCTGGAAAAAACTTCCCCCTAATATCTAATCTAACCCTTCCTTCCTTTAGTTTTAATCCATCCCCCTTGTCCTGCCAGTCTCTGCCCTTTTAACAAGCTGATTCCCCTCCTGTGTCTCTGCTCCCTTCAGGGACTGGCAGGCTGCAGTGAGGTCCCCCCACAGCCTTCTCTTCTCCAGGCTGAACCAGCCCAGCTCCCTCAGCCTCTCTTTGTAGGGCAGCTGCTCCAGCCCTCTGAGCATCCTCGTGGCTCCTCTGACCCCTCTCCAACAGCCCCACATCTTTCTTGTATTGGGGGCCCCAGCTCTGGACACAGGACTCCAGCTGGGGCCTCCCAGGGCAGAGCAGAGAGGGACAATCCCCTCCCTGTCCCTGCTGCCACCCCTCTGCTGATGATAGGTTTGGTCCAGTGGAAGAGTCGTTGCAGAGGAGTGATGAGGGGGCTGTGGTTGGAATTAGGAAGCTGGGAAATGGCAACAGCCCCACTGCCAAGTTGGGTTTCTGCAGGTAAGGCTGCTGCCCTCCCCTGCTCTTGGTTTGAAAGCTGTGAGCAGGGTGGAGGGGAAACCACCTTGACTCTGGCCTTGTTTTAGGATGTTGACAGTGAAGGCTGTGGAAGCAGCTAAAGCTTTTTCCCCTCTCTTTCCATTAGAAGGGTAAATAATTTAGCACAGCACCTTTCAGCTGAGGAGTGAGCATTCATCCCCTGGTTCTACCCCCCACTCCTGCAACACACAAACCCCTCTAGTTAGTTAATGCACAAATAGAAGCCAGAAGCTGGCCTGGATTTGCAGGGTTTCCAGTTAAACACAAAGGAAACAAACCAATCCCTGAGTCTGGTTTCCTAAGGAGCATCTGAGAAAGTTGTTGTGTTGCTCTGGAGTATTTTGACATCCTCAGGGAAAGGGATGAAATCTGGGGAGACCTGCCCAGTCTGGGAGGGGGGGTGAATTGAGCAACGCTGCCCCTGGGCTCTGAGAGTCCCTCAGCTGTTTCAGTCCAGGCTTGTTGCAGAGACAAACATCAGGTTCTGGGGCCAATTTTGCTGCCTTCTTGTCTGGCACAGAGAAGTCGTTTCACTCCACCTCCACTTAGTCTCCCTCCTTAGATGCAGTCTCAGGGCTAGGACTGCAGGACAGAATTGTGTGGCACACAAAACTGCTCCCAAAGGTGAGTAAAAAGCAGCATCAGAAGTTAACTCTGCCCTGGGAACATGAATCCTGGAATGCAAATCATCTGCTTGGATGCCTCTCAGGGGAGGGAAGGGGCAGGGAGGGCACATCTTGTGTCTTGGAACAAGGGGCACTTGGCAAACTGGTGAGAAGAGGATGCCAGTACAGAAGTGTTCAATCCATAAAAATCAGGTGGGTTTTGGGTTTTTTTAGCCCCAAAGCAGCAGCTGTATTTGCATGGCCTGAATTAAACAGCTCTGCTCAGGTTGTTGACAGCAGCATTTTTATAAAGGATTTGATTAACCACCTAGCTGAAAAAAATGTAGAAGACTGCAAGAATATTAAATAAGTTTATTGACTTGAACAGATTTTTCTGTTTGTGATTAAGGTGTAATTAGCTTTTCTATGACTTTGCTAAGTTCCACCCCCCCCCCCCCTCAGTGACTGCTATTCCAAATGAATCAAGGGCTTAAAATCTTGTAGAAGATAAAGGCTTCTTATTTGTTGCATAAACCCCCAGGGCTAAACCTCCAACTCATATCAGCACTGCTTGGAGTAAAGAGTCCCCTCCATTCCCAAACCTCCTGCTCCAGATAAACTTTACCTGTAACCACAGGTACTGAGTTGTGTTCATGCATCACAGTGCATTGGTGTGGCTCTTGCTGCCACTGACTGGGGGGACAGTCGTATTCACTGGGTGCAGCTGGTGGCCACCCTTTTAACTGGTGCTGGTAAGAGAAATGAGGAGTTCACATGTGCAGGGACACAAGAGGGCAGGGCTCAGTATAGTAAAATGAGTTTGGGCTCCAATGCAATAGAGAGGTACCACAATCTGTAAGGTTTGGTGATGTGTTGTCTCTCACAGTGACTTACCTCTTCTTCCTCTACCTCACAGCACACAGAGGAGATGTGAGAATAGTAAATCATAATTGTGTTACATCACACTCGTGTTCTTCTGAGACACCAAACCAACCCACACTGTATTAAACAGGGAGGGAAAACCAAACCCAAACCTTTATTTTAAACAGATCCCTTTCATTCCTGTTCCTAACAGGAGCAGAGCTAGGATGGGCTCTGAGCTCTCACCACACTGCCACTCTAGGAAAGGAGAAACTTCTGTTCCTGGAAGTGCTTCTAAACCATAAACATTATCTGGAGGTAGAGAGGCAGCAGCAGGTTATCAATCTGTGTAGTGTAAGCTTCCAAAAGAGAAACTAAGCTGACAGCTGCCAGAATCCAGGCATAGCTGGAGTTCAGGTCCACACTGCTGTCAAAGATCAGAATAAGAGCCACAGCAATGATCTGAGCAAAAATTGCTGTCATGGTCCCTTCAAAGGTCTTCTTTGTTCCTGGCCATTTGATTTCCCCCATGGTGCTGCCAAAAACAGAGGCAACAGTGTCTCCTACCCCCACTGCCAAGACCCCGGAGTAGGGGACCAGCGCTCCTGCACCAGGCAAGGTACCTTTAGGAGCACAAGATCTGGGGAACAACCACACTGGGAGAGACATGCCAAGGAGGAGATAAATATGAGTCAAGATGAGAGGCCCACTGTCCCTTTCATCCAAGAAGAGAGACAGCAAATGCCTCAGGGTTTGGCCAAATGGTTTGATCCTGAAGTACCGGATATACTCCAAGAAGAGGAACACTGCCAGGCACAGCACTGCAGCCACGTGGAGAAGCTGGCGGTCATAAAGGAGTCCAGGAACATAGGTGGCTACAACAAGGAGGTGGAAGTACTTCCTGGTGATAGTGGAGGCCTGGTGCTTTTTAGATTCAGATGTTCTCTTAGCGTTCTGGTAGAAGACCACACCACACGCTGAAGCAGCCAGAAAGGTCCAATACACCAGCAGGTAAACCCTTGTCTGTGTCTGAAACAGAAACTGGAGTAGCCAGAACAAAGGGTTCCTCTGGATCAGTCGGTACAGCCAAGGCATGATGACCCCTAAGCCAAGCACTGCTGTCATCATGTGGAAGAACATGGAGGAGATCCACGTCCCCGAGTCCATGAAAAGGAAGAGCACAGTGAAGAAGAGCCCAAGAAGAACAACTCCAACAACTGCTACCAGAAGGAAGAAGTCGATGGGATCCCCCCTGCCCTCGATGACGTTCAGGGAGCGCTTAATGAGCTGGTTGAGGACAAAACTTACACCCCCCAGAACCAGCAGCGCCTCTCCCGGGGTGAAACACCGAGGCAGCAGGTACAGCAAGATCATACTGAGGTAGACAAAAATCAGCAGCACTTCCAGGACCTCTATGACTTCTGAAACAGTCAAAGAGTGCTTCATGGTGTAGATAATTACACTGCCAGCGACACCAGTGAGGATGCAAGTGTTGGTTGGCACGGGTTTTGTGATGCCAACTGCTATCACAGACAGGAAGAGGGTGAGCAGCATGCCTGAGGATGCCACCACGACGCCAAAGCGCTCGAAGTACACGATGCCAGCAGCCCTGCACCTCTCCCTCATGGCGATCCCCAGCAAGGGGATGACCATGCTGGCAGGCAGGAGCCCGCTGCTGGCGCCGCTGCGGAACTGGAACACGGCCCCCCCCAGCTGCAGCAGCCGGTCCCATTTGAACTGGGTGTAGAAGGCCTGGATGGCCAGAGCCACGGCGCACCAGGAGAACCGGTCCCACACCGCTGCGTGCACGGAGAGGACGAGGGTGAAGACGATCAGGGATTCCACCAGCACTGGCTTGTTTAACATGATTCCAGCCCAGCGAGGCTTAAAGCTTTCAACCTCTCTCTCAGGAGTCCTGCTGAGCTCAGGAGGTGGCCATTGGGAGGAATTCCCTTTCACTCTGCTGCCGTTCCTAGTGGGGGGGGGGGAAAGAAAGGCAAGCAATGAATGGTGTTACTAGAAAAGCTAAAGCTTTCCTACAGCTGTCTTGTTCTTAAGCTCAGTTTAAACTGGTAGTTAGGTGCCAATTATTTGTGTCCAGTTCTGGTATGAAAAGACAGGGATCTCCTGGAGAGAGTCCAGAGAAGGGCTACGAAGATGATCAGGGGCCTGGAGCATCTCCCCTGTGAGGACAGGCTGAGTGAGCTGGGGCTGTTCAGCCTGGAGAGAAGAAGACTCAGGGGGGACCTAATTAGTGTTTATCAATATCTTAGGCAGGGGATGCAGGGGGAATTGGCCAGCCCCTTTTCAGTGTCTGTGGGACAGGACAAGGGGCAATGGCTGTAAACTGGAGCACAGGAAGTTCCTCACCAACATGGGGCAGAACTTTTCCCCAGTGAGGGTGAGGGAGCCCTGGGACAGGCTGCCCAGGGGGTGTGGAGTCTCCTTCTCTGGAGAGATTCCAGCCCTGTCTGGACGCTGCCCTGTGCAATATGAGCTGGGGAGCTGCTTTGGCAGGGGGTTGGACCTGATGCTCTCTCGAGGTCCCTTCCAACCCCTCTGCTTCTATGTCAACACACAGGTGACTAAAACCCACAAAACCAGGGAGGTAAAGGATCACCCAAAACTGTTATCCCCCTTGGAGAATCAGGCAGTCATCCTGCAACAACAGAAATGAATCACTGTGTGCTGGGGTGGCCATGCAGCTTCACCTATTTCTCCTGCAGCATCTTTGCCTTGAAGACTGCTGCATCCCAAGCTGCCCTTCCCTTTAAACTTTTGGATTATAGGATAAATAGCTGAGATAATCAGCAATGCACACAACTGCTCCAAGAAGTTAAATCATATCTTGTCTTCTCTACACTACTGTTGGCATTCACAACGCTGTGAAGTTCTCACTGGCATTTACTGCTTTCTCCTGATCCATAATTCAGGATTCCAGCTCTGCTGGATGTAAGCCACTGCTGTTACACTTTGGGTTCTCTGGAGGGACCTGCTTCCCTATTTCTGTTGGCAACAGAATGGCTGATCCAGCTGTACATATCCCTGCCAGGTAAAATATCTCCAGCCAAAACTTTGCACTGCTGCTTCCTTTCCAGCCCACCCTCTTAAGCCAATTAGCAGTAAGCTTATTAAATGTTGTTCCCCCTAATCTCTGCCTTCACTCTTTCATAAAAGGCCAGAAGGGGTGGGGTTTTTTTAAGTCTGGTTTGGGTTTTCATGGAGTGTCACTACATCATAAAGCTGATGGATCTCAGCAGGAACACGCTGGAGTAGCTATTAACCCTCCCACTGCCAAACTCCCTTAGGCTGGGGGTCTGCAGTGGTCAGTTATTTATGGCTTTGTACTGAAAACCCCTCTTTATTAAAGGATTGCTGCCTTGTGCCCTTGTTTGTGCAGCCTGAAATCCCTGATTGCCAAACAGCTTCGTTACCTTTAGTGTAATATCTCTGCTGCCACAGCTTGTTTTCTAATGGGGCAGGAGAAGAATTATCAACACTGCAGAGTTATCACAGGCTTGAGCTACCCCAGCTGGGGAGCAGGGTCTGGGGAGGTCCCACCCCAGGCTGGCAAGGGTCCAGGGGGTCCCACTCCTTTCTGAGCACAGGGAAAGGGGGAAGCTTGGGGCTCGCTGGAGAGGGTCAGGGTAAATACCTCATGCTCTCTCTGGCAACTCGAAGGCTGCAACCCAGCTCTTGCATCAGAGCCTCCTGCAGCGGGCTGCCAGGCAGCCGGGCTGTAGGATGGGAGGAACGCCCCCCCC
>VZTU01033070.1:8611-22238 GCA_013400835.1 Zapornia atra
AATGTTGTACTTAAAAATAAAAGTGGCATTTATGATTCACCGTAAGTGCCAAGTATCCAAGCCTCTTTCTGCAAAATAAATGGACCTGCCATTTTAATCCCAGCACTGTATAACATAATTTGGAATGGTGTAAGAGTAGAAATTTCAACCTGTTAGATTGCTTCAGTAGATTAAAATTCAAACTGTGTATTTAACATTTGAACTCTAAGTCAGAATGAATTTTAATGAATGCTTTTCCCTGTGAAAGATTTTTTCCACGGTCCCGTGTGTATTTCTAGAATTCCACAACTGCTATTTGTATTTTGTCTTACAGTCTCCTTCTAAAAGTGTATGTTCCATGTTTTTCCTCCTCCTGTTTCCATGTGGCAGGCAAAGATATTCCATGACTCAAAGAGCATTAGCAACTGAATAAGCCTTTGAGTGTACTAAGAAAAATGTAGAGATGGCAACAGCCACGTTCCACAGCAGTAGAAAAAGTGCTTGTGTAGCATTCACTGGCATAGCTGAGCATATGCTCTCCATGGTTCTTCAGTCATCTGCTAGGAGTGGGCAGCAGAGCTGAGGAAAAGACAATCTGTCTCTCTGCTAATGAAAAAGTATCTCTATAAAGTGGAGTTGATTAGTATGAGGGTAAACTGTTCAGTGACTTAGAAAGCAATAAACATAAAAAAACCCCATGATCACTATAAAAAAATATATGGTTCTGCTTGAGCGGCTCAGATATTTATGATAAATGAAACGTAAGTACGGTAAAGCTTGAATAATTGAAGACAGAATGCAAGAAATAGAAGATATTTTTAACTAAATACATCTGGAAAGTTTAGCGAGTTATAGCTTATTGAATTTCCTCTCGAGTATAGCACCACCTTCTTTTAAAGTATGCCTGCAATTCAGTACGGGCGTGCACACGGAGACAGCAGAGGCAACGTGATAGGTCTAAATCTGCTGGCGCCGAAGCTCATCCGCTCCCATTGCTGGCCTGAACGCTTTGCCTCACACAGGGCTCCACGCTGCTGCTGCCACCGCCGTGCTTCACACAAACAAGCTATTCCGTGCAGATAGCTCCACTGTCTCTCTACTCTCCTGTGAGCTACAGGGCAGGCATATTCCTTATGAAGATCTGAAATGGCAGGTGGCTGAGCACATAAAGCCAAGGTCCAAGTCAGCAGTGCTACCACACTCTTTCTTACTTTTTCTCTCACCAGAGAACATGCCGCTGGCATTTTATCTGACAACAATAGCGATCGCATAATCACGCTGTAGACGGAACTAACACCTCCTTCTTTGAATAAGACTGCCCGACAGTGAAATCCATTTGAAACAATGAAAAAAAGGGGGCAGAAATTTTGCCAGCTGCACAAACCCACAGATTTAAAATTCTATATTTCTCCTGCGCCAGGAATCTGCCTCAGGCTGAAATTTAGCAGATGGACAGAACAGCTTAGATATTTTATTAAAAAGGATTAGACAAAAATTATATTTCTCTTTTATCCAGTTGTGGGCTTGTGGGGTTTTTTTTGTTGTTGTTTTGGGGTTTTTTGGGTTGTTTTGGTTTTTTGGTGGGTTGGATTTTTTCGTTTTTTGGGGTTTTTTTTAAAATATTCAGAATATCCAAGATTTTAAGAAAAAATGCACATTTGCATAAGTGTCTTTTGGGCAGAAGATAAGCCCTGGTCTTCAGTCCAAATACATATTCTCATTTTTCCAGTTTGACTACAGAGTCAAGAATGGAGCCCGCTGAACCCACATTTCTCATGTTGCCAGCCAATATTTATGAAATCCTTTAGGAAAATGTCTCTCCTCCTTGCCTAGCACCAACTCGACAGATGACACCTCTACAGATGACACCTTCTGAAAGGAGTTTGTAGACAGGTGGGTGTTGGTCTCTTCTCCCAATTAACTGGTAATAGGACAAGAGGAAACAGCCTCCAGTTGTACCAGGGGAGGTTTGGATTGGATGTATGGAGTCAATTCCTTCAGCACATAGTTGTCATGCATTAGAACAGGCTGCCCAGGGAAATAGTAGTCACCATCCCTGGAGGTATTTAAAAGACATGTAGATGTGGTGCTTAGAGACATGGTTTAGTGCTGCATTTGGCAATGCTAGGTTAATGGCTGGGCTTGTAGATCTTAAAAGGCTTTTCCAATTTAAATGAATCTGTGAGTCTATAATTCTAATTCTCTGTAGGATTTACTTCCCCTCCTCTCTTACCTGGAGCGGTTTTGTGTGTAGACCTAGAACTTTCAGAGTTACGGATGAATGTAACCATGAGGCAAAGAAAGGAAAAAGACTAAAAAAGAAAAAATAAAGAATACATATTACTACAAAAAACCTGGCGTCAATCACGAATTTTAAAATTAGGGAGTGCCTAAAATAATGCCTCCCATCCTTCTGTGTTAGTGGGAAGTTTGCCACAGTTTTCAAAGTACAAATGAGCACGCAGTATCTAAGCCCATTATTCTGAAATAGATTTTCACTGACAAATTGTCGTGGTTTAACCCCAGCTGGCAGCTAAGCCCCACACAGCCACTTGATCCCCTACCCCTGGTGGGATGGGAGAGAGAATCGGAAAATTGAAAAAAATCATGTCTTGAGATAAACACAGTTTAACAGGTAAAGCAATAGCCACAGACACAAGAGATTCATTGCCCACCTCCCAAGAGCAGGCAGGTGTTCAGCCATCCCCGGGAAAGCTGGATTCCATCACACCTAACAATGACTTGGGAAGACAAATGCCATCATTCTGAATGTTCCGTCCTCCCCTTCCTCTTCTTCCCCCAGCATGGTATGCATACCCCCACATGGTATGCAATATCTTTATGGTCAGTTGGGGCCAGCTGTCCTGGCTGTGTCCCCTCACAACTTCTGGTACTCCGTAAGCATATTCTCTGATGGGCTGGGGTGAGAGGCCTTCGCTCTGTGTCAGTGCTGCTCAGGAATGAGAACATCTCTGCATTATCAACAGTGTTTCCAACAGAGATCAAAAACACAGCTACATACCTAGCTACCACGAAGAAGTTAACCCAGCAAAAAACAGAGTATGAATTCTCAGTAGTAAATATATATGATTTTAAAATACTAGCTCCTGCATACTTCAATCATAGGCAATTTTTGAAATGCATGCATAGTAATAAACTCATGTCTACACTAAACACATCTTTCACACAGCGCAACATACAAAGCCTAGAAAAAAGCCTGGTTTTCTTTTATTAATGATGCCATAGCTTATATAAAAAAATATAGACTGCTTACTGTGGTTTTCAGAATCCATACTTCTTTCAAATTACATGATGCTCTACAAAGCCTCTCTCTCATTCAAACATAGATAAGCGCATCAATGATACGTGGATTAAAAAAAATCTATTGAGCTTATAATACTTAGAAGAATGAAACTCTGAATGTAAAATATAAATTGCAACATGATTTTTACTTTAGTGTTTAATGATGTCCTGGTTTCAGACGGAACAGAGTTAGTTTTCTTTCTAGCATCTGGTATAGTGCTGTGTTTCGGATTTAGGATGAGAATAATGTTGCTGTTTTAGTTGTTGCTGTGTAGTTGCAGTGCCTACAGTAAGTCAAGGACTATCCATTTTCCCAAGCCTTGCCAGGTGCACAAGAAGCTGGGGGAGCCCAGTCAGGACAGCTGACCCAGAGTGGGCAAAGGGATATTCCATACCATGTAATGTCATGCTCCATATGTAACTGTGGAAGTGAGCTGGAAGGTGTGATCACTGCTCAGAAACAAACAGGCTGGGCAACAGTTTGTTTATTTTTTCTTTTTGCATGTGATGAGCAATTGCAGTTGTGCATTGATTGTTTTATAGTCATTAATATTGTTATTATTACTGTAATTATTATTCTCCTCTTTGTTTTCCTTTTAAACTGCATTTATCTCAACAAACAAGTTTTTTTTTCCCCATTCTCCTTTGCATCCCCTTGGGGTAGGGTGAGCAATCAACTGTGTGGTGCCGGGATCAGACCACAACAAATAGGTAGAAGGGATCTATCACAAATGTCTAGTAATTTTTAGATGGAGAAAGACAGACATTGGTAACACTTTGAGGACCTTCGTTACTCATGTTAAATTGAAAGTGCTCAATTGCAGCAGCATTGAATAGCAGTAGAAAACGGATTGTTAGTGAATAGCCAATACGAATGAAAATAGAGATTACAAATCTATGCAGGCTGCTGAACATATATATCCCAAGAACAAAATCTATCAATACTCAACTTTCAGCACATTAACTGGAATGTTATTCTTCACATAAGCAACATGCAGAGAATGTATTACTAGATCACCTACAAGATGATATGAAGTGCTGGGATTCTCATTTGATTAGAAATATTCAGCCCCATCAGTTTTGTAATTATGCTATTGTAAAAGGCTCGCTCTTTTTTGGAGACAAAATGAAAACAGCACAAGAATCCATTATAGTCCCTGCCCAGAGAGACTATTACTTCTTAGAAAGAAACAAAAAGGTAAACAAACAAAAAAAACCCAAGTTTAGGACATAATAGCTTATCAGCAAAATCATTCATACACTTTGCAACTTGCCACCTAGTGTCTAAAGACAGTTGTTCATGCACTTCAGAAAAAGCGAATTATCAATACAGAGCTTCCCAGACCTTTTTTCTGTTGCTATCACTAAGTTTCAGGTTGTATTAATCTTCTACTTATCAGATTTAACTTTCTAGCTTGAAATATTATATTCTGAAATCGCATGTCTTTCTTACAAAGAACTTGAGATAGCATATCATCTAAGATCAACATCATCTACCTCCTGTAGAGCATTACTGTTGGAGGCTCTTGTGCTTTTCAACGTCTTTACAAATAATAAAGATAGGAGAATTGTCTATTAATAAAGTACCAGATACCAGTCTCCTATGTTTACCTGTGATTTCTGCACATAGCATGTATTTTCTTACAAACTTTGAAAGTCTGTGAGGATATTCTTCACTTTAAATTTATGTGCCTTCTATGTTAAGTAGCATTTATGTTCCTTCTATGTCAAGAAGTATCTTGTTGCAACCACACTGAAAAATAACATCCTGCATACACTGCTTTATTTCTCTGAAGGCATTTTCAATTTGTTATCCTTTTTATAGTATCTTGCTTCCCCGATCTTCAACTTTACTTGACAGATCTGATAAAGTTCTTTTCAATTCCTAAGTAAGACTCATAATTTTTCAGGTAGGGTTTGAAGGTAACTATGCATTCTTTATTTTCCTCTTTCATCTCTCATGCATCATCTTATTTTCAAATGGAGATTGTTCATAGTTGAAGATCTGTCCTCTCTCTTCCCTACAAATAGCCCTTGTTGATCAAATAAAAAAAAATCTAAAAAAATTACAGTGTCCTCTGATTTTTTCTAAAACAAATTAAATACTGTAGAAAGATTGCATATGTTGGGGGGGGATTGTGTGTTTTGGGGTTTTTTTGTTTGCTTGGTTTGTTTTGTGGTTTTCTTTGCTTAACCTTTGATTCCAGTTCTTCCATCACTCAGATGAACAAAGACACACATGCCAATCTTGTCCACTGCTCTCTGTGTCAAACACACACTTTTTCATATCTCCTTGTATGCATAGGTACAAATATGAATGGTTGCCTGGCATCCGTAAATATCTGTGGATATCTAACTTCCATGCAAAGTAGTCTTTTGCACTAATTTTTCCTGGACTAAAAGTCACTTGGGAGAATACAGTCATTTAAAAATAATCTTAAATAAAGGAATAAATATATAGAAAAGGCTGGAGGAAATAAATATTGGAAGTGCCTTTATTTACCAAAGCTTTATGTATACTTACTTTACTATTGAGGATACCTGCTATGTATGCCCTTTCATAATACTTTTATAGATTTTATGCACTTCTTTTACTTTTTAAATGAAAAAAATGTCATATATTTTTCTGGTATTACTTAGAGTGAATGTATGTGGTCCTCTTTCCCTTGATTGTCCATAGCTTCCATGGATAGTTCAGCAATACTTTGGTTACAAGCATAATGATAACTACTGCCAGTATTAAACTTCAAATTCCTCTCAGCTGGCTTTAATGTTACAGAAGTTGAGAACCTTTTTACACTTCAGGTTCCACCATGACAGCCCCAGGGAAGTCATTAGCTTACATCACTCAGTTCATAAAGTTCGGGTTTTCTATCCAGTCTTACTGAACTTGCCACGAACATACATGGTTCCTTATAGCTTTGTGGAATCTTGTGTGCAAGGCTCCCATTGACATGGAATTCACACCTAGTAGGCCATTTACAGAGCACCAAAAAGGCTGCTTGTGTTCCCTCTTAAAAAAGTTTATTTGCCCTTCTGCCATCTGTCACCAACTGCCATAGCCCCACTCATGTAAAAAAAATTATTCCCATCAGCTATCCAACCATCTAATTTCAGGGTGTATATCTAAGGTCATATCTATTTTGTCCCAGCAGTGGCTTAGGGAAAGAAAAAAGCAACCACTTTTTATTTTCCATTCTTGCTGCTAATTGATTTAAATTGTTATTCTATTAATATTTCTCTTTAATCAGAGGACATTAAGCCTGCAACAGGATGATTCCATTCTGGCAGTTTCCATTTCCTCATGGATGGATAATCACAACTGGGAAAGGGAAAAATCATGTTAATTGGTAGAACTTCTTCATAACAACTAATTCATCTACTTTCCAAGTAGGAGAAGTCAAAGAGTATGGGAATCTGCTTTCAAACCTGAGACACTGAGTACATACCTCTAAGTATTAATGGCAATTCAGGAGGCTACGTTTGTTCGTCTGTGCATGTACTGTTTGCTTCTACCAGTTGTGATAGCTTATTCCTCCCCCACCCCCTGCCTGCAGCAGAGATGCCTTCAGCTGCAATAAACTTGCTGGTGTGAACTGGGGAACAGAAAGTCTGACAGCAAAAACTGGGACAATCCTTCCGGAATTGTGTGTTCAATGTCACCATTTAGACTGCATCGCTGAGGCAGTGCAATCAACAGGGAACAGAGCTGTGTGTTCTTCTAATTACATGTGCTAGTAATTGAAATGCGCCTACCACCAGCACAGCCAGCTATGAGTAACACAGTACCTCTGAAAAACGGTTACATAAATAGGTATCTCAAAGACAGAAGTGAGATACAGCTCAAGATTAGTGCTGGGACCATCTCTGGAATTCTCTGGATTCCTTCTTCTTAGATGCTGATAGAACTGAAGATTTTACATCAACATTGAAAAGATTTATGGATTCACACTTTTTTCTCCAAAGTACTCACAAAAAACACCTTGCTGAAAAAAATAGTCCACAAAGTTGTAAAAAAATAGTGCAGATTTAAGGAATTGTTTTTCTCTTTTTTTCCCTATTGTTGGCTTAATGGTTGAAATCTCTTGATTTTCAGTAACATCTACCCGCAATTTAGAAACAACTGGTGTAGGCCTTCTTTTTTTGCAAGCACTTAGCAACCATCATTTTTCAAGATTTAAGGTTATTCCTTTAAAAAAGATTCCAAGAATGATTTCAAAAGCAGTGTATCTAACTTAATGAATATTATGCTGAAGACAGATTATTAGTCCTGCAAAACATTGCTCTGCGTAAGGCACCGTGTACAAGCCGTAACTGATGCACACTGCTTGCTGCTAGTGTCTACATCCCTTAAAATATGATTGTGAAGTGATGAATCTTAAGCACTTAAATGAAGTCAATCAGCACACAGGAGTATCTTAGAGGATTAAAGCTGACAACTATTAAAACCTTAACTAATGAATTTAAATGTCAACAAACAGGCACTTTCCAGCTACCTCTAAAAGCACCCTACCACTTCTGATAACCTGAGCAAACTTTGGATGAGAATGTGAACAAGGTGGTTGTTTTCTGGAAAATCAGGACTATGGAAAGAAAATTATGTGAAAGGTAGTATAGTATCTGTCACAATGCACGCATATCACAGCCAAATATTTGACAACATCTACTTAGTCATAATGTTTCATGCTGATATTCAGACATTATTGAAACATTCAAGTTTAAAAAAGCATTTATTTATTTGTTTCTGGATCTTCCAGAGGGAAGCGATTTTTTAAATTGTAAGAACTTGTGGAGTGATTATACAATTATGTAGGAACACTGTGTTCAACAGGAAGAAAAAGCTACTGTTCATGTGAAGTTGCACTCCAGAGGAATTAAACGTATTTGCATTTTCAGAGAAATGGCCTATTTTTCTCACATTACAGAGAAAGGATCCAAGAAGCCTGAACATACCTGCTGCCCAGTGCACTATTTAGCGCTTTGAATTTCATCATGTGACCTTTCACAGCTGTATGCACTGATATTAGAAATGTTTACAGGATCAGGCTTTGTATTAAACGGTATGTTTTATATGGAAATTATCCAGAAATGTCTACATCTTTGTTGTGTCAAATTGTAGTTCTTCAAACCAATACAATCAGAAGATAAATAGTATTTTAGTAAAATAAGAACGATAAAAGTTTATATGGAGTTCACTTATGTATGAGCTAAATGAAAAAATGAATTATTTCAATCACAGCAAAAATTCAAAGTGCATTGTCAAACCTATTTAGCTGGTCAGATGAACATTTGTCAGAGAAAGTAATTTCTAACGATTTCTAAAGCATTGCAAGTACCCAACAATGCAGACAGTAGCAAAGATTGATAAACAATTACCTAGGCACCTACAACTCCAAATCAAATCAAGTTAGAACTTGTTTTCCACATAAACATTCTACCAGATTTAGAAGTGATTTGCATAAAAGACACTCCAGAGAGTTGGGAAAAAGCAGTCGGCATTTTCTGTGCTTTAGTTTCACCGTGGGATATGGACTGCAGTAAAACCTTCCTGTCCTCCCTTACCAGCTGTTGTTCCGAAGCACCATGCTCAGGTGCTGCAGTAGAGCTTCCAGCATTCAGCACCAGGCCAGAGCTAAACATCACGAGTTTCCAAGAGGAAGAAGATGGTGGTGGCATGCAGTGAACAGGTAAGCATATCTTTCTGTTACGTGTAACTAAGCAGGCCACTTAATAGACTTCAGTGTTCTACAACTTGGCTATCAGAGCTTTGTATGACCAGACTATCCATACAAAGACTATGCTTCTGTCTGCACGTACATACCACCATGCATTCCCACCTGTACCCACAGCCCTGTCCCGCACCCAAAGTCACATCTCAGAGCCATTTCCTACTCACACTGGTGTTTACCCTAGCTTTTGTTCTGCAGAATGTACACCACTGCCTGGAATTTGTTTTAGAACTTCCCCTTAACTCTGAGAGGTGTGCTTCTCACAAGATGTGTTTCTGGAAAACACCGTATCAGTGCTTTTCAGAACTGGCAACAGGAAAGTAGCTGCCTTTCACACTTTGAGGCAAATACAGTTGTCAATTATCTGGTCAGCCAAATTTAGGACTTGAAACTTCAACAGGTGCAGCACATCTGCTCTTGACAGAAATGACCAAGATCATATGTAACATCAGTGTTCACTGCGGTTATGGAAATTGTACCACATGGTAAAAATCACCTAAGTACAGGGATGGCTACCAACTAACATTCACACCTATAGACACATTTGCTTTGCAATTGTTTTCTTTAAGGGAAACTAATAATTGCAAAACTAAGATCCTGCCTTCTTCATAAACACTACACAGTATTAATATAAAATTTATTGGGAAACATTTTTTGCTATAAGGATGTATGACTGAATATTTATGGAAAGTAATGTTAAGTAGGGTGGGAACAAATCAAAATTATATTGTGAACTTCAAGTGACCAAATGCAGAAAGTGGTGCATATTATGAAATTGGATTAATGCTCAATTTAGCTTGCACAGCTAGTCCTATGATTGTAAATATTATTTTCCTTCTTTGCTAATCCTGCTTTAGCATTTGACTTGAGGGTGATCTTCTGTTGAGAAATAATCTTAAAAAAATATCACAGGGCGTGAAACTAAAACTTGAGAGACAAGAGCTTTGTTCTGCAGTCAGGCACATCTTACTGTGTCATCTCACACAAGTCCTGTTACTTCTCTGCGCCCCAGTTTCTTCACTGAACAAACCACATATGCTTCAATACATTGCCTGTTATTTTTTTCATTTCTACAACTTGGTGGGTCTGGATTTGTTCAGGTTACATCAACATAAGAAAATACGAGAAAGTAAGAGAAGTGGGACTATACTACAGACATAAGAAATCACTACGGTAGAAGAGGAGCAAATTTTGAGGTATACATTACAGTTACAGAGTCATAAAAAGCATAATGATAACAGTTTGATGGAATCCAGTGAGTAATCAAAATCTCAGTATGAACAAATAAAAGATTAGTAGCAAGCCATTAACCTAGGACACAGCAAAGAAACAGAAAATAAAAAGGTTTTATTCCCCTTGTTCTGCTTGCATAGATTTCCTGGAAAATTTCATTATCAGCGTCATAGTTTTTCCAGTGTCTCTCCTGACATTAGGTCACAAAGCCAAAATCGAACTTGATACAAAACAAGCTGTACCTTCAGCTAGTGAGTGTGTGGCCTTTCTGCCATATGTAGCCCTGGTGTGGTCTTCAGGACTATTCACACACCCCCCCGCCCCATTACTTCTCTTCCGTGAAACCAAAACGCTCTCATTGAACAAAGATGTTGGCCTGGGCCTCAAGAGAAGTCAATTTTCCTGCTGAAAACACCCTAAGTTCTTTTGACCTGGAGAAGAATCAATTTTTCCACATAAAAGCTAGAGATTATGAAAATCCTTTCTCATCCTTACAATGGTTACTGCAAGATGCTGAGATGTTAATGCCACTTAGGACATGAAAATGCTTCACACAAGCAGTACCCAAACATGCATGAATATGTGTACATTTATTGTCAATTACAAAATCCTGATATTTGATCACAGGAAGCACAAAATATCAAAATACCATTTCCACAAGGAGATTTATATCTGTGCAGTTTATACAGACAATGTGTTTGAGAAGCATATAGAGAATCTGTTACATGTATTTGTGGTGGTTTCACACTGGCTGAAGCCAGATGCCCATCAAACCTGCTCTATCATTCCCCTCCTCAGCTGAACAGGGGAGAGAAGATATGAAAAGGCTTATGAGGCAAGGTAAGGACAGGGAGAGATCAAATCAGTAATTAATGTTACAGGCAAAACAGACTCAACACAGAAGAAAAGGCATCTAATTTATTACACAATCAAAACGGAGTCGGATAATGAGAAGTAAAACCAAACCTTAAACCACATCTCCCCACCCCTCCCTTCTTTCCAGGCTTGATTTTATTCCCAAATTCTCTACCTCCTTCTCCCCTGAGAAGCACAGGGGGACGGGGAATGGGTGATGTGGTCAGTTCATCCTGAGTTATCTCTGATGCTCCTTTGTCCTCAAGGGCAGGATACCTCACATACTTTCCCTGCTCCAGTGTGGGGTCCCCCTCATNTCCTCAAGGGCAGTATACCTCACATACTTTCCCTGCTCCAGTGTGGGGTCCCCCTCATGGGAAATAGTCCTCCATGAATGTCTCTGTGAGTTCTTCCCATGGGGGTTTCCATTCTTTACCAACTGCCCCATTGTGGCTTCCATGGACTGCAGACCATCAGGACGAGACTGCTCCAGCCTGGTTCCCCACAGGGTCACAAGTTCTGCCAGCAAACCTGCTCCAGCCTGGGCTCTTCTCTCTTTGGGCTGCAGGTCCTGCCAGCTGCTTGCTCCAGCACAGGCTTTCCACCAGATCACAGTGCCCTTCACGTGCCTCCNCATCATCTGCTGTAGGCTGCTGGGGGACACCCACTCCACCATGGTCTTCCTCACGGGCCGTAGGAGTTATTTTTCTCTCCTGCACCTGGGGCGCCTCCTCCCCCCGCCCCGTTCTTCACTGACCTTGGTGTCTGTAGAGTTTCTTACATCTTCTCACTACCTTCTCGTCAGCAAAAGGATATTGCTTGTGGGGTTTTTTTCCCCCTTCTTAAATACGTTATCACAGAGGCACTATGATGGTCACTGATTGGTTTGGCTTTGGTCAGCAGTGGGTCTATCCTTGAGCCAGTTGGCATTGGCTCTGTCAGACCTGGGGGAAACGTCTACCTGCTTCTCGCAGAAGTAACCCCTGCAATGCCTCGCCCTCCTCCAACCTTGCCAGGCAAACCCAAAATAATATTGCTGGTTATTTTCTCTCAGTAACAACTTCTCTTGTATCATACACTTTGATGTAATAAACCACTTTTGGGTCTATATAATGCCACTGAAGGAAACAGAAGATTCTTGTACTGTAGGAAGAGGGGGAAGCTTGGCAGGGTTAGTCATTCTGGTAGGCCTGCAGTCCGTGCCAATGAAGGACAGATAAACACTGACAAAATGAGAGCAAATGCAAAGTTTCATAAAGTAAGGAATTACATGTTCTTGTTGTGCACAATTTTCATCATCTAGAAATGAAGGGCCATCATCATTAATGTAACATCACCGCTTCTCCAATTAAAGGAATGCACATCAGAATCTGCCTGCTACAGCTGTACATGCCTCCATTTCCCTGCCCTGATTCACTCCATTACAAACCCATTTGCTCCAGTATGTGACCAGTTGCCGTTTAGTTTATGCTGGGACCAACCACTCAGGTCCTAAGGGCTGCATGCAAAAGTCCCCTGAAATAACAGAGCTAAGCAGTAGGAGAATCACTTTTGGAGAGGGAAGGTGAGGTTGCAATGTATACACCACTGAGGTGTGGAAAGTGTCAGTTCCACTGACGCTGATGTGGTAAACTGTGTGAGTACGTGCAACAGCACAGTGCCACTTCGGCTTGTCATACCTTGCCTTTGTGTTTCTGTCAAATATGATGCGAGCTAGTTATGTCACAAAGCTGCAAAACAGTAACAATTCCTTACTTTTTAATTATCATTTAGTGGCAGACATTGGATGGGGGAAGGAGGCGGACATGATCTGGGGATAAACCAGTAAGAGGGTTTTGTCTATCAGCAGCTGTGCATGAGCCACCAGCAGCTGTGCACACACTCTTCACCATTTTAGGGAAAAAATCATACAGAAAAGTATCACTCCAGATGGGGAAGGTTTATGTGTGTCAGCCCTCAACCAATCACACTTGAAACACATCCTGTCCTGTGCTGGTCACTGCCCAGCCTCCAGCAAACCATTCTGGTGCATCTTGACATCTTCTTCCACGGTAACGTCACGTTAACGTCTTCCACGCTTTGCAACGTCTCAACATCGCCCGAACCTCATGCGTTTGAGTGCACAAGGCATGAACACTGGTACGGATGGAACTGCCGAGAACAGACCCAGTTTGGAAACACATCACCTGCTTTGCACTGTGCGAACTGTGGTGTGCAGCACCCGTTTCTCTCACCAAGTTTGCTTAAAGCACCTCTGTTGTGAAGGACAAAGCGGGCAACGGCGTCGTGACAAATACCATGGAAAACACTGGAGCCGTGCTCGGGAGACTTTACCAATTCTTTCTTACCGTTATTTTTAATGCGCAAAACGAAAAGCGCGTTGAGAACGTGTGAAAAGCAAACCTGTGTCGAGCCAAGCGGAGTCCCAAGACCTGTGTGTGTGCCCGATGCGTCTGCAGGTACGCCTAACGCTCTGGCTCTGCGGCACCCCCTGCAGACACTGCCGCTCCGCACTCTGCGGCCCACAC
>VZTU01033072.1:0-12086 GCA_013400835.1 Zapornia atra
CACGTCTGTAGAAAGCATCTTTAACCAGACCGCACAACTCCATACACTATGACACTTGCAGCATTCTTAAGACCAGACAAGCACAAATTTTTGTACTGAAGTAAAGAAAAAGATTCTTGTTAAAACCCTAGGAGAGAAATATAATTGTCCAAAAAGAGGCAAGAAAAGTTGAGAGCCAGGAAAAAGCATGAGAAAAAAAAATGAATTCAGCAGAAGTGAAAGTTTTAAATTCTTCTGCAGTAGCTTTCTGTTTCTGTCTACTAATAACCCCTCCTGTAACTAAATAAAATGCCTTTCTACTTCTGTATCGTTTGCAGCCCACCAAGATTGATCCATTGGAGCCAGCATGCAGACATCTGGGCTTTCAGAGAGACAAAGCAAAACACAGGACCATCTAAGAGGATCAACTGTCTGTAAAAATATTCTGCTGCTATTATGAGCCATTTAACAAAGAAAGGTGGAAAGAGAGGATGTAGAATAAGAAAATGCTTCTATACTGAATTAAATTCAAATTTCATTTGAATTATAAAAGCTGATTTATTTTTAATTTTTAAATTGGCAAAATGATGGAAAGTTTAATATTGTTGACCGTGACTTTCTGAATTTTCACAGGAAGCCCTGCAATTCACCATGATCATAATTCCCTAAATTTTAAACAACTAAAGACAAAGTAATAGATATAACTCTTAATTAATCTTTCAAGGGATTTATTTTTGTATTTTCACGCAGAATTTTAAAGGAACATTTAAAATTTCATCAATTTTGTTAACTATATCCCAAGTCTTAAAAAATTTGTTTTTAATAACAGAGTAATTCAAACAGTGACATAAATAAACAAGATATCTTTGTAAGAAAAGGCATTTGTTTCTCACAAGAAATAGTACTTACTATACCATCGTTTCCTATACTGTATGGTCAAAGATGTTCTGAAACACCTGGTTGCGCCGATACGTATCTATGTATGTATACTTTGCATTATACATATTATAAACTGAAAAATGCAGGTAGCACAGCTTACATACAAAGTGCCCTCTTGTGGCTCCAAGCAGGTGGACTCAAACAGCTTTACGGTACAGTATATATTTAAATGGATTTCCTAATATATAATGGCATTGTTTTAGGAAAACAGTACCAGTTATTATTCAGCCTAGATTTTTTCCTGGAGCAAACGCTACCAATGCCATTTTTTTGTCCAATCTGCACACAGTAGTTGAGAAATACAGTCTCTGTAACAGATCACGTCTAAAGCTGACATCTACAGTACAGTAATGACAGCTACTGCCTAAATTTTGTCCCTTCCCAACACAGCTGTTTACCAATAGTGGGGAAGAAAAAAAGAGGTTTTGTCATTACTTCTTCTAAACATCTAGCACTCCTTTTTTGCTTTATACATTATTTTTCCAACAAAATTAGTCTCAACGGAAGAGAGGTTTACTAGAGTAACCTAATGTCAGCTTTTAATTATAAATCAGCTCAAGGGCAGGTATGGGCTGAAATACCAGCACTTTTACTTTTATGAAAGTATTAGAACCTTCATTCAGTTGCCCTTCACAATATTTTTTTTCTACCTCATTGGAATGTGGAACTTTCATTTTCAGAGCAAGAAAGCTTCCACGGTAACTAATAACTGTGCATTTTCAAACAAGAGTAAAATCAGCAATGAACCTATTTTGCTTTAAAATGAAGATTTATAAACCTATTTTTTGTCTCTTTGTTCAATGATAAAGAAAAAGGCATAACATGTAAAACAAAGCATTGACACAAAAAAAGCAAATGCAAACATACAATAAATACCTTTTTGGCCTTGGTTTTTTTTTCGTAAGTCTCTGATAATGGTTTCCGTTTTTCCTGAGTGGTGTCTTTGCAGAATAAATATTCAAATTCAGTAGTATCAAGTATATCAGGTTCTTCTAGTGATTCCCATAATGTTGGCATAGCAGTTTTCCTATAAGGGGAAAGATAATAAAATGTTCAATAAATGTTCATGAAAAACCATAATATATCTAACAATAATAGATGAAAATCCATAATAGATTTAAAACTCAAAGTAGCATGCACTACTGCTATACAAAGAGCTTTCCTTCTGTATACCTTGCTCCTGTAAGGGGTCAAAATTTTTTGCAGAAGGCTGTGGAAAACAGTTGAGCTATTTAGTAACCATTCCTGCTAGACTAAAAACGCATTATTTGGGGGCTTTTCTGTACAAGAACTAAATACTACTACTAGTTTGTGTAAATAGCATCCTGAGAGATTTCTGCCACTTCAAGTAGGATTAGGAGCATTTCAACAGCAGCTTTTTTGAGAAATTCCCAGTAATCTATTTAGATGTATAAAAATAAACAGTATGAGCAAATAGCTAACAAACTTTTTTTCAAGCATATTTTAAGAGCATTTGGGGTCATCTGCATAGGACTTGATTCACTTCGTGTTAGCTGCAAATGTATGCTCATATTTATCCTTGCTGCAGCTCTGATAAACTGGAGTTATTATGCAGCCTATATTTTGGGAGACTAAACAGCATTCTACTCTATTCAACCAACTGTAAATTTTAACTGTTGTTTATCTTTCCTTCTTTTTTTTGCTTTCCAAGACCAGATTTAGTTTCGGAACACTTTGGAACTTGTTTACACAATTCTCCAGTTTTATCTGGATTTGAAGAAAATACTATGTAATGCTGCAAACACAGCACTTCTCATTCAGAATGAGCTCTGTTTCGAAATTTCAATGCTTCCAGAAAATACGTGGGACAAAACTGAATGCTCTTCTTGTCTATGGGCAGAAGGTGGGCCCACTTCTTCCAGCAGATGTCACTAAAAGGCAGTGAATTTATTTGCAATTAAAAAAAAGTGACATATCCCCCCCCCCATGAAACAGCTGATGTCACTAATTACACTTCTATTAAACGTAATCTGCAACAAAATGCAATACATACCAATTCAAGTGGGACTTTTTTTCCCCCAAAGTTAAGGTTTTTCTACCTAATACTCAAATGAGCATTTTCTATGGTGGATTTTTAAGTAACTCTAAATTTTCCATTGGCATCCCCTGATATCCTGTATCACAGGACATGCTTACAGCTCCACAGCTTCCCTCTCCTTGATATTAGCTCAATGAGCTAGCAATATGTCAGAACAAAATGTGTTATTTCAGGGAATTAATAGGAAGAATTATGATAAGCTTTATTTATGGACTAATTTATATATATAAATATAAATTTATATATTTATTCACTATGAAACAATTTTTAACTAAGAATTTTGGGAAAGTAAAACTAAAATACTCAAAATTTCTGCTCCAAAATATTTCAATGCCTTTAATTCAAAGTCACTGAAAGAATACAACTGATATAATTAACTGTTTGTTCTCTTAAAACATTTTATACAAAATCTTAAGACCTTATAATACTTTATTATGATAACAATAGTGATTCTTCTCATCAAAATAAATTCAGGCAAAAAGCTGTAAACTAAAATAAAGCTCATATTTAAGTACATTTAAATGCAGATATTTGCTTTAACAGTGTCTAAATAGAACTCTAAAATAACAGTAAAGAATTTGTAATACTCAAATCACTCGTAGCTAATTAATATAGTAATATAAGTATTATGGAATAAATCATATGCAGTATAATTTATAATATATAATATACTATATAGTAACAGTATACAATTATGTAATATGTAGAATAGCATATATAATATAAAGCTATTATATATTATGACTCATGTATAACAAGATAATGTAGTTTATTAAAGTGTAAAATAAACGTAGCATCTTTATAACTGCACCTGTGCTAAAATAATTTTGAACACAGATAATAATAATTTGAATACTAAGATCTAAAGAATGACATCATTTTATTACTTGTATAAAACAGGGTCTGAATTTTACTTCATGATTCCAGCAAGTCATTGTTAAACTAGAAATAGTCTGTGTTGCTTTGCAAAAACACTTTTTTAACCAATCATCTTAATGGAGCTCTATCTTATGCTAATCAACACTGGATACAAAGTTACAATTAGGCAAAATCCAAAAGAGCAGCTAAGCAGCTCTGAAATCACATGCCACTGTGGCATGCTGGCCTAAAAAGTGTAAATGGGAGTACTTCTTTTCTTCTGCCAGCTGAAGAAATGGGTTGCATAAACCAAAGTCATGGAATAATTTAAAAAATATTGTCCAAAACCTGTTTATTTATGCAGGTTCACCAAATGATTCCTTATAAACAAATTAATAAAACAATGCATTTCGTATTAACTTCAGACTTGCGACAATGGAATACACTACTAGATGATTTTCATAGAATCATAAAATGGTTTGGGTGGTAAGAGACTTTTAAAGATTAACTAGTCCTGCCCTGCCTTGTCATGGGCAGAGTCATCATTCACTAGACCAGGTTGCTCAAAATTCCATCCAATCTGACCTTCAGGAATTCTAGTGACGAGGCATCAACAAATTCTCTGGGCAACCTGGTCCAGTGTCTCACCAAGCTTGCAAAAAACTTTTTCCTTATATGCAATCTAAATCTACATCCTTTCAGTTTAAAACTATTGCTAAAACTAGTCCCGTCACTACAGGCCTCTCTGTCTTTCTCATAAGCCCTCTTTACAAATTGAAAGGCTGCAACTCTCTCAGCTTGTCTTCACAGGAGAGGTGCTCCAGTCCTCTCATTTTCATGGCCATCCTCTAGACCACTCCAACAGGTCTTGTACTGGGGATCCCAGAGCTGGACACAGTATTCTAGGTGGGCTCTCCCAAGAATGGAGTAGAGAGGCAGAATCACCTCCTTTGACCTGCTACCATGCTTCTTTTATTGCAGCCCAGGATATAGTTGGCTTTCTAGGTTTCAAGCTCACTTTAACGGCTCATGTCCTAATTCTCATCCACCAGTATCCCCCAGTTCTTCACTGTTCTCAATCCATTCATCCCCTAGTCTGTATTGATACTCAGAATCTCTTCCTTAAAAACAGAAAAAAATCTTTCTTATCTCTAGGCTATATTTTTTTCTTTAGTGCTAAGTCTAGGAGCCATCCTGTCCCTAGAGTTGTCCAAGGAGTACTTGGATTTTTGGGAAAAAACCAACAAAATTTCTTTTTGTTATAATGCACATAATTTTAACTTATAGTGCATATAGTTTATACTTATATTTAATATATTAAATTAACAATTTGTTATATTTTAGACTGATTCAATTTTTTCTTAAAGCATGTAAATTCCATGCCTCTACACTGATATTGTTAATACATTCCCAGACTGTTAACTTTTTGTTATTAAGTCTTATATAGTATCCCTACCCTTGCATCATGGCCTACAAACAGCAACTCAAAATCCAAATAAATATATTTTACCTGCTGCCTTGTAATTGTATCCGTGTCCAATACAAAGGCTTCATGGGACGGCTAGGTTCAATGGCAGGTTTTCGAGGACCTTGGTTTGAAGATAAAGTGCTATTAAAAAAGAATCCAGGCCCAGGAGGTGGAGGGGGTGGAGGTAATCCAGATCCAGGCAGTGGAGGAGGAACAGGAGGTCCCAACCCTGGAAGTGGTGGTGGTGGTGGTGGTGGCGGTGGTGGTGCTTGAAAATTTCTACAGTCTTCAGAAAGTGGAGGTGGCAGTGGTGGACCAGATCCAAACTGAAATGTCAGTGAAATCGGATCCATTGGCAAAGGTGGTGGTGGAGGAATTAAACCCGTTAGTGAAGAATCAGGAAGGGGAGGAGGAGGTGGTGGTGGTGGTGGTGATGGAGGCATTTGTTTTGGTTGACAAGATAAGACACTTTCTGAAGACTGTGCATTGTTATTGTCCTTATTTTCACTTTGGGCAGAAATACTATGTGACAAGGAAGAAATATTAAGCTTTTTGGGAACTATTTGGTTATTTTTCACAGCTCTGTTTTCTTCTTCACTAGGCTTTATGAAAGTTTCTCTGTCAGTCTGTATACATACATTTCGGTATGTCTTTGGTGGGTTATCATCCTCAGTAGAAACACCAATATCTTTTGCTTTCTCATTTCTTCTCCTCAATTTATTATCGAGTTCATTCTTCAGATGTGCAATGGCTTCCTCAAGCTGAGCAGTCAATACAGCATGTTCTCCACGAATATGGAATACCCTGAGTTCAAACTGAGACTGCAGAAAAAAAGAAAAAAAAAACCCTTAGTGTAAATATTTTTCTAAAGTGTTTATTTTGTAGTAATTAATAATCTTCACATTTAGATTATGTTCTTACTTTACGCAAACCATAATGACAGAATTACTTCACTTTTCCAGTTCTAAGTGTCTTTATTGCAAGCTATTACATAATTGGGCAATTACTAGTCATTAAAGAAATGTAAGCAGCATGAGCTTCAAAAAAATATATATTTTAGGAGTAAATCTCCAGAACATTACTTCAGTGAATTCTAACTTGTACCCTGTTTTTAAGCAGATTTACTGTTTTTCAGTTGCTGAATTCAATACTTACTTAATGGATCATTATGGAAAAAAAGATACCTTTTGAATAGTATTGCACTTAATGATATGATTTTATTGAATATTTAATTTCATAAGTATGAATATACATATATATATATATATACAGTTAACATGTTAGGAAGTGAAAAATAGATTAAACACAACAAAAGTTGTCATTCTTCCCAGATAAAACATTAAATAAACAAATAAGAACACTGTCTCAATCCATTAAAAGATTGCCATTAATTAAATTCAAATTTATCATTATTATTAGATTAAAACTTATTTTCTACAAGATAGACTTTAATCTACAACTCAGGGAAATGTACCTTAGAACCAAGAGGATTTCCTGAAGTAGAAGGATGTAATAATCTTTGAAGAATATACGTAAGGAAGAACACACCCCCCCCCCCGACTTCTTACCAATACCAGAAAAATATAAAGCACTTGACACAAATCTATCTCCTTTAAATAATGCAATCTAATACTGTTGTTTCAGACAATTAGGTCCCTACAAGCTTTTTCTGTTATGCCATGATACTACCAGGCAGCTGACTCCTGGAAGAGCATATTACATGGATCTTTCAGGATCTCTGTACAAAGGGAAGCCAATGTTTCAACAGAAGCAAGGGATGAACTTTGATTTTCCCATATTCCTGCAGGCACAGCATTTTACATTTAAAGTTATTTCCCACATAGTGCTGGTCTGAAGTGGCCACGTAGCATATCCTACTTACTGTTCAAACTTTGTAGTACATCAGAGTTAATAGTTTACAGCAGTAATTAATATGCATCCAAGTCATGCATGTGTAACTCAGTAAGGCTGAGTAGTGTAATATACTGTAATTTTATATCCTACAAAGAAGCCTGAATACACAATGCGAACAATATATGCTATTACTTTCAGCAGAATGACCATCTTGTGTTTTAAGCAATTTGTGAAGATAAGTCTGAAGTAAACAATCTGAAAATATTAAATACAAATGCTCCTTTTCTTTACTGGCAAGTGTAAAAGTGGGTATTCAAGTTTAAAGTTTTGCAGAGATGATCAGACAGACATATGTATTGGAAACAACCCAATTTCTGTTAGTTTTATAGAACTAGGACTAATACATATACAACAAATAGAATATTTTTTGCTTTGTTTTTTTACTTTTCCTACTGTTACTCTCTCAAAGTGTGTTGTTGCTCAGCTTAATTATTAGTTCAGTTCAACTATCACAAGATATTCTGCCATTTGAATTGCTCCAGAGCAGTCGCCTTTCTTTTTACACTTGGCATACTGATCCACAAATGAGGCAATGAAGTTAAGTTTGCCTCAGGGAATTCAGCTATTTTGTTTGTCATAGGATTTTGCCCCTATTGGACATCAAAAACTCCCCGATAGAACAATTTACTTTGAACGTTAAAGATTTTCCCAGCAGTAAATCTGAAGTCACCTTAAAAACACACTGTAAAACAAGCACAGTATTTAACAGAACTGCTTACTAGATTTAACTGGGCTTGAAAGCAACTGCGTTAGTATTAGATATCTTTTGAACTACAGATCCTCAGTCTTTAATTTAGAATATAAAATTGGTGGTTTAAACTCAATATAATATTTGAGATTATAGTTTTATACTTAGTTTCACTTTTCATGCTTTCACATTTTCAAAATTAGTTTCCGTTAATAAAAAGAATAGAATTATGAATATAACCAAGAATTAAAGCTAAAATTACTGAGCACAAAAAAGAAAAGCAGGCTTAACAAAAATGACACGTTGAGAATCTGTACTGAACATCTCATCAATAGAAAAGATCAGTCTTATCCAACTGACTGCAATATAAATGAGTAATAAGAAATAAAATACGTTAGATTTTAATTACCTTACATCTAAAGATAAATCTTCTTCACCAAAATAATACTAAGTAATATTGACATCTTTTCAGTTTACATAACTATAATGGCATTTTCAACCAATTTCTCAATAATATCTGTATTTTAATGTACTGTTTTATACGTAAACATAAAAAAATACATACATATTCTTACTAATGGTCTGCGTCCTGTCAAATACTTCTTCAAAAGAGATGATATACTCTAAAATCTTATATTGAATCAAATGGAGATCAAACAGCATCCAGTCATTCCATGCAGGTAGAATTGAAACATTCTCTTTATGTCACGTAAAATGACAACTATTTTCTTTATTACACCACTAAGGACCAGTTAGATACCTTATCAACCTCTAGCAATAAATAATAAATAAAGTCACTGTGCATTAAACTTAGGCAGCTCTGACTCCTTAAAATAATTTAAAAAAAAAAATTTTAAAAATTATAGCTTTCACATGCCTTAAAGCTTTTTACATAGTACTGGCTATTAGAATGAAATCCCAGTATACAACCTGCAGGTAATGATGACACCTCAATATACAAATCTTGAAGGAGCCTATGGAGAACTCAAACTAAAACTAAATTAACTAAAATTCAGTAACTTTAATTAATTAAATTTTTAAAAGTTTAAAATAAATTTTGATTCAGCCATTTTTACTGTACAACCTTTCATTATGCAAGATAATTTCTTCACTTTACAAATGGGTTGTTATTTTGTATTAGGTTAGAATCCTTCTGATGCATTATGCATCAAATTTACTGTTAGCATTTTTATTATAAAGATAAGTCACAACATTTTGCTAAAGCAACTGGGGACATAAAACACGTCCAGGCAAATCTTTTCTTTAGTACAGTTCAGAAAACAAAGGATAAGAACAATGGAATCTTTTTATACATTGTTATAAACAAATCTGACATAATGAAATGGAATATAATAGAACTATTTTAATCTCACAATTTAAGTGGGAAACAAATCAAATAAAACTACTTTTGTACTATATTCTGTCACCAGAATCCTGAAATATTAAAACATAATGTGAACACAGAGACTTTTTATTGAACAGAAATTAACATTTGAAGCACTTGTGCACAACCTTTCTAGTTAAATTATTGTTTTCATCTAAAGGAATCAAAGGGCTTTTAAAAATATAATATGTGTTTACCAAAGCCTACAGTCAGGTGTCTGTTGACACTCCTTTAAAATGGTTATGATGACTGTATAACAATACTTGGGGCTGCTGGGAAGAACCAGTTTTTAGCTAAATTCAAATCTACAATAATTTGAATACATACAGTTGTTTGGTATCTTGTTACTAAACCATGTCAGCAATTACTACTATCACATCGGTAATAGTGTGTTTTCATGTCACATCACACTTCTAGAGTCCTTGGAAACTGCTGTTAAGATGAACAATGACCAAAGACTGTCATCAGATTATAATAGTTTGGTCACAGCTATTTTCAGCAGATGTCTGAGGGAGAAAATGTTTGGGAAGAAGGCTGGAGGGACAGAAGACATAGGAAGAATGCTGGAAACTAAAGCTCAGAAAGCCGTCCTAGAAAGCATGAATGAACATGATTTATTCCTGAAGAAGGGTAGAGGATTTGGAAACCTTTCAGAGTAAAATGCCTTTATAAATTTCTGTATAGAATGAAAGCAAGATATGACGAAGAAAAATTTGGCAGATGTCATCAGCGTGGTTTAGATGTACAGGATAACAATTTTTAAATTTAAAAAATGCATTTGTCACTGCTGACTTGTTTAGAAGTCTGGTTGCCTGCTTCTCAGCAACATTCATATTAGAAATTGGGATTGTATGTACAGATTCAACACCCAACAGACCTCTACAGGGAACACATTTTCCTACTTCCCTGACCATTTCACTTTCCTGAAGCACTAATCCACTCTTTCAGAGAGTATATCAAATTANTTGCAGAGAGTATATCAAATTAAGACCCAGGCCTTAGGGTTTTCACTGTATTAGTGACTCTTCTCATCCACTCAGTGGCATTATCTAGTTTTGTTACATATTTCTCCCTCTCCTGAACACACAGACAGAGAAAACTGATACTCAGAGCTGCCTAAATTTCCGTAACAGTAGAGGTATATTTTCTCTACATTATACAAATGCCAGATTAGAGGCAGGTATATTTAAACAAAGATTTATTATTATTTCCTGTTCATATTGCCAGCTCAAAAGAAAATAGAAGTATATAGATAAATGTACTATAAAAGTCTTAATGTGCTGAAATCATATTTCAATCATAGATTTGAAAGTACGTCCTGAGCATCTTAAGCCTAATCCACACAGCAATTATGCTACTGAAAAAAATTGCCTTCTTTGCATTCATTGTCAACATTAAATATGCAAACAATGCTACGCTAGTATGCTGAAGAACACTGTTAGAATTCAGGATTCATCATAATATCCTCAGCTAAGCAAGTGGTCTGAAAATGCGTGCTATAATTCAAGAAAAGACAACTGCAGCATACATGGCCACTGCAGAAGCACCCGTGAAAGGCAGCACGTCACAAACTGATCATGAGTCAACAACTCCGTATCAGGATATAGAAATAGAAATGTCATATTCAGAAAAAGTAATCCTTGTGCTGTCCTCAGTTACTAAAAGCTGTGTGTACGTTCAGTTTAAGGAAAATGCTGTCCCTGTATTCAAGATCACTGTTACTGAAATCTGGAGCAGCTCACACAGAATTAATTTTCTAGGCTGAATCTACATTGCCCTTTTGTTTCCATCTCATCCTTACTGGATAATGCCCCACTCAGTTTCTTTCTGTATCTATTGCTGAAGAGCACTTCCACTGTACCCGTAAGTTTGCTTTGAAAGATGTAACTGAGTTTGAGTGTGGTCACCTGTCCTTTTAATCCTATGCTCTTCTAATCACTAAAACCAGTCTTCTTGGTCGATGCACCTCTTTTTCTATTCTTCCTTCGGCTCTCTACTTCTACCCAATATCAGGTTTAGAGAGGTTGAATAAATAGGTAGTTTGGTCTATCCCTCTCCCTGATAAGTCTTATTTTGTTGCCAAATCTGCTGCAGGTTTCTGGTTTTGCACCTCTGATTTTGACTAAAGGTCCCTGCCTATTTGCTATTCAAGCCTCTCCAGGACAAATGAGTTTCTTTAGTTTCTCAAGTCTTGTCTGTCACCTGCAGTTGAAGTGGGCATGATCCATTCACTTTGAGTAAAATCACCTCACCAGAGCAAATGACCCCAGCTCTCAGTTCCCCTAAACGCAGACATTTCTATATAAGCTTAGAAAATCTGTATTACTGTATTTTATTAAAATAGAAGGCACCCCTTAAAAAAAATCCAACCAAACACCCCTAAAATACATGATATTGACATGACACCAAGATAGTTATGCAAATATCCAAAATATTGATACACTGTAACCTGGAAAATAAGAGGTGTTGGAATGGCTTTGCAGTGTCTTCCTGTCTTTTCCCCTTACTCCCAGCCTTGTGCCAGAGGACTGGTCTCACCTGCTAAGTGACTTGACATAACACAGACATAAGAGACAAGATACATTTTCTGAAACGATGCCAACAGTCCTATGAGACTCAGTAACATAGGAAGCTTATGTTCAAAGTAGGTAAAAGCCCCCAGATTGAATCAGTGTGCTGTACTGTCACAGGCTCAGATGATAAAGCATGTAATTAATCACAACAGAAAAAGACTAAATCTTCGGACTGTAACCTATGGGTTGTCTTAATGTCTTTGAAACGATAATATGGATTGACA
>VZTU01033074.1:0-157288 GCA_013400835.1 Zapornia atra
GCCGCCCGGCAGTGGCCGGGCTTGGCCGCCGTTCTACTCGCGGGGCTGCTGGTTCGCTTCGTCCGGCCCCAGCTCCTACCGACTCTTGCCTTGTTACTTACTGCCAGGGATCGCCCTGGAGCAAAATCACCCGTGGACCTTTTCCGCTGCCCAGCCAGCGGCCTCCGCCGCCGCGGCAGGTCTTTCTGAGCGGGGAGGTCCCTGCTCCGGAGAGCTGGAGGCTGGGATCCCACTGCGTGCGGTTCCTGTGTTCCCCTCCGTGCCCTGCCCTAGGCGCCTGCTGCGGGGTGCTGCGAAGGCAAGACGCCGAGCTAGGGGAACCTCTGCGCCCATCGCTGATCGTCCCCTCGGTTGGGAGCGAGGAGCAGAAGTTTCAGGCAACGTTTTTCAGAGCTTCCGAAATACTCGGCTGTGCTGGCATTGTTGCAGCCCAAAAGAGAAGTTTATCCCCTGGTTCTGGAAGAGAGACCCCAGGGACCGGGGTCTCTTGCATCCAAACAGCACTGGAATCATGACTAGGGCTTTAATATGGTTACAGGAAAAGCTTAAAATAGGACTTGGCCTCACCCACACCACAGCTCACAGCCACCCTGTGAAGGGTGGCCTTGGCCCTTCAGTTAGCTAACCTTCCTTGGGAAAAGCTCATCGCCTGGTGACCCATACCCCCAGTGCTCTGCCTTCTGTCCACCCCATCATCTTCAGCGTTGCTTTCCCTTACAGCTTTTCCCAGTGATTCATCTACTTGATCCACCTTTCAGAAACTAGAAAACCCCATGGAATCTTAGGCAGCCCAGGTGTATTTTAATCAGTTTCCATTAAAATATCAACAGAAACCTTTTCCCCCATAGGACTCCTGATGTTCTATTCTACTTCTGGAAACTCACACTAAAGAAAAATTGTTTTGGCATGAAAGTTTGGTAAAGCCAAAACATCATGCCTAACTACGCTAGGTTTTGTTTATTTTAAGTGACCAAAACACATAGAAATGAAAATAAAGTTATCTGACATAGATAATTCCTACAGAAAGAACAAGTCAACATTTTCCCATGGGAAAGATTTTTTTTTTCAATGTAAAATGGTCAGCCAGCACCATGCATTGTTCATTGTTAATTGCAAAAACTTTTGTAATGAGTAAAATCTAAAAGTAGAAAAATGTTTTGTTTTATGAGTGACCCAAAACATGCGGGCTCTTTGATGATCCTGGGTTGAGTTACAAAGTCAGATGAGATTAATTATTCGCCAGGGTGGTGAAGACTTTACTTGGTCCTGTTGATTGTTTTGTGAAGAAGACAGAGAAAAAGAACAGAGGGAGGGAGTGAAGGAGTTGGTTTAGAAAGGGGGGGAAAAATGCTTATCTGAGTTGGAAAATGAACAAATAAAAATGAAATTGCAGAGAAAATCAATCCTGAAAAAAGGAAAACGAAATAACAGAGAGGAAGGAAATGACACTGCTAGGTTGATTTGTAACTTTCTATCCAATGTGCCAGAGGAAGGCTATGTCCCCATTTGGAGAGGCAAGGCATATGCCCCAGGGCACGTGGACGTTTCCAGTCTCAGCTGGAAATGCAGACGTAGCCAAATTCACCAAAACACAGAGCAAAACCAGCCTGGGCCCAGGGCAGATGCTCCTCCTTGGAGCGCTTTCTGTTGAGCTCCTCTGCCCTGATAGGCTGGAGGAGCAGATGTGGTTAACTGCAACTGAAAACTGCATCAGTGGAAACTGGGCATGGTTTGTACCCCGAGGAAGAGGACAGGGGAGAGTGGAGCAAGGACCGTTTCTCAGAAAACTGCCTACATAAATAACAGATAAAACTATTTCTTTAATGGTTTAGTCCCTGAGTCAGCTCATCTAGGAAGAGCATTAATCAGACCAGGAGGAAATGTCTTTTGCCCCTGCAAAAGGAAAAGGGTTAGGTTAAATGGTGACACAGCAGGGACAGACAAATTGTGCTGGAGAAAACAACTGAACTATCATCCAAATAAATACAGACCAAAGCCATGAACTTAACTCTTCTGTTTTGATGAGTCTGGGTGTTTAGGGTTTTTTTCAAGAGCATGCATATTTTTCTTTTATCACAACGAGATCTTTCTGTTTATTCAGGAAGCAAGTGGCGTCAGAAATGCAATAACACATCTCTTCTGTCTCCCTTCCACATGTGCCTGTTGCGGAAGAGCAGGATGAAGGGATGAAGCTGTCTCTCCCCCGAGCCTTTCTGCCGGAACCGTGTCCCTAGGACAGTCATTCCTAAGCTGCAGGTCCACGGGGACCAGACTGAACCCCCTAACTCCTTTCAAGCATCACACTATAGCCATGTAGGCACTGTTACCCGGGCTGGATCCAAACCGGTTCTAAATCCTGCATTCTGCCATCATCCCCAGAACAGATCCCAGAGCGAGGCCTGTGGAAACTCCATACCATCAGGATGCAGCGTCAGACATCATTGTAAAGGCTGCAAAGACAGTCTTTATTCCCATAAGATATTTTCCTTCAAGTTTCCGATGGGATTCAAGTTAAACTTTTATTGTTCCCGCAAGCTGCACGTTCTGTATTCTGGAGGGCAGGCGGGCCAAGATCTTGGTCTCAGTGCTGTTTAACTTATACAGGGAATGCTTTCATTGACTTATTTGCTGAATACCATTGGGTTTTTTAACCTTGAGTGTATTGCCTTCGGTCATTGTTAGTACCATGTAGCATCAAGGTACAGGGTGGATGGTTCTGCACAAACACTGGGTGGGCTGTGGCCGCAGGAGTTTTCTCTTCACGTGTGTTATTAGGGCTCTGAGCAGCCGTGGCGTGGGCTGGCTCGGGACTCGGTGTCTGACACGTTGCAGTTACCCATAGCAAGAGCTCTGCATTCACACTCTTACTCTCAGGGCCCAATGCAGCTGGTGCAAGAAACACCTTAGGGGACCCCTCAGCATCCCTCACTCACACCTCACTTTGGCCAGGTGAGATGGGTAGGATGCGCAAGGCCAACAACCCAGTGCCCTGCCAAAAACATCCAGAACAAAACAATGTAGCACCTCTCCTCACCCTGGCAATCACATAACTGACTCCTGCCACAGAATGAAGGCAGCACCATACAATGTCTTGCTTTCTTGCCAGTAAACCCTTTTTGAGGCCCTTGTCTTTTTTACATATCACAAACCACTGAAGTTAAATGAGTACTCAGCATCGTACAGTCCCATCTGGTCACAGCAGTCTTCTCTCACTGTTTTCTCTGGGGGAAAAAAAAAAAAAAGAAAGCTAAAGGCAGATTAGATTGGGCAGATTTTAATTCCTTCAATCTTTTTTTTTAAATTATTTTCCAGATAGTGCCCATGGCGACTGGTGCAAGCGAGAAGATCTGGGTAAGCACAGTTCGCAGTTTGAAACGGTCACTGTTACTGTGGGGAATCCAAAATTCTGCAGGACGCTCTTCTTAAATATCTAGGGCATGTAAACATTAGCACGAAGCAGGGTTTCTATCTGTGCCTCTCTATGTGGAGGAAATGAATGCCAGTTATTCACTGAGTGTATGTTCATGGCTTTGCATTCATGAACTGACCGAGTTTGGTGAGGAGTTTGTATTCATGGCATTAATTAGCAGATTTTCCCCTTTTTAGGGCACGGGTCAGTATTTTTCATGCTTAGTAACACACACAGAAATTAAGCCCCAAAAATCTTATTTTTGGATGAGATCAACGGACTAATCACTGTAAAATTCTGAAATAACAATTACCCACCCCTCATTATTGGGGTGCATACAAACTGTGATAAAACCAGTTACCTACTGGCCGTCTGTTTAATAAGCAAGTCCACAATTTAGTCTCTGAATCCCTCAGACTACTACTAAGCAGTAAGTGTGCCCAGTCAAACTCTACTAGAAGTCCCAGAAGAGCTGGGGACTTTGCCAGCAGCAAGAAGAGGCTCTCTAAACACCAGTGCCCTTATTCTAACAACAGGATTTCTGACACACCAGAAGTTGTTTCTCAGGGACATTATTTTGTTAACTGGCTCTTAAGTTTTGCGAAGGCATTGTGGAAAGAAAATGTTCCTGTTGCCTTCCCCTCCACGAGAAGCACTGTTGTCTTCATCACTTGTCTGCTGTAAGCTGAGGGCTTTCATGAGGGATTTTTTACTGTGGTTTTTTTTTTCATCTGCTGTTGGTTTTATAAGTTTAAATAAGTTCACGTCTGCCAGGAGCTTCCAAAGAGCCCTGGCACTTAACCAACTCAAGAAGCTCGCCATGACAATTACACACCAGTTGTGCTTCTTCACAACAATAACTTCTGACCACTGCACCGGAAGAAAATCCTCTCATTTATTCTTTCATAACCACACATCTCAGCAGCCTTAGTTCCACGAGAAGGATGAACTTTCTGATATTTTACAAATATTTCAGCCAAATCTCCTTAGCACGGTGCAGTTCTTTGGCTTGGTAGGTTTGCTTCAGGCTTGTTTTATCGCAGGCTCTCGTTTCAGTTCAGGTTCTAAAGAAAACAAAGCGTTATCACTTGCATTGTTAAAGCCAAAAGTAAGGCCATAGGAAAAAAAAAAATATAAATTCTTGGAAGATTGAGTAGATTGGTATTCATGAAACAGCTGGAGATGAAACGTACAGCGCTAATCCTGTCCAGTTGCTCCTGGTCATGTTGCACATTCAGGAAATTCATAATTAGGTGGTTATATCCCCAGTGTTTCCCCTGCAGCACTCTTTGCAGCTAGCAATTTATCTCCCATCTCACTGTTAAAAAAAAAAACAACACAACAAACTTCAACCAAACAAACCCAACAAAAAACACAACTGCAAAGAAAGAAGCAGGGGAAGACAATACAAGTGGGAATAACTTAAAATACTCTTAATTGTTTTTTCTCTCTGCAAAAAATAATCAGCTGTTGTCATTTCTGCACATACCAGCAACCTTCTGCTGATCCATCGCCCTTGTCACAGTCCCTCGTGCTGCGTCTCCTTCCTCCACACAGTATTTATTTTGCCTGTTCGTTTTTGCTTTCCCCTTGCCAGTCCTGCACCCACTTCCCTGTGAAGGGCACCCACACCTGAAAGTTAGGAAATAAAAACTTTAGTAAGGAAACATTTCTTTTTTCTTCCAAATTCAAGCACTATATGCAGAGGGGAGGGTGTGTGTGGGGTGGTTCTTCATAGCTCCAAGGTTTCTAGTGTATTCCAAAGTAGTTTCTGCTCTTTATTTTGACTTCTTTAGTGGTATCATGAAAGCCTTTCCCTGCACACTGGGAATCTTCATCCTGCATGCAACAAATGGTGTTTTGTCAAAAATTCCTATCCATTTTAAATCAGTCAGGGTATGACTCGAAGGATTTTTCTTCTTTTCACAGCCTTTAAATAGACCAGCCTTATCTCCTCTTAATTACATGCATATGCAGAGTGTGTATACAGGGCAATCAATGAGCAGCGTTTCCAGCTTTGGAATTAGTTACTGGTGACTCAGCGGTTTGCTCTGCAAAGCATTAAATGGAAGTGGTATAAACAAGAATTATTCCTGATTTTTTCCCCAGAGTAATTTAAAGAAAGCACCTGGGAAAACCTAAAAAGACAACTAGGTAGATAACACTGGTAGTTAAAGTTCAGGAGTTTCCATGGGTGTGACAAGGAAGCCACACTAGTGGCTCAGAAAACTGGCTTGCCAGGGATTAAAAAACCCCCACAGCAGCTTCATAATATACACAGTGACTGCACAAATAACTTTCAAACACCCACAGAGTATAAACCCCTCTGGAATGGCAGTTATCAGAAGATGACCCTAAATCCCAGCAAGAGGTTTGGAAAAACCAGCCCTCATCCCAGCCTTCCTCCTAACATCTCTTACCCAGGGAGCATCACCCACCTTGCTGCGCGCTCATGGTTTCCTCCTTCTAAGTGTATTTGCAGTCACAAATGCAGTGGACACAAACTTAGACTGTGTCTTGTTTTCCTAGCCATCAGTGAGCATCCCAGATTCCCTGGCTGATGGTGTGGAAGCAGAAGGCTTACTGCTTTTGAATGGAGATGCCCAGTCATGCCCACATATAAGTTCTTTTTGGGACTGTCATTGAAATAGCACGGTGATTTTCAATGAAGTGAGACAGATCCCCTCAAAAGCTCTCTATATCTGCAATAAACCAAGATCTTTTATGCCAGGTGGGAGACCCTTATGAAAAAAAAATCACCAAGTTTCAATATATCATCTCAAAAAGACCCCAAAAAACCAACAAACCCAGAACACTGGGGTTTTTTTAAGAAAGTTTCACGTCAGATTCCTCTCCACTAGTGACTTTTCCCAGCTCTATCCCAAAACTGCATGGCAATATGCAAAGCATCACTTTGAAAAGGTGTGTTTTAAAAATCATTCACAAGTTGCTAACTTTTCCAGACTTAGAAGGCGATGCCTGATAAGGTATCTATTTCATGTTGTAAATAACTGAGTCTGGAATATAAATGTTTTGGTACGGCCTTGGAAAAACTTTTTCACGTAACTGGGCCTTGGGCTAGAGTGATTTTAAAAAATAACACTGCTTTTACAGTTCTTTTACTTCTGTTATCTATAGTAAATAGCCAGGCTTACCCTCAGGGCCACACTGTGTCAGACATACCATCATACACGAATTCTGCCCACCTTCAGTATTTTATTTTTTAACAGAGTGAAGATCCAGCAGCACACCCTGAAGATTGACAAAAATCTGGAATTCTTTTTGACCAAGGGAGGAGCAACCACTACAAACAAGGCAATGCAGGCAGCATGATGTCTCAGCTCCTGCCTTAGAATCACAGAATCATTAAAGTTAGGAAAGACCTCCAAGATAATCCAGTCCAACCATCCCCCTACCACGTATATTTCTAAATAAACTGTCCCTAAGTACTTCATCCAACCTTTCCTTGAACACCCTGAGGGGCAGCGACTTCACCACCTCTTTGAGCAGCACATTCCAATCACAGAACGTTAGGAGTTGGAAGGGACCTCGAAACATCAGCTAGTCCAACCTCCCTGCCAGAGCAGGAACAAGCAATGTCCAACCACTCTTTCTGAGNGTTCTCTCTTGTCCTGTCGATAGTTATCTGCGAGAAGAGGCTGAGTCCCAGCTCCCCACAACCTCCTTTCAGGGAGCTGTAGAGAGCAATAAGGTCTCCTCTTAGCCTCTTCTTCTCCAGGCTAAACATTCCCAGCTCCTTCAGCTGCTCCTCATATGATTTGCACTCCAGCCCCTTCCCCAGCTTCTCTGCCCTTCTCTGGACTCACTCCAGGACCTCGATGTCCTTCTGGTAGTGAAGGACCCAGAACTAAACCCAGTATTCGAGGTGCAGCATCACCAGAGCTGAGCACAGGAGGACGATCACCTCCCTGGTCCTGCTGGCCACGCTGTTCCTGATACAAGCCAGGATGCCATTGGCCTTCTCAGCCACCTGGGCAGACTGCTGGCTCATGTTCAGGTGAGTGTCAACCGACACGCCCAGGTCCTCTTCCTTACTTGTCCTTTTCCTTACTGCATGCCCTGGCTGCACTCCATGATGCTGTGATATCCTGTCCACATAGGTCCCAAGTAATTTGATGGCTGCTAGGGCAAAGCTGAACTTGTGCCTCACTTGAGGGCTGAAGGAATGAGTGTAGCACATTAAAATAAGGCAGCAGGTGGATCCTTTACAGGTTTCTGCTGCCTTCCTTCTTATGAGCCTTGAAGATTCGTGTGATTTGAACCTTGAAGTGAGAGGAAAGCAAACAGAGTAACTTCCACTACCCACACGGTGATTATGCGAGGCTTTATTGATGGGTAGTTTTTAATGTGATCTCCAAAAGAAAGTTGTTGCAGAGGAAAGCTGATGTAAAAATGCCAATTATTCCTGTTTTAATATAGATCTTATGCCGTGTACACTAAAGATAAATATAATTGACGTTTTGGAAGGACTGACAGAGGTGTCACAGATATTTCCCATGTTTCTGATTCCACTCTTCCCATTCTTTAGCATTAGAGACAAAGCTGTGAAATACAGAGTGATCTGCTTTGGGTTGCACTGTTCACCAGTTCCTCACCATGGAGCATGTATTTCTGTTTCCCTGAATTAAATCCTCTGCAAGATTTGCTGAGCTGATTGCCAGCACCCACGGCCAGTGCTCCACCTTGTATGTATGAAGCAGGGCGCAGTGGTCCCTCCTCACCCAAGCCCAGGCACAGCACCCAACCAGGGGCAGGCAGCACTGTGGGGTCATGTGCAGATGTGGCCGATGCTTCTCTTGTCACGTGATGCTATCCATGCATCGACACAGAAGAGGCAAGTCCCCAGTGAAATTTCTGCCCTGCCCTGTGAGCGTTGTTCAGTGTCTCTGTTGGGATTGGTTGGATGATGGACACTAGATGACAGCAGGTTAACACCACCTCAGCTGTGACAGCCACATGTCTTGTGACAGTTTTGCAGCTCTCATGACTGTGAGCCCCCAGCCAAGATCTTGGCCTCACTGCAGCCAGGCAGAACTACAGAGCCTGGGTTTCAGTCAGGCTTCAGACCCTTGCAAATGCTGGTGAGTGACTCAAGTCAAGAGATAATCTCAGCATATCTCCAGGAGTCCTGCTTCCTCTGGGTTCCCATGCCACCAGGTTCTGCCTCCCCTGCCACCTAACCCATCCTTCCTCAAGCCACCTTGGTCTCTCTCTCCATGCCTTCAGCAATTCATTTTGGTTTCCCTTGTCCATTTTTACTACTGAGCCTTTTTCACCATCCCAAATTCATAGGCATCCTTAGGGCCTCACAGCCTGTAGCCCATCTTGTCTATAACTTCTCTGGTTCCTCCCAGCTCTGCTTCCTGCCGAATGAGGATATGAAAGGGCAAAGATGCCCAAGAGCCTTGGTCTCCCTTACCACAGATCACATCTCTTCACAGCTGAGGTTACAAGCCACGGTTACACAAGCAATAATACTGGATCTGTGTACTTCCAGACTTTTTTCTCAGCATATTTATCCTGGAGCAGGCATCTCCATTGAATTTGTCATCGTGCACAATGCAGGTCATGTCAACGTGACACCTTTATGCTAACCCTGCATCTGTTCTGGTTTTACATTCAATGTATAGCTGGGATGGAAGTGATAGACAGTGCCTGATCTGGCATAAAGCCTGGCTGTTCCAACTTAATCCATCAGAATTTTAAAAATAAACTGGAACTGGCAGGGAGAGTTTATTCCATATAAATACTTGGTCTCATACTGCAGCGCTTTTTAATCCTGCCCTAAAGATAAATTCATTGTGTCATCACACCACTCCCTTTGTCCTTTGGTGCTTCAGTTCTTCTGTAACTATAAATAGGGATCCCAGCACTTCAGTAATAGGATTCACACAAATTCCTCATGGAAGTGCACGCCTACCTGGGAGCAATACAGAACTGATACTGATCATTTCATCTGACCAGCACTAAAATCCTCAGATTAACCCAAAAACACGTCAGAGTGTTGAGGGGAGGCGTGTATAATCAACTGTACCCTGAGATGAACGTATCCACAATAGACGTGGCTGTTCACTGAATGGGGCAGTTATGAAAAATACTCCAAAATACTCCAAGCAGTGAAACCCTTGCAGGATTGGGGGCCAAGATGGAGCTGTTTGGAAAAAGCATAAATCTGTCTGGAAAAAAAACACCAACCAAGCAATGAAGAACAGTGTGCTAATTCCAACAAGTGCTCGAGATATGCTCAGATCTTACTTTACATTTCTTATGGAGCGGTGTGCATGGAAAGCCAGCGCTACACTTACTCCTGCTGGGGAAAGATCTGAGCTCCAGATAAGGTTTTTTCTTTTTAAGTCTTAGTAACACATCTCTCTTTACACGCTTGAACTTGATCCTGAAAACTGCTGAGTTCCATTCGTTGATTGACTCTGTGACTCCACCTGAATAATAATTTTTAAAAATCACACCTGGGTATTTTAAATATAGTTCTCTGGATCTAAAAGAGAAAACTTTCACAGTCAGTAAACTATGCATCAAACACTTAGCTGTGTTAATCAGAGGACGGAGGAAACACTTGAAGTGAGCTGACGCAAATGCTACATTTTAAGGAGTCAAAAGATATTGCTAAAGGAAAAAAAATGTCCTTTTCTGGTGATAAATCAATTAATCAGGGTTTTTTTTTACTCAAGACTCAGGTGAAGACAATGAAAGTTAAGAAAGTGAGAGCACAAGAAGTTTATAGATTGCTTTGAAAGACTAACAGACATTATTGGTGGGATTTCTTTAAAGAAGCCATGTTATCATCAACCATAGCTCAAAACAAGAGACCTTAGGCTGCCCAGAACACACAGCGTGTAGGATTGCCTCGACAGGCCAGGGAAGAGCAGGCGAATGTGGTTTGAAATCTGGGATGAAACAAAGTGATCTTTTCCCATCTCCTGATTAATTACATTGGCAGAAACAAGCTGCTTAATAAGGTTGCTTTGGGTGAGAGATGCAAACCTGAATCCATTCCCCTTAATTTAGAGGTAAAACCCAGCTAAGCCTGTGGAGTTTCTGCATTGTTTAGAATACACATTGGGTCAGGCTGAGCTTTATTCCACAAGTTGCAGCTCCAGCAGTAGGCTCACAATGCAAAGTCTTTGGCAGCAATTCAGCCCTAAGCGATCGCTGCCCCTCACCACTGGTGAGTACCTCTGTGCTCCGCTCTCTTGGTTGTGCTGGTCCTCCTGGTTTCTGCATCAATGCTGTGAATCAGGTCAGGAAACTGATCTGGCTGAAAAACAGCATTCCTGAAAATGTTTTGGGTTAGATTTTTTCTTCCAACGAGGTGTATCTCCACAACTGGTTTCACCCAGGATGAGCGGCAGCGGCCAAAAGCAGGGGTGGTGGGCTGCCATGCTCAGGCAGGTGTGAATGGAAGGTGAGGACAGGTCTACGTTCAGCCAGTGTTACTGCCAAGGACACGCAGCAACATGACTTTGAACCACATCTCGTCTGGGCACATGTCCCATACGGAGTCCCACCAGAGGAAGACAATGCTCCTTCAGTTCAAACGCGAGGGACTTGTGGTTCAGAACAGAAAAAGCCGTATTATTTCCTCTCTTGCTAAACATTTCTGAGCAGTTAAAGTGTTTGCCCTGTTGACAGGTGTGAAATCCTGCCTGGTCACTAATCCCTTACCTGCTCCCAAGGATAACTGACTCCTAAGCAGAAACGTTGCCTGCAGCATTTTCAGTTGGGAGGTAGCCCAGCTGCTGCAGAACAAAGATCCGAACTTGCTGATAATCCAGCAATGCTGGGGTTACATTACCAATCTTGCCCACACCCTGAGTCATGTGTCTGCTGCCTCAGTTCCTTCTTTTTGCTTCCCTGATGAGCACATGCATGCACTCACATGCATGTGTGCACAAACCACAGGCTGGGGGGTCCAGGAGAGCTTCCTGCATTCAGATTTATGCAGCCTAAATTCCACTTAAAGGAGTTTAAGGCGTAAATACTTCTGGATTCTCAGATGCAGCTAAAATAAACCATTGAGCTATGGACCTCAGTGGAGTTTATGCAAGAGCGTGGTCACAGGGGTCTGGCTTGTTGTAGGTACACTGTACATAGAGCTGGTTGCTCTCTCTAGACAACCAAAGCTGCATATTTTTGTGTCCTCCTGTCTTGGCTGCCTCTGTCCATTCTCGCTCCTTTTCTGAGGACACTGCTAGTTCCTCTGCTGCATGTTAGCCCCCTGCTCAACTTTCGTCCTGATGGTTGGCAGAGCCCCCATCCATTCCTCACCTGCCCCCAGACTCTCCCTCCGCAGATGAAAGGTGAGTCTAATTATAAATCTCACTCTCTAGAATCAACAGTGTGGCTACTTCATGTTAGCTCTTCCATCTTTGGGAGCCACACACAGTAAACTGAGGGCAGCACCGACTCGTGACAGCATGGTGCCCCAGCCAACTGCCCTGGGGTGCAGCTGGGACCACAGGAAGGGTCCCCATCCCACTGCCGTGAGCCAGCCAGTTCTCATCACCTCTTGCTCTGGAAGTTTAGTACTTTCATCTCTTAGTATTGGGCTCTTGCTATCATGACCCTTATAACAAGGTCTTTTTAGACTATATTTAAAAAAAAAAGCATATATTTGCTTTCCACTGCTGTTTTCAGGAACGGTCATTTGCATTTGCTTGCTTTTTCAGCATGCTGACATGCAAATATCCAGAACGCTCTAACAGATCTCCATTCAGAGCTGCTCATGTTAGCGCCCGAGAAGCTGAGCATCCTTTGCTCTGTATACAGTTCTTTCTTCTGCAAATAAGGCTGGAATTAATTCCCCATCAGGATAAATCCTTTGCAGGTGAAAGCCTTTCAGAACTCAAAACATCTGAAAAAATTAAGTCAGCAGCTTCCCTAAACATCTTAAAATCTTCAAAAAGAGTAAAGATGAGGAAGAAAAAAATCCACGGAGGACAGCCAACAACTCTGAAAGAAAGCCCGTGTGGAGCTATGGAAGTGTTTGGATGGGAGGCTTCCCCAGGGTGAAGTGTTGCTTAACTGCAGGGCTGCTTGAAATGACCTGTCTGTGTTTAAACTCCAGATTCGGTTCAGTGCTGTTCACCCAGGCATGTTCGTAGCCAACCTCAGGCAGAGCCAGCACGCTGACTTCTCAGGAACTGGGGTGGGTTTTTTTCTTTTCTTTTTATTTTTGGAACTAGCTCAGAATTAGTTGTGTAATTATAGCTTAAATTATAAATGACCCACAGTGATAAGAGACATGCCTTAGCTCTCCACTGCACACGCCTGTTTGAGCTATTTCCCTCTGGGTATTGCCCTAATGCAGGTTCTCCTCAATGTCCAGTACAGAGTTATTTGTTCATATGACTCAGGAGTTTTAGGGAGGGTGGAATCTGGCTACCTGATTTTCCCTGAGTTTTGTAAGAAAGCAGGAAAAGAAAGGGAGGAATAATTTTATTTTCCTCAGATGCTATCAGTGCTTGGTCATATTTTATTTCTTCTTGGGACCCCTGGTCTTTCTTTGACTTCCCCATTGCACACCTAAACTCCTTTCTTCTGGAGCACATGGTTTTTCTGAGGATTTTGGTCATCCTACCTGGAGAATGAAGTATAGTGGGGTCAGTATTTTGGAATGACCCTTCAAGGCATCCCTTGGGTACCAGTGGGCTGAACAAGTCTGTGAAGCCAGGAGAGTAGGAATGTAGTGAAGAGGAGGTGATCACTTGGTCGAGACACCAAATGATGGATGTGTTTATCAGACAGTGAACTACTTTGATTGGTAAGTCAGGAGACTAAGTTATCAAGGCAAGGAGATGGGGCAAGATTGAACCTCTCTTCATTTTGTGGAACCAGAGGCAGAAGCCTTGCTGGAAACAGGCATTTCTCCTCCCTACTCCAGAGAGTAGTTTGACAGATGAGCTTTCCTACAGAGCAGAGATCCTCCTAAGCCTTCCTCCTGCTTTCCATTTCAGCTTTTCTGACCCCTGAGGGCTTTTCCCCCCTACAATTCAAGAGCCAAAGAGAAAAGTACATGCAAACCCCTACTTTTTTACCCTTCTTCCTGAATTTCTCTATCTGGGTTAATTTTGTCGTTCTTGGGTTTACTGTTGTATTTTCTCTCAAGTTTCATGGATCCTACAGGCCCCTTTATCTGTGATACCACCGAGACTTTTCCATCAGGATTATATATATACAGAGCAGACATCTTCGAACACATTCTACCTACTACAAGGAGCAACACACCCAGATCACTGGTGGTGTTTAGACTCCCACTGACTTGTTTGGGTGTCCCAATTCAAGGAAAATCTGCAAAAGAAAAGACAGCATGAGCAGAGTTCCTCTTGACCTTCCCTTATCTGTAGACAGAGACATGGGTCCATAAACTCAATGTTTAGTTAAAACATAACTGCTGGTACTGTGAAGTTTGTGATGAGGAAAATGAAGTAGAGATCAAAAGATTTGCATTTTTTGTGGATTTAATTTTCTTCTTCGTCTTTGCACTTTGGTCATAAACATTGCTGTTCCCCCTCTGCCCTCCTGTTCCATATGCTGAAGATTAAGTTGGGAAATACTTTCAGAAGAGACGTGAGTATACAGAAGGAGTATTAGACTGTGACCTTAGAGCTGCTTTTGAAGATTTTGAAGGCTGCATGGCAAACATTCTCAGTATTTCCAAATTCTCAGAAAAAAAAAAAAAGAGAGATTCATAGATTGCTCTTCATTAATTTAAGTGTGCTAACTAATTGGCCACATGTATGTTTATTCCCCTCCCTCTCCTGCATGCACACGCAGAGCAAAGCCAACACATATATTCCAAGAGGCCTGAAAAGAGATAATGGACCCACAGTATTACCTCAATAGCTACTGGCATGGAACGAAAAGTAAACAGCAAAACAGGAAAAGGAAGGCTAAAACTAGATTAAACAGATTGCTGTATTCAAGAGAGTGCAGTCATCTGGGAACTTTGTGAAAAAAAAGAGAGAGTTGAAAGGAAAAGTTAAAACAAATAGCATACAGTCCTCTCTTGTATTTTTGAAAGTCCCTCACCAGCTGTGTGGTAAAATGCCTTTAACAAACCAGCACTCAGTGTAAAACTTCGATGGACAGAGTTAACCTTTCATTCACTAAGGTAAGCAAAATATCAGATCATTCCTCATCACTGGAATTCAAATTAGGCCCAGAGTGTTTGACAGGAGCTGTGAGGAGGATGTCAGGGATCCAAGAGGAGCTTGTCTCAGTTACAGAGAGGGGGAAAAAGAAATATGTCATTTCTCAGGATAAAGACATGCTACCAATAGAAAGTTATGCTGCACATACATAAGAGAATATGGCTCTAATTATCTGTAAGAAAAGATGCACAAAAATCAAGGTGATTTAAAAACCTGGCCTATCACCAAAGCCAGCTAGATCTCTCGCTGTTTCTATCATTTGAAGCCAAAATCTCCTGCTGAAGACTCTAGTCCTTTTTAATCCTGATTTGGATTTGAACTTGAAGCCTAGGTCCTAGAATAAATCAAACCCAGATCCTAACACGTTCTTTCCAGACTATTTCTGATAACACAACCTTTATAGAAATAACCTGGCTTCGCTTCTGCAGTGATTTCCAAGAGCTACAACCAGGAATTCTGCTACTTTCCTGGCTGACTTTACAAACATACCTTTACAGGTTAGCTGATGGAGCAAAAACCAAACCCTACCCTCCATCACCACTTAGTTTTTATATTTGGAAATATGAAAACTGCCTTAGAATAAAGACTCTATTGGGACAACCCATCACATGAGTTAGAGAATACTTTTCCCTCTTGTCTGAGGGTAATCAAATTGCTGGCAGTATTTCTGAGTTCTGCTGCAGCCCCATAAACTGAAAGAGCTTTTTGGACTAAAATGTGTTGCTCAGTGGGCAGAAGGCACAGAACAAGACTATTCCACTAAGTTCTCCTATTGTCCTACCAAGAGTATGATATTTGGGCAAGTGCTGTCTTTTTGATGGAGACTGTAACACAGGACTCTTTCTCCTTCATCATGCAGTTTTCTGGCCAGAAAAATCCCTTTTCTTTTGATTAGACCAGCCTGGGCTAGTGAATCCCAGCCTCACATGCAAGTGTTTACAACTGAATTTATTCAAGAGCAAGATGTCTCTCCAGAATTCGAGCTCAGGCAGCTAAACCTACATTTCCAATTAGTTTTACATAGGACATTACTTTTAGTTTATCTTTCAACAGCCTCGTGCAGCAAGCATTTGTCTGACCTGTTCCTAAATATTAGTTGCATTTCAGTTTCCAGGCTATGGACATCCAGATAGACCTGAAGACTACAGTTTTCAATGAAAAATGTTATATTGAAGCACAAATGGAACCTGGAAGGCAGGGATGGTACTGCTGCCTTGTCAGCATTAAGGAAAAGGGGGTACTCGCAGAGGTCACCACTTCTCCCAACAAGCCAGTCTTTAGGGAGCAAAACATTCCCTATATGAAAGGAGCTTTTGATGCATCTTTGAGTGATTTGAGAGCTGAAAGCCATTTACAGCATCACAGCTGATGGAAGATGCTAGTGAAGCAGAAGGTGGAATTTAAAACTCCCACAGAGCTCGGAGTTACTGTGAGGGGGGAGCAAGACCTCTCACTACACCAAGAGTGCCTGGACTCCTGTGGACACTTCAGGCTTACGTTAGCCCTGACTGCATTGAATCAAGTCTTGTTTGGGTGCCCTGGCAAGGTAAGGTCATCACTAGGGTGATTTGTGCTGCAGATCTCTGAACTGTTTCTGACCTGTAAATGAGCAGGGGTCTCAAGTTCTAGGCCAGACAGTATCGTAACCTTCATCAGTACAAATATTTGCCCTGAAAACTAGAGAATGTTTTGAAGAAGCTGCACGTTACAAGGGTACACATGGTATTTCCACTTGGATGAGCCATAGACACCAGAGATCATTTCACAGACCTGGAAGTGTCCTGACAAGATAGGAAGCCACAACAAAACAAGGGAGGGCTTATATATAGGAACCGAGCAGCAGCTCCCACTCACCATCATTTCATTTTGCTGAAGATTCCAGGTACCAGCACCATAGAAACAAAATTAAGCTATAAAGCCCCAAGATGTGATACTCATTCCTTAGCTACGAGCCTTTGTGCTCACAGGTAATGTGGGAAGTGTGCCTATTTTAGCAGCCACATCAGAGAGTGAGTTTACAGCTGGACTTGCCCCTTTCTTCTAGCCGCTCCCGCTGGTGCCAGATGGGTTTTCAGCCCTGGTTCCTGCATCGTCCTGCATTCCCCACCCAGAAATGCTTCAAGATCTAAAAGTCTAGGAGAAGCAACCTTCAGCTGCAACCCCTGCACCCAGAGGAATGCAGGTGGGAGACAGCAGTCTGTAGTTACTTCAAGGACTGCAAATAGAGGGGAAAAAAGTACTTGAGGAGATGAAACCCTGGTCCAAATGGAATCAGAAGGAATTTAGCTGTTTACATGAATGAAGCCAGGATTACCCCTCTAGCCAAGATGATAAGACCCTGAAGTTTATCTATACATTTACTCTTGTTTTCTGCCAGCAATAAACACAGTAAAAAAGATAAAGATGTATCAAAGCAGCTGACTCTGCTACAAAGAACGTTTCTCCTAGCTTCAGGCCACAAGATTATCTTGCACAAAGCAGTAAGTATGAAAGCTGTTGTGCAAACAGGACACATGGTTGTTTGTTTTGTCATATCACAGCTAATCATAACCCTTTCAAAACGCTGAGCAGGTAGTGTGGAAAGCACTGCGCTGTCATTGCTGCGGAAGGTAATGGCTGCTCGATTGGAGAGCCACATTAAACCACCCAAGCCACGGGGTTTATGCATCCTTGTACTGGATGTCTCAACTCCCCTGCTCTTGAAAATGAACATGGATTATGGGCAAGAGCTGATCTGAATGTAGACTTTGACATACTCCAAGACCTGACTCAGTTATGATGCCATACGTAATGCTGCTATAGCTTTGATATACTGTCTCTCCATGCTGCATCAAGGGAAGAGGGCGTATCCCAGTGTCAGGGAAGACAGCAGGCCTGCTAGCAGCCTATCTCTCTTCTCCCAAGATTTAGGCTCTGACAATATTCTTCTGTTCCCATGAGAAAGGAGAAGGTACTCATGCTGAGAGGATCTTAATAATCACATTCTCAAAACACAGCGGCGTTGATAGGGGTACAGGCTACCCTAAACCAAGAAGCAGTTATGGGAAGGTACTTGGGAGTAATGGAATATGTTAAGAACCAACCATAATAAGAGGGTCAAAACAGCAGGTGTGTGGATACTTTGAGGCATTAAAGGTAAACTAAGGATATTTAGTTATAAGATAGGTTTATCAGAATTCGTTATAATTACTAACCAATCAGTACGGTATGAACAGTGTGTGTAACCAATTAGCAGTTTTTTAGCTTGCCACGTTTGCAGTAATAAAGGTATATAATCTGTGTGATTTCACCCAAAGTGGCTTCACCTAAAATTCATATCAAATTGTGTGTTGCTCTCTGCCGGTCGCCGCATCCCAGAGGTGTGCTGCTCACTGCTTGTGAGATAACGTAGAGGCAAAGCGTCCATCGGTTAGAGGCTTGCTTTTACCTGGGTTCATACAGGAATCCTAGAGAAGTGACCATTTAACCTCAACCAGCCATTGACAATTCAGTGGTTGAAGAGAGTTGTCACAAGGAGGAGGACATCAGAGCTGAGGAACCCACAACAATTTGTTCTGCGTTGCTGCTGAGGGTACTGCCTTTCCAGCAGAGCTGGCAGCTCACCTGTCCGCACTGTGCAGCCCAAGGTCTGGCACATTGACTGATGCCCTCAGGAGTTTGAACCCAGGCATGGACTGTGCAGGATTCTGGCAAGGGGCAGCTGGCAACAGCAGGGACAGGGAGGACAGAAGAGAGGCTTGAGATTGCAGCCTGTTTTCCATCACAAGTATAGCATACAGGCTACTGACCATTGGTCTGGTGCTTGTTTCCTAGAAGGATGCTGACACAGGGGTTCCCCACAAAACACCGACAGCTAAGGCTTTTTGAAAGCTTCCCCCATATCAGGAGATTTAACCATATTTGATTAGTTTCCAGTTCTGATTTTTGCTTGTTGCAAGCACCACAGGCTCAAAGGCACCAAGAAAAATGTTTGTTGAGTGACCAGAGGCTAAAAGGGCATCAGCTTTCCTGATCCTGATGGACATGACAGGTTGCAACGTTCTTCCTTCCCATCATGTGGCCTGACACAAAAGGAAGAGACTTACGCAGCTCTCCTCCTCCCCTGACATCCTCCTGGAGACCTCTCCTGTGAGCACAGCACTCTGGACACAGCCCGCGTGTCAGCAGGACCCTGTTTCCTTTCTCCTCCTTCCAGCTTGTACCAGACAGCAGTAACTAAATGGAAATTTTTACCTCTGTTTTTCCACCACCAGTAACATAAGGTTTAGTCACATATGTCCCAGTCATTTGGCACCCCAAAACTGGCACCTGAAATTGTATTGCAAATTCAGGGCTGTTGTCATCAGCATTGTCATCAGAAGGCTGGGGAAGAAATGCTCATGAGGGCACGTAGCCATAGGACAAGGGGTGATAGTTTTAAACTAGAAAAGGGGAGATTTAGGTTGGATATTAGGAAAAAAAAATCTTCAATATGAGGGTTGTGGATCACTGGCACAGGTTACCCAGAGAGGTGGTGGAGGCCCTATCCCTGGAGATATTCAAAGTCAGGCTTGATGGGGCTCTGAGCAACCTGATCTAGTGAAGGTGTCCCTGCTCACTGCACAGGGGTGGGACTAGGTGGCCTTGAAAGGTCCCTTCCAACCTTACACATCCTATGATTCTATCCCCTCACTTCATTAGGATCAGGAGCAGCTGAGCCTGTGGAAGCAAGGTCTGTTTCAGTTCCTGGGCTGTTCTTGGGCCAGTTACTGTCCTTGATGTTATGGCGGTAAAGCCAGGCATCAGCATGTACATCAGCCCACTTCTGTCTTGCAGAGTCTGCTAGACAAGCTCCCAACAGAGGTGTGAACTTCCCCAATTAATCTTAACGAAGTGTTAACTTCAAAGCTGAGCTGCAGCCATTTATAGGTTGACAGAACCCTACAGAAAAAGCCTCCCAGCTCGACTCATTAAAAAAAACAGCTCCAAGGGGACAGAATTGGTCAAGTTTGGGGGTTATTCTGGGATCTGGAAAAAATCCCACTTCACTGGCAGCCTTTGCTCATGTACCACTTCCATCACAGCTGCATTGTTAGGAGACCAAAGGGTCAGGCAGCCAGACTGGAAAAACTGTACAGTGAGTGCACGCTAAAAATATCACTGGAATGGAGCAGATGGAGTGAGATAGAGAGGCCCAGATGATGGAGGTGGTAAGGAGCTGTGTAAGCATATTGAGCCAAGCGATGACCTTGCTCACACTGTCTCTGGCCAAATTCAAGTCCTGGGCACAGATTTAATTTATGTATTCCCACAGCCCTGTTACCCAGGGATTCAGGTCTTTCACCCTGAAAACAAGCAAGCATGTGCTTCAAATTGGCCTGCAGATGCTTGTAACATTACTCTTAGCTTTGCTAGCTCTTCCAGCCACTGCTGCATTAGTGCAGTTGGAAGCATGAATCCACATCACAGACCCTATATATATAGGGCTTGGAATAAGTCCTTCGTTTGTAAGGATCATTAATTGCATTTTCCTGATACAATGCCATAGAAGCAGAGCCTGTGTGAGGAAGTCTCCTTTGAGCTCCCTGCCTGGTTTGCAGCCAAGAAACCCACCTAAGAACTGGGGAGGAAGATGTAATTTGGAGACTCAGGCTGGGACCTGTCAGGACATAGTCACTTCCTACTCCCAACATGAACTGGTTGATCTTTGTACTCATTTGTTACTTGAAACTAGTGTTTCAAGAGCTACACTAGAGCTGGTGTAGTTTTGGGGGGACTATATAAAAAGACCAGCAGCACATTCCTGGGGGTACATGCCACCAGATCAGCCTTACACAACTCGCATTAAGGTGCTCCACCAAGTGAAAACTCAGGTAACTCATTTTTGCCCATCAAAGGCATCAGGGAAAGCATCACCTCTGAAACAGCATGGATCAGCCTGATACAGCCCAAGGAGGCGAAGCCCTGTGCTGAGCAATGCAGATAGCATTCCGGATATGAGAACTTAGATGTAAGATGAAGATCCTTCCTGGCACTTCACTCCAGTCTCCCTTGAAGACTTCTGACTCAGCAGATTATTAATTGCCAGAACAGGCCTACATCTGCCTGTGTAAGCATTAAAAATATAAAAAAAGAGGTTAAATTAATTATTCCTATTTTGAGGAGTTTGGGAGTAACTTGCTGTGTTGCCATGGATGCAATTTTGTTTATAGCATTGTTTTTTCCCCTCATTATTAGCCACTATTAGCTAACAAGAAAAACAGAGGGTCATTTCCAGCCCTGTAACAGGTCTCTGACCTCTGAGGTACTGCCAGGTAGTAGTGGGTCACGGCACTGGAAGCCTTAGCTTGGCTGAGAGATGCGTGTCAGTCAGATGGTACAGGGTCTGATCAAACAAGCAACCATTCTTCCAGCTCCACAAGATTTTCAGCAGAACATGTCAAAGCTAGCCATGCTCACCAGGGCCAGGAAGCAGTTATTGTCACATCACAGTTATTTCATGGCAGCGGTTACTGCATGTTCTCCTCTCTCTGAAGTGTCTCATTAGAGGGAACAGGCTAATGGGCTGAGCTTGGCAACAGCAGACTCAGTCAATAGCGGAGCAGGGGGAGATCTTCCACCCTGCTTAGGAGTTATTCTAACTTACACAGTTATAAGGTGACTGGGGGAGGGGGGAAAGGATCTTCCAACAGCTTCCAGCTGAGAGATTTGTTGAGCTTCTCTAACACTGCTCAGTCATGAAAATAAATCAACAGCTGCCAGCAAGTTTTTGTACTTCAGGCAGACTATTTCTTCCATTGGAAGGGGCATGTTAGTGGATGTTTACTAAGACACATGAGGTGACAGAGCTCTACAAGGTGCCTGCTTGTTCTATCCTGGCAGGGAACAGCTATTGTGTTCTTGGTGGGACAAACACTGCTAACTGCTAACCCACCAACGTGGGTGTGCAGGGAGAGCAGGTTGGGCTGCACAGGTTACACAGCCACTCTTCACCCTGTAAGCACAAGCTCTGGAAAGAGCTAAGCACACAGCATCTCTCAAAACAATTGCTTTTCCAGCCAACTCTGTGTCCAACTTGAGGCTCTTCTGGGCTGTGTTGCACTCCCCAAAACCTGACCTTAATCTACATACAGAAGCACAACAGAATAGCTGCACTTGAGTTTGATTTGTCAGATATAGTCATTAACCTTTTTAGTTTTAATTACATACCTGGTACGTTCTTCACTTAGAAGACTTCAGACACCAGAAACCAATTCACTAGCAAAACAATTATTCTACTTTCACAGACTAATTATTAATGTTCAAATGGAAATTTTATACACTGAAATCTTATGATTCCAATTAAAAGCATTAAAAAAAATCCATACTTCCTTCATGCTTTTTTGTCACACCTTTGTTTTGAATATTATCTTTACAGAATCACAGAACTGTAGGGGTTGGAAGGGACCTCCAGAGATCATTGAGTCCAACCCCCTGCCAAAGCAGGGTCCCTAGGACATATCACACAGATAGGCCTCTAGACAGGTCTTGAATATCTCCAGAGGAGACTTCACAATCCCCCTGGGCAGCCTGTCCCAGTGCTCTGTCACCCTCACTGTGAAGAAGTCTTTCCACATATCGGTGCACAACTTCCTGTGCTCCAACTTGAGGCCATTGCCCCTTGTCCTGTCCCCACAGACACTGAGAAGAGGCTGGCCGTTTCCTCCTGTGTCCCACACTTCAGATATTTATAAACATCGATCAGATCCCCTCTCAGGCTTCTTTTCTCAAGGCTGAACAGCCCCAGTTCATTCAGCCTTTCCTCGTAGGGGAGATGCTCCAGGCCCATAATCATCTCCGTAGCCTTCGCTGGACTCTTTCCAGGACATCCCTGTCTTTTTTAATGACATTTCCATTTACAGGATTGTTAAAGGGTAAATGAAATTATGAGTTCTACCTGCAAAAAAAAGATGTTTATTGGCCTAAATTCACAGGTCAATATCCCACACCACAAATGAAATTAAGAAAACGAGTTTTTTTTTCTTTTTTCCCCTACTGATACAGTAGTGAACCCTCCTCTTAATCACAAGTGCTGTTGCCCTGTTGGCAGTCCAGTGGGATGAGACTTCTGTTGTGTTTAGTTGGGTGAACAAAGTGTTTAGAAAGGTCTGAGGACTGAGCATTCAAAGAAATGCCCAGGTTTCTACACTGCTCAGCAGAAATGGATGACGGTCATGACCCTGTGTATCTTACCATGTCAAGCTGTCTGCAAGAAAATGGATTTGGCCCATCAAATCCAGCACTTCATCTCCGTTCTGCAAAGCCTCTCAGAATGAGAAAGGAAAGAAGAGGGAGCAATGGACTGCAAGCGACAGGCTGCAGAGGCAGTAGTGACAGGGAGTCTGAAATATACCGCAGACGTTGCTGTATTAGCAGCTCAGAGATGGAGATGGCAAGGCCAGCAGCGAGCTGGAAATGGAAGACTCATCTGGACAGAAAGAGAGATGATCTGAACTTCCACACACAATTTGATCTGTAGCCAAAGCAAAAACATAGCTTGTGTCTAAACAGCCAGCGATGCCGCTTCACGTAGTTTGCCTTTCTCAGAGCTTTTGTTTCCAGGCTGTTGTTCCGAGCCTATAGAAGAAGCATTTTATCTCTGCAGACAATAAACCCCATGCAACTATGGTTATAAATCAGCATGGCCATGGAACAGCTCTCATTCAACAGCAACTTGTTAATTTGCGAGCTGCCTTTCTTGATTACAGCAGCTTCCTCTCCGTCCTGCCTTGGCTCCTGGAAGAACACAGTGAAGATTTTTACCCAAGGCAGTTTTTAGCCCTCAAACTTGTCACCACCAGCTCACTCTGGCAGGTCTGAACATCTCACCTGGCTTCCTAATTCTATACCAAACTGCCTATGCATTAAAAAAAATATTATTTTAGTCTACTATTAATAACTTTATTATTATTATAGTAATTTTGATTAATGACTAACACTACATCAGCTTTGCTTGGGACAGCATAACTGAAATTAGATACTGTGAGTTGTTGAGGTAGATGCAGGTGCTGCAGTGTGCTGTCTGTGCAGTCAGGCATGGTCAGACCATGAAGATAACTCCCCATGCACATCACATTGTATCCCACGTTGTGTCCAAGCTTACTCTTTCTGTCAATCAATACGTCAATGCTCTTCAGTACTAGTTCAGTCAACACTGATGCTGGCAATAGTTTTATACACTCTGGTAGTGTACTGCTCCCACTTCTTTTCTGCCAGTCACTAACTCAGTGTCTTCTTTAAGACTCAGCAGTTTTGTAAGAATTGGAAATCCTGCTGCCACACCACGTTCAGACAACACCAGCCTGGAGCCACTCTGCTCTGGCTTTCCCAAACGGACCCTTTTCTGGCTGTCCTAACAGACCTTGTCTTAATCTCATGAATTGCTCACTGAGGCGATGGTTTTATCTGGGTGGTTTAGTCTCTGAGTCTCAGTGGGTGTCTCTGGGGCAACTCACAGTTTTTTGGGGCAAAGTGGCAGAAGATTGGAAGCTGTTTGGGTTTTATCAATCATGTTGAGTGTTAAGTTGTTATTGAAAACCTTGGGTTTTTTATAATTTTTCCCCAGTGTTAGATATTGTATAAATTAAATACATAGCATATATGTTATATATAAATATAGAATACTATCGTCTTGATTTATCATTTAAAATATAGGCTCATCCTCTGAATTGAGTTTAGAAGGGGACATCACATCTTCCTGCCAAGACTTGAGTTCTCCCACCAGTTTTAACTCTTTTATAGGTTAGCTGCTGTGGACACTGGTCTACAGGAGATAGACAGCAGCACTGCTCACACAGAGCATCCTGCTTCCCCACTCACTTTGTGCACTGTGTTTCGCTGAACACCAGACAATGTAAAAGCTCTTTGCTTCATCCCCTTGTTACATGATCTTGGCTTCCAATAACACCATCCTTGTCTCGCCAGAGCCTGCGTCAAGAATAAAACATATCCTTTACAGGAACATCTGTCAAGGAAAGTGAAAATTTTATCTGGGAGGGTAGCTTAAAGAGATTAAAGTAACTCTGAAGCTTGCCACCTGCAAATGCAGCTCAGCTGCTTCTGCTTCATGCAATTTTACTGTTCTACAAAATTATCTGTAGAGATAGCCCTTGATTTCAAGAGATGATGGGCCTGGATCGAGTACCCAAATCTGGGCTGAGACCCTTAGAAACTCCTCAGCTCTGACTCGGAGATGTGAGCAGCAGGGCTGTCCGGGGTGTGAGTAACTGGAACGTATACAAGGGTGATGGTGATGTAATTTGTACAGCTGGGACATCACATGAAAGCCAAAGAAAAATAAGAAACAACACATTCATAAACACAGACACACACGGATTAGTGGGAAGTTTCACCTCAGGAAATCATTGTGGCTCTCTGTTCCTGTCAGTAATGTGTCTGCACATGTCACCCAGCAGCAATGCATCACTCTGCGAGCAGCCCCAAAGACAGAGGTGACCAAAAGGGTGATGAGAAAGAGATTGCCAAATACTTTTGAAACAAGCCAGGGATTGGACCCGTCGGGAGAAAAATTACTCAATAAAATAAACAGCTTTTGCCAAGAAAACCAGGACGCGGGGAGGAAGTTGCCTGTGCCAGTCCTGGCCACAGAGGAGAAAGCTGTTTCTCTGGGAAGGACAGTGAAGTCAGATTCAATATTTGCTTCTCCTGCTTGTCGACTTCCGTCTCTACTTAACATCTCAGACAACTAAGTTTGTCCAGGCTGGTGCTCAGACCCGAAGCTTGTACACAGGTACACGTGGCATGGGAGGAGAACTTCTCTACTTCAGAGGAGCCCAGTCTTCTTCCTTGACCTCACCTTGCAGCAGTCTGCCATTAGAAGACCTCTTTTATCTCTATTAATTAGAGAAGGAAGACTCACAGGTTCCAGGAAACCCTGACTCCATTCTCTGCCCTCTGTGAGCACACCCTGGTTAGCCCTGAAGCAAGAGGAGTGGAGCTGGTAGAGCACACTGAAGGGTGCACCTTTAGGTGAACGAAACAGAAGGCGGAGACTCATGGTCCTCCTATGAGAAATGAGACCTCACAAGGACCCGTCACTGGGAAAAGCCTCTGGAGTCCCAGCTGCTGATGCCCTGCTCTTTGTGTTCTGACCTGGAGCCTTCACGCCAGAGACTCTGCTTTGCTTCTGGGGCCCGCTCAGCCTCAGACACTCTGCTGACGTTACTGGCCAGTTTGCCAATCATGATGGCCATCACAAGCCTGTGAGGAAATGAAGTCACAACAGCCGCTGGAATAACCTCAGAAAAGCCTTCCATGAGGTAGCGGGGGCTGAAAACCGTTAGCAGCGAGGGCTGAGCTAGAAACAGTGGAAAACTCTCTGTGTCTCATTACAAGTCGCCACAATGTACAGATTAAAAGGATTAACCTGGTAGGTGGTACCATGCGCAGCTCCAGGTGGGCTGAAGAAGGACTCAGCTCTGTCCCGAGCACCAGGAGACTTTTAACAGGTTAATACTGGCAAGTTTATTTAACACACTGAGCTCAGTTCCTGTTGGCTAATGTTAATGTTGGCACAATTAGACTGATGAAAACACTGTGCAGATGTCCTCTAGTGATCCAGTCCCTCCCCAGCACTTGTAAGTATCAGATAATAAACTCTTTTTCCATCGTTGCTCGGGTGGGTGATTCACTGAAGATTACTTACACTAGCTCTCTGCTTCCTCCAGTAACGTGTCTGGGCTGCTTACCTAACTCAGTACTTTCCTCTGACTGCTCTCATTATTGCCCAGTCACAATTTCTCCAGGATTTTCTTGCTGCTTGCAGAAAAAAGGCTGAGCAGCAAGGACACAGCTGACTGCCTTACCATCTGGGCCAGGGCTGCTCTGGGAGCCGGGGGGAGCTGACTGACTTCTCATCCCATTTATTTTCAATTGCTACAAATAATTTTTGTTTCTTCCTTTTCCTTCCTTTTTCTTTCTTCTTTAGGAACTTTTTCTCCTAACTAAACATGTCATGCTCTGAGGGAGCCAATTCCCAGTTAATATTTACTAACTGTGGCATCAGAACGTGACTGTCAATTTAAGCACCTGCCTTATTTGGACCTGTATTTTGAATACTGAGGGAAAACAGCAGTTTTTCTATCAGAATCTAATTAATTCTTGACCCATGTTTTTGCTTCTAACAGGTAAATTTTGCTGTCTTGCTCATGCTTTTAATGATGCTAGCCTTTTCCTATAATCATTGCTAAAGAAAACTAGAAATATGAGAGATAGATGCTAAGAAAAAGGGTCCTCCTGGGTGCCTGTTGTTCAGTATTCAAGTGAAGGTATGAAAAAAGCCATCCACAGCACAATTACTGGCTGCAAGAGCTTGAAGGCAGGAGGAACAAAGGCAAACCTTTGTTCCGTGAAGAGCAGTGGCATCACGTGGTGGGGACGCTCTTCTACTTCTCTTGACAGCAACTTCAAGCATAAGCATTAAGCCCAGAAGAGATTTGAGTTGCTCTGCTTGTCCTCATACTTGTTCTTTCCCAGCTCAGGAAAAACTCTGATACTCTGGAGTGTTTCAGCATTTTCGCGCAGCACTACAAAGGCCTGTAGCTCCAGTGTGGAAGTAAGTCTGTAACAGGACGTGTTGGAAGCAGTTTTAGTCCCCTGGCTGTGTCTGGACAGAGGAACGTGGGTTTCAGAGCATCCAGACAGCTCCTCAGCCTGGGTGTGTTGCCTGCCCAGTGCCCAAGTTCCAGGCTTTTCTCTGTATTTTCATTTTACAGGAAGGAAATTTGTACGCGTGGGCCAGACTGAGGTCACCGTGTGGTATACTCAGATCCCAGGGCAGGAGAATCAAGGCCCGAGACCCCCAGGACATCCAGCAGTATGTCCCCACGGCTCTGCTGAATTGTCACCTGGTAGCAGTTCTTACCGCCTGGGGTGGGGGGGTGAAGCCCTTGGTATGATTTGCAGAAACCAGGCCGCTCCTGCAGTGCTGACTTCTCCCTTATTTTCAGCTTCTAGAGCATATTCAGTAAGTCTTTTCCCAGCCTTGCTCTTCCATGCAAGGCCCTGCTTTAGTTGCCATAGGGATGGTTGTGACTGCGACTGGCAGGGATCTCAAGGCCATCTCTCTGGTGATGTGATGTCTGCTGTCAGTGAGTGAAAGCCCTTACTCATTTGCATTTCGCAGCTACAGTGATGTTTATTGCCAGCATCGGAGCAGAAGTAAAGGATGATTTGTTTTACTTAATTCATTTTTTCTTGCAGGCCAGTTACGATGCTATTTTACATTCCCTCTTGATAGAAGTCAACGGGAATCAAGCCTAGACACTCATCATCTGAGGCAAGGAGCGTGGTATTGACCTTATCTCCCACCTAAAGATGCCATACAGATTTTCCAGGAACTCAGAGCCTAAGAATTGATCTGTGCATGGAGGGAATTGGAGCTGATCTGTGCACGGTGGGTGGCAGCGGCCGACGGTTTGCTTCAAGAGGCATTCTCATGGGATGGAGTTCGTCATTTATATGCAACAGAAGATGAGGAAAGCAGCCTTGCTTCCACTGAGTTGTTTTAGTTTGCAAAAGAGTATGTTGACAGCGTTGTTTCTTAATTAAAAATACTTCAAGCGTGAGATGTGATAAATAGGAACCTCTAAGAAGAGAAATGAAGCCAATATTCCAAGAATAATCAAAGCTACGTGTGATTTGTGTTTCAGAAAAAAATCTGGGGCATTTGTCCTTATTTGTTAAAGAATAGCATCTAGACAGAAATACAAATGAAATATCACCGTAACTCACCAGCGCTGGATCTGGCACAACAAGAGCCTTTCCCAAGGACCTCTGCTGGCTTCTCCTGGTGCAGGATGGGAAACAGGGGGTTTTGCTTTGGCAGTCTCAAGGGAGGGACTCTTCTACACAGGACAAGGGAAAGGGCAGTGGATGTGTGTCTCTATGCCTCGTGGCATCCCTCCAACACTGAGGTTGGAGGTATCGGGAATGGATTCACAGAAGGAAGTAATGGATCTGAGTAATGCCCAGTCCAGGGAAGGCTGACTGAGTTTTGTAGCTGAGTGGTTTTAGCTGAGCTCTTCCCAGAGGAAGAGGAGTGCAAATTCACATTCACTTCTGATTAGGAGTTTGTCTTCCACATGAATCTCTGAGATGATGGAGAGGATTAAGTGTAAGTGGAAGAATGGGCATTATTAGCGACCTCTGAAATCACCTTTAAAATTTCTTTTGGATTAATGCTCCAAACTGGCTTGGCAGAGAGTAGGGCTGCCTTCCATTTCATGTCCATCTTAGTGTATTTAAGAGAGGACATGTCTGAACTACAGGACCAGCAGTGCTTTCCAATTGCAGATTATATCCAAGCATGCAACTTTCTACCCTCTTGCCGTATTCTCTGGTCTCCATTGGAAGGAAAGGCAGGCAATTATTCTCCATGCAGGTTTCCAATTGAGCAAGACTGCACAAAAAATCTGCAAGGAATATTTCACACGCAGTCTACACATTACTAGAATCAGCACCAACCCATCCCTCTTGTGAAAACAGTTGTCATCATTCCTCTGTCATTCCCTGCTGGTCTTAATCATTGTATTCTCCTTGTATCTTTTCTTTGCTTTCCTACTCCATTGCTATCTTTGTTCCTTCCTCTTCACCATCTCATTTCACCTCCTGCTCCACCCTCCTTCTTCCCTCGCTCCCTCAGTCTTTACCATGCTACTCCTCATGTGGGTGAAAAATCCGAATGGAATGGGCAAGGTCCTGCCAAATAGGTGGGAAGGACTGCTGGAGAATCACTGGATGTGCAGACAACTGCAGACCCTCACAGTGCTGCCTGTCAGCAAGCGCAGACAAACAGGCTGCATCTCACGGCAGAGTGGAAAAATGATGCTGCACCAAAGAACCCAAGGCTGAGTTGAAGAGCTTTAAAACACCCATGCTATCAAAAAGGGGTTCCACTGGTGGAGTGCAGAAGAGAAAAAGCTTTCAGGCTTGGCAAAGCAGAATGTAGCAGCCGTAAGAAATAACATGGCTCAGTGAAGTGCTTGAAACATGGTGAGATTCACTTGTCCTGCTCCTGGTACACCTGTGTGTGCTTCATCCTTGAAAACTGAGAGGCCCTTGTGAAGCAGGAATCACAGAATCACAGAATCACAAGGTTGGAAAAGACCTTTAAGATCGAGTCCAACCATTCCTGTCCTATGCTAAACCATATCCCTAAGCACCTCAGCTACCTGCCTGTTAAACACACCCAGGATGGTGACTCAACCCCTCCAAAACACGGCCAGATCTCAGGAAGCTGAGGAGCAGCACAGAATCACAAGGTTGGAAAAGACCTTTAAGATCATCGAGTCCAACCGTTCCTGTCCTACGCTAAACCATAAGTACCTCATCCACCCGTCTGTTAAACACATCCAGGGATGGTGACTCAACCCCCTCCCTGGGCAGCCTGTTCCACATCCCCACAACTCTTTCAATGAAGAACTTTTCCCTAACATCTTATTTGACCCTGCCCTGGTGCAGCTTGAGGCCATTTCCTCTTGTCCTATGACCTGTCACCTGGCTGAAGAGACCATCGCCCACCTCTCTGGACCCTCCTGTCAGGTCATTGTAGGTGGTGATAAGGTCTCCCCTCAGCCTCCTCTTCTCCAGACTGAACAACCCCAGCTCCCTCAGCCTGGTTGCCCTTCTCTGAACACACTCCTGGACCTCGATGTCCTTCTTGTAGTGAGGGGCCCAGAACTGGACACAGCACTTTAGGTGCAGCCTCACCAATGCCGAGTACAGGGGCACAATCACCTCCCTGGTCCTGCTGGCCACAATATTCCTGACACAAGCCAGGATGCCATTGGCCTCCTTGACCACCTGGGCACACTCCTGGTTCACGTTCAGCCTGCAGTCAACCCATGCCCCAAGGAGACATACAGTAGAGCAAACACTTGCATCATGTATGACTCACATAGAAACAAAACCATCCTTGCAACCGAACTCCAGGAAAGCATCCTGGAACCCATTTGACTTAAGTATCTGGGGGTGCCCGGTGTATGCTCGGTAACTGATACTCGGCTGCTAACCACAGGCTTGGGGCTGTTTTCTGAATCCAGCTTGCACGGTGTTTGACTAGAAAACTTGGTAAAGGCATTAGAACTTTCCTTTGAGAGACTTCACATCTCACCAAGAGGTCGGTTTAGATTCTTAACCCTCCTTACTGTTGACGTATTTGCTCTAATAGTGTTCACAGACAAACCTGGGGAGCTCTGTGGCTAAGAGTGCCTCCTGATTTCATGTGGATTGCTGGCACTTTGAGTAGACATTTACCAGCAGCTGGGAGCTTGGAGATACAGCAACTATTCTTTCCTTTCACATTTGCCTACAGAGCTGTAAATGTCAAAGCCTTTCGAGTGCCCCTCAAACAAAACGAGTTAGTAAATCAGCAAATGTGGCACCGCACACACTCATGTGGTGCATGTTAAGCTACTGTACTTCATTCACTTCTTTATCCGATGGCTCCGTGAGAAAAGAGAGCTCGCTGAGGCGCCCAGATGCCTTAGTCATTTTGTTTGTTTTTTCACATGGCTACTGTTCTTGTTTTGTAGTTTTTTCCTCCCAAAAGCTGCGTCAGATGTGCTTAGCATTCAACTCAACTAGATACATTGGCTGAAAAGGCTATTTTCTCTTCACTGATGAAATATAATTGAGCCTGCTTATAATGAACTCACATACCAAGTAATGAAACTCCGTTTGTGTGACCGGGAGTCTTTTCTGGACCCCGCAATTCCCATTCCCTTAAAGGGGATGTTTTATGTGCCTTTCCACCAGTTCCACTGAGATCACAGTTTGGCACATCAGCTTTGCTTGAAAAAAAGCGAGTCCTTCATTGTCTTTATACCAGAGAGAAGCAAGTTTGTAAAAAGTAAATATAAAGAGCAGGAGCGGTTTAATTAGTAATCAGGGTTATTCCNTCAAAGTAGATCCAGGGATGGTGTTTTCATTTATTTATGAGGCATACTGTATGTTTCTGGATCACAACCACAACACATTTTGTTCATGTGCACACAGCACTTCACCAAAGGAATTATTCCTTTAACACACAGATTTTCCCAGTCTTCCCTTCCATTTTATTATTCCATTCCACCACAACCGGTGGTTTTACTGGGTGTCTTCTTTACCTTCAAACCTGTTTAAAAGTTACTGGCTGCAAATTCTCCAGGAAGCCGCCAGTTTTGGCACAGCCCTGCAATCCGTTCCCTTGAAAGCTGTAAGGGCCTTGTTAAGGAGCGAAACGCAAACATTCGTATTGTGTCTTTGGGGCTCCTGCAGAGATAAAACTCTCCCTTTGGTTCAAATATGGGAAGATGTCCCCAAGCTCCTTTACGTGGAGGCGGCGTGGATAAGCAGGGTGCTTAGCCAAAAAAGCCTCAGCGTGACCTCATGTGCGTATCTGGAGAATGTCAGAACAGCTCGCTGGAGATAAGGGTGAGGACTCAGCCCCAGACAGGGAAGATGTGGAAGGAAGGGTGGGCAACGCTGCCTAAATGTGCTGGGAAATAGATTCATCACGCCCTTATTCAGATCTGCCTGCCTCAAGCTGTGCATTTCTGTTCCCCTGAGCTCTGCCCCAGGGGACCCAGCGTATCAGAAAGTCAAACCCACCACAGGTTGGCTTTTAAATGAGTGGAGTGCTTTTCCTGAGGTGGCATTAGCAGAGGAAATTTGGGAACTCAGAACAAAAAAAACCCACTTAAACATGACCACACTGCTAATGCTTGTTACCAGCCCAGCATTTTCATCAGCCAGGGTGAGGGCTAATCTGGGAGCAAGCTGCTGGCAATCAGGGACCTGTGGTACAGCAGAGCCACACACCATCGTCACAGGATCATTTCTGGAAGGTGTTCTGAGACATGACCGGTGCCTGCTTCTGGTCTCACATGTGAATAAATCAGTATGGCTTCATGTGCCATATTTAAAATGAGTATTGTTATCAGGTGTGTGTGTCAGGAGCTCACATGGATGTAATGGCCCTGAGCAGCCTCACCTGGGACCTCACCCACACCCTGACCATGGGCCCAGGAGCCTATTTAAGCTCACTCCAAGGCCTTGCTCCTGTAGGAGCTGTGGGGCTTGTAGCCTTGTTTCTGGCTGTGCTCCTTGGATGAATGCTGTAGGTACCTGTCCTGGGTGTCTCCTTGCATGTGCGTTGCAGTTCACCTGGTCTGTTTTCTGCTCTGTGGGTGGCTCCTGGATCTGTTTATCCCTGGCTGCTGAGCTGGGCTCTGTAAGAGTGAGTCAGTGCCCTCACTGGGGCTGCCTTTGGTTTCCCTTCCCTCAGGGAGCAACTGAAGCTCTAGCAAGGCTAAACCATCTTGTATGCTGTTTATGTGTGTTGCCTTTCCAGGAAACAAAAAAGCTCACTATTTTTCTTCATGAGTTGGGAGGTGAATTACTTAAACCAATAAGGAGTTTCCCCAGACTATGATGTTGGTGGCAGCCCTGGGAGAACACTTCTTCATCTGTGTGAGTAAGAGCCTATGACCTGATCCTATCTGCTTCAGACCTCAGGTTCTGAGAAAGGACATGAGGTTTTTTGAGATCTTCCTAAACCAAAGATAATAGATAGTGGTTTCTGACTTATATGGTACCTCTTTCCTGCTCTGAGATAGGTGCTCTGACAAAGAGACAATATCTGAATGTATATTTCTGTAGCTATCACCTTTTATTCAATACAAAGCAGTGTTTTTTAATTGATTTTTATAATTATGAAAATTGTTAGTTATGATATGTTAGCAAATATCATAAAAAAGCATGGGCTTTTTTTTTTGTAGAGTGTGAGTAACTAGCTCACAGGAAATCATCATCTTACTGGGTGAAGCAGGCAGCTATGTGAGTCAGCTCTAGCCACCCTAAAATGGCACGGTGGGTCTGGCTGGTGACAAACCACATCTGTCAGGCTAAAGACAAAAGTGTCTGTAGCTTTGTAAAAGCAGTGAGAGGGCTGCAGAGTGCTATTATGAGTGTATCTATGCTAATCTGAGAACAAAAGCGAGTTGGAGACAAGGAAGGGCTGGGATGATGTTTGGGAGCTCCCCACCCTCTCTGGCTACAGCCTGGAAGCAGATCACAGATGTGTTGCTGGATGCCACATCCCCATCCCTGTGACCAGAGGAGTGGCAGCACTAAGGAGGATGGGTGAGTCTCCCCTAACTTGCTTTTCTTGGGCTCCTTGGCTTGCTTCATGTATCAGTGCATTGGCACATGTCTCACCACTTTGAGTTTCAGAACAGGTTGAGGTGGGTCAAGTCCCTTACTACTCTTGTCTCACCCTGGTGATTGCTCAGAGGTTAGACTAGGTGAGCGAATACCCTGGCTGAACTCTCTTCTAGGGGGCTTCCTACTAACATCCAGGGAAGGAGGGCTTGGGAAAATAAGGATGGAATATAGCAGCAATGCCTAGCAGCAAGCTGCTACCTTAGAGGAATGGTCCAGTGAGGTCTGTGCCCAGTGCTTTACTGCGGTGAAATAGGGTGTTAGCAGAAACCCTGGCAGCAGCTAGTCCAGCTTTGGGCAGGAGAAAGGCTGGATGACTTTAGATCATCACTGAAGAGGGATACAGGCTGCTGATTATCAATCAGCAAAGAATTAAAGCATGAGGGGGGGAATAAATATTGCTTGTCTCTTAAGATGAATTAGCTGCTGTGTCCTGCAGCCTGGCTTCTGAAGGTACTCAGGGCTGCAGCTGGATTTCCCCACAGATGTGCAGCTTCCATGCCTCAGCAGGGGCTGGGAGTTGGAGTGGCAGCTCTCACTTGAGTTTCAAAGGAAATCACATCGCACTTCAAACTAAGCATTGGGAGCAGGGATGAAGGGCTGCTGGTTATCGCTGTGATGAAGCTAATCCAGTCCTAAGGAGGATAAAGGGTTGCTTAGCAATACTTCAGCACTGGCTAACAATGCTTTACCAGGCTTTTGCTGTTTACTAAGACTTTATTACTGGCTCAGTGGGTTTTTTTAGTGGAATGTTTTTACTATTTTTGTAATGGTCTTCCCTCTTGAGAAACTGTCAAACTCATCACATATAATTGAACAGGCAGCAGTCAGCAAGCATTTGGTTGCTGATTATGTGTTGATTTTTTGGCCTGACCTCATTAAGATTCTTTATCTCTACCTTCTCTTTCCCTAGGAGCTCTTAAATTAGCTACAGAGATTAGATTATTTAAGTGCTTTTCATAAAAATGCCTCCTAGTCTGTTTATTTTTCCTAAACCACCCCTTGTCCATATGGAAGCTCATTTCTAGTACTTAATGGAGAGCTGTAGTGGGGAAGAGATTGTCTGAACCAGTCCAGAGTCACATCTCACAGGAAACATTGTTATGGTCTTCTGTAAAGACCTTTAACAGGACAAGATGTGTATGGCTCCACTCAATATCCCTCAGTATCATAGCTGTTAAGAGAAGTCACCCTCTTGATAGCAAGAGGCTACTGTGTACTGCAGTATATTCATATCACAGAATCATAGGGGAACGGACCAACCCCCCTGCCAAAGCAGATTCCTTAGGACAGGTCACACAGGTTGGTGATGGGTCTTGAATATCTCCAGAGAAGGAGACTCCACAACTCCCCTGGGCAGCCTGTCCCAGGGCTCTGTCACCCCACAGTGAAGAAGTTCTTCCACATATTGGTGTGGAACAAATATTTATATATGTACACTATTCAAATAATCATCTTATTTCCATAAAACTCTAAGTGCTCTCTTAATGTGGTTTGGTACCCAGCTGGAATACAAGCAGGTATCTCACAAACCCCTCCTCTGCTGAAGCATCTGAGTCATGACTGTCGCTGCAGAGAATGTACAATAATGTTTTGGGGGAAGGAAAGCACGTTAAGGCTGAGGAGAGCATCTGGCTGCTTTAAGCATTCCCCTTGGCCATATCTACACTTTGGAGCTGATGCTATCAAGGGAACCAGTAACAGCATGGTGATCCACAGCAAACATAGCTGTGTCCAGACACAACTGTGCAAGCAGGCACCTCTGTGGGACATCATTGTGTGGCACAGATGAGCCCTGTGTGTCTCACTGCCCCAGCCCTATGGTCCACGCAGCAGGGCCCTGTTAGCTCCCCTGGGTGAGACCCTGACCTTGCTGCTCCAGCTGGGGAGAGGGTTGCTGTTAAACCAGGGTGTGCAGTGAAGGACTCATGGCAACATGGTAGGCTTCTGTGTTTGTGGCCAGTGTTCATGTATCTGCCAGCTGTGATTTTTTTTTTTTTTCCTCCCCTTGGGAGCTGTGCAGGAAACAGTGCTGGGGGAGGGCTGCTGGGGGAATTCAACAAACCCACCTTGGTGGGGCACAGCAGCCCTGCGGTGAATGGGAAGTTCTGAATAACTCTGTCTCTGCAGCTCTGTATACATCCCCCAGTTATAATACTGGTTACTATGGGGTGGGATGTATCTCTGGTCTTGTGAACACCAGCAGATTTTCAAAGACTCTGCAGGACATGGTATCCCTCTGCTGTTCATCTTCATCTGTGCAAACTGAGAGTCAAGAGGATAGATAAACTGAACAAGTTACTGAAGTGGCAGGTGCTCAATCTGTGCTGAGATTATTCTGGTTTAATTATCACCAGAATTTATGTATCTCAAATTATTCAGCTGGGATCCTGATTTCCTTCAGCACTGTGGATTCCATTAGCTTCTTAAATTTCAGCATAATTAGAGAAAGAGCTGAACTGAGTGTCTAGGAACTGAACTGGAGGAAGGCAGAACAGGGTGGTCACCTTGCTTTGGGATGTGGGGCACAGCCTGGTGTAGTTTCTCAGACTCACAAGAAAGGCCCTGAACGAGACCGTCCCCTCTGATTTGGTGAGCTGTGCTGTTGGCTCAGCTGCTGAGATGACACTCTGTGTACCCAGTGCTATGCTGGCTGCCATGTCACCTGTCTGTCACTGTGCTGAATCACCTGGGGAAGGTTTGGTGACTGGACACTGTGAAGCCCAGTCAGCTCTGCTCTTTGGTGTCTGTAGAGGGAAAATTGAATTAAAAATTCCAGTAGTTTCCAGCTGAGTTATGAATATTTCCCCAAAATCCAGTCCCAATTCCCCTTGAATTTAGTGGACATCACCTGAAATCCAGATGTTGTCCCCTCAAACCATGACTAGACAATGTAAGGACTTGGGTAAATGTAGTCTTTCATCCTTTATCGATGCTGTCAGAGCCTAGAGCACAGCAAAGAACTAGTGATGATATTTCTAGGGAGCTGTTGGTATCTGGGTCTCCTTAAGTGTCTTTCAAGCTTCTTAAACTCAGAGGTCTCTCCCATTTTAGATTTAAACAGAAGAAACTCTTTACTGCTGACCTCATAGTACTGTCACTTAATGATGTGAACTCAGTATATCAACACAACTGTTTCACTTGTGTTTTATTGCTGGTATTTTTATATGGTAGTTGTCTAACTATCTGTGGGAATCCTTCAACACAGAGCTATTTCTCTGTCTGCTTTTAGATAGCCTCATGAAATCAGTATTTTGGTGCCTCGGTACGTGTAGACTAATAAAATCCAATATATTCTTATTTTCTACTCAATTTTTCCAAGCCTGTCTTTCTCAATGGCCCTCAGTGGGTATGGATGTCTGGCACCTAAAGTTTATTCGAGGCTCTTTTAGTACTTTCTGTTATTTGACTGCACTCAGTCCATAATATTTATTACCTGAATGCAAGATGCCCTGAGCTTAGTGGCTGTGAGAGGAAGAGAAAGCCACCCAGTAACAGCAATATGTGAGACTTCACATGTTCCCAGCAAAAACAGCCCTCTGCTTGGGAAGAAGGATGATGATGGCACACCCCATAGAATAAACCCAAATTTAGGGTAGGCTTTGTGGTACAAGACTCCTGAGATAATCTGGGAAGGCTCACTTGGTGGAGCTCACTAATGGGGGTGTCTGCAGCTGTGTCAAGCTCAAAGTCCTTTTGGTGCTGGGGCTTGTTTTTCCTTTGCTGTCTTTGCCCTCCCTAGAAATGTAAAGAGAAGAGAAACATCTGCCCCTAGCACAGGAATAACAGAGCATCACTAAGCTTTGGGGTTTTGCCTGGCTGGGATAATGGGAGGCAGTGTCAGAGGCTGTGAGAAGCTTAAAACATCTCCTGATGTTCCTCAATGAACCTTGTTTGCAAAAGGGTTGGGAGGCTGATCCTTAAAATAAAAAGGGCTTTTGTTCTCTGGAGTGCTTTTAGGAAAAGAGGGGAGGTGGGGTGTGTGTGGTCTTTTCAAGAGAAGCAGGTAGGTGAGGGAAGAGATGGGAATGCTCTCATAATAAAGAATTCCTTTTTTACCGGGATCTCCTGCCTAGAGAGAGGAACAAGTTTTAGAGCAGAGGACTAGACATGCGGGGAGGGGTTTTAATCCCACAAAGGTAGGAAAATGTGCTTGAGGTATGTACTATTTGTCTGGCTTTTTATATTCCTTGTGCTAGCCAAGCTGCGTTTGTTTTGGAGCTCGTCCACTGGCCGTACGCGTGTCGCATACCTTTGCACTGCAGCTCAGAGCGTGGGCACAGCCAGGGCGCTCCCAGAGCACAGGACTGAATAGTTTGGATGGTTTAGCAGGCTGAATCATCTTGCCAAGGGGTCAGACAGGCAAGATGCAAGGAAATCAGTAGGAATATTTACCTGGGACTGGAACGGCCTCTTTTGGTGATGCTGAGCTACTAATAAGATTTGGGTACCTCCCAACACTTCACCCTTGAACAGCAGCGTTGGGGTGAAGAACACAGCAGGGAGGCTGAGGGACTAGTGTGGCCGTTTCTGACTCAGACCAAGGGACAGTATTTAGTCTCAAAACCGGTAGATTTGGGAAGTTCCTACATGGCATCCTGTTTATCCAGTTGCTCAAGACCTGCCCATCTCTCTGCATGCTTCAGCTGTATTTGATACTTTCCCATTCCATCATGCAGCTTTTTTGGGGAACTTTACTAGTCAGTGAGGTAATCCAAGTTAAACTGTGCTGCCTTCCACCCTTGTTCTGAGGCTCTTTTTCCTGAGGGTTTTCTCAAACTGAAGGATTTCCCTATCTGTGCCACCAGCCCAGACAGCTGTGGCAGAAATCATAAAGCTGCATCTGCACTGAAGAAACCATTTTGTGTAATTATATTCCTGTTAGAAAAGGTACCTGGGACACATCTGCTGGTGTTAACTCTTGAGTTCAACCAGATGTTCCAGCCTGAGGAATTTTCCTAGAGCTTCACAAGATCAATTCCCCTGTGGCCCCAGTCATCCAGGAGGTAGATCCCTTCAGGGGTCAGCATATCCAAATTGTGGGTAGAAATGGGATTACTGAGGGTTTATTCAGCCTAGCGAGTCACTAGGCTGTATGCAGGAAAATGCATATACTAGGTTAGTTGCACAGGGCCAAACCCCAACCCAGACAGGGGAGGCCAACAGCGAGGAAATAGCTGGTGTTGGTATCGTGGAAAAGCCTCTGTGTCTCCTTCCCTTTCAAAAGAATCCTGTAAGGATCCATTTAAGCCCTCTGAGATGGGCTTTGAGGTATTCCTCCCACATAAGAGCTAATTTTATTTACAGTTCTTGTTCCTGCTTGCCACCAGGTACCATATGAGGTACCACAGTTCAAGGTGGAAACTTCCCTCTTTGCACCATACGTGTGGTCACTGCTGAATGGAGGTTTCGGATAAGGACAGAGTTACCAATGGCCCAAGGTAGCCTTTCCTCCCTACTCTATAAACAGAACTCAGCTGCTGCTGACACCCTCCCCCTCCTAGAAATTGAGGATATAATACTTGTTTCTCAGCTTCTTGGCTTTAGCGTCTAGCCTGCAGCAAGCCTTGGCATCATCAGTCCCTCCTCTGGCAATTAGGAGTTAAGAAGAGTGAGACTGGCTCAACCCTCCCCCAGAGCATCTGTAAGCACCCACCCAGGGTGGGTGTGGGCTGGTGCCACCCTAAAGCCACAGTCCAGGTCTTTAAGACTGGGAAAGAGCCAGGATTTCAAACTCTTCCATCCTGTGCCTGCTTTCTTCTTTGTTCTTGCTTCTGTCTGTTGCTTAGCTCCACATCTGGGGCTTGGGCCTTCTGAAGTATGTGACTTCTGCCATGTACAGAGAGTCCAGTAAGCTAGTGTTACTGGTGTGGGTGGGAATTCACCCTGGGTAGTGGGCATCCGCCCACCCTGGGTGTGGGCATCTTCTCTTTCTCTTGGGCCTGACCTTCTGTAAATGGACCAATCACAAGCTCAACTGGAGCCAAAACATGAAATTTTGGTAGGATTGGGATAAATCTCATAATGTGTAACTCAGGGAAGAGAAAATGTTATGTCAGCTTTGCAATCTGATTGTTTATTCGATCTGTGGAGTAGGCACATGTCTGTCAGGCTTTAACGTGACAGAAGTTACTGCAAGTAAAAGAGTTTTCAGAAGGCATGCATAATTTTCCTTCTGAGGGTGTACATGTACCTTGTTTCAAAGGAACTTTACAGGAATCCTCTTCAATGGATTCTTATTCATCAGCTGCTGCCTTCAAAGGCAAAGCTTGTTTTACGGAAATACAGCTATTAACTGATTCCTTTACTTTCCTTTGATCTTCCCCAGCAAAATTTTTCTTGAATTTCTTCTGTAGCCTTTCTTTCCTGTACAGTTTGTGGCATGCTCACTTATTTGTTCCTGCATTAGGTTCCAATTAATTATCAGAGCCAGTTACAAAAATCACCATCCAATATGGTAACAAGGTGACTCTCATGAAGCTGTAAAACCCGGCAAGTGCTGCCTCCTTTCATGTTCCTTTACTTTAACCTAAACTGCCCTGAAGGTAAAAGATGAGATGACCTGCTCCTATTTTCTGACAGGCAGTCAAGTCGGATGTTAAGACAAAGCAGGAAGCACTTTGTCACTAATAAATCAGGTGTCCTGAGGAGGAAAAGGCTTGTGGGGGCCTCGGTGATGTTTTCTTCTCTGTTATTAGTACCTGTGCGGTAGGATTAATGTCTGTTTTCTGAGGCAAGTCAAACATAAAAGCTTGAGCTCAGACGGGAGTGTCAGGGTTTGTTCTGGAGCAAGCACGGCAGCGTGGGGTGGTGATGAAACACCCGCGTGTCCCGTGTCCCCCGTGGCAGAGCCAGACGTTCTCATAGCTGGGGTCTGGGAATGTGAACTCGTGTAACCTCCCTGTGCACAGAGAAACACAATCGCACTTCACACGCTTGAAAATGTCCCATAACTGCTGGCTTGTTGAGCCCACGTTTCCAAGCCTTCAGTGAAATCTGTTAAGCGCTGCATATTTGGTAACCACAGCTTCCTCAGTGTTCTTCCTGCGTAAGGATTATTTGGCTTCACTTATTTAAGTGATATATTATCAGAATTAAAGCCTTCCATCTGTGTGAGGCGCAAGTGGTCTCAGGTCAGTCTTCTGAACATGTGCCATAGCAGTGGGACCCTTCCCTTTGCAAACCTTCGCTCTGGTACCACCCTTCCTGCTGTGTTGTGTCCAGACAGACAGCAGCTGGAACACTTCAGAAGGCTGCTTGGTCTCCTTCGCTCTCTTCAGAGGAAGAGTTGACAGCACGTTGGTTTTGCTTTCCTAGGTGCTGTCAGCAGTGGAGGCCCATGGGTAACAGTGGTGGCAAGGTGTCCGTGAAGAACCACCTGGAGCAAATGCCACCCAAAGACACAAGGGCAGCCAGAGGGAAGCTGGGGTGCTGCTGCTAACAGGTTCCTCTTGACTTGATAAGTGGAGGACTTCATTGTCTAAAATGACACACAAACGGCTAAATTTACTGCTTTAGAAACCCAAGGGAAACAACCTGTGTCTTGGTGCTGTGGCACTATTTATGTCCTGACCTGTCCTGCTACACCATGTCTTTGAAGAGCTGGAAAAGTGTGGCAGACTGGTACCATCACCAGGAGCTGCTGTAGCAGTATCTTATGTGGCATCTTCATTGGAGCCCCGGCAGTATTAATTACACAGAAAACTCATTTGTGGGCAATGACAGTTCTAGAGGGAAGTGTGCCGAGCTGAAATAGAAATTATCACACTTACAGAGAAAATAGCTTTTTTGTGCTTGCTGCCCACATGAGCAGAACTGCTGACTAGCAACCCAAGAGATTAAGAAGGTTATCCGGATGAGTGTGCTGATTACCTGCCATAAAGCACTTGGTTCAGCTGTTCAGACCACCACCCACTGTAATTTTGTTTGACTAGTGATTATAGTGTTAGACTTTAATTCTGCTGCATGCAGGTGGACACCTGTACCAACTGCAGCCAGGTGAGGAGGAACCTGGGCTCAGAAGCTATTTTCTCTTCTGAAATGTGTCTCTAATTCTTCCTTTCCAGTTTGGTAGGGATTTTTTCTAAGCAACTCCAAGCTTTATCGAGTGAGTATGACAGTTCAAGACTGTGGTTAACCAAGATCATGGAAAAACAGCATTACTGCTTCCAAAATGTAAGTAATGTTAATGTTTCCATAAATACCATACAGCATTTCCACACAGAAACTGTATTTCAATTATATGGAAAGTGAAATTGTAACACAGGCTTACGTAGGTCATTAGCTATCGGGGTTGCCAGACTTCCCTCGTCTGGAAGAGATAGTATCTTGGCTTGAACCAGAGTTATTGTCTCTCTGGGCAGAAAGACCTTAGGAGATTGGGCTGGCTGGAGCTGTGAGGAACTTTCCATGTCTTGGTAGGAGGTAGTGGATGGAAAGCATAAGCAGCAGAGTAAAGGATTGAAGGGAGATATTGACCGTGAGCCATGGGTTGGGGAGTGGGGAGTAGTTGTGGAAAGGACAGTGATGGCTGCGCAGGAGAGAGATGGGGAGGATGGAGGTGGTAGGCTATTAATAGAGAGTGAGTCAAAGTCAAGGGTGACCTACAGGCAGGACTGACACTTAGAACAGTGTTGAGAGTCATGAGGGTTGAGGACACTTCTACCTGGAAGGTCAGTGTGTAAATCTGTAGCAGCATCGAAGTGGGTCAGTGGGCTGGGACTGGGGTGTGAGCAACGGCCTGACACACAAAGATAAAATTTCTTGAAATTCATACAACTAACTAAATAATCTTTCTGTTCTGTTTCTGTAAATTAAGGCATTTTGGGGGTCATAGGCATAAGCCAGTGTCAGAGCAGGCCATGGAAGGACTACAGCTTCATCACTTCACGTGGTATGCTGGCATCCTTGGGTTAAACACATGGTTTTAAAGCACAGTTGCAATTCAGATCCCATCCCACTGTAATGATTCCTGATTATAATGCTGGTTGCAGCACTTGTGTCAGCCTGAGTTCAACAGCTCTGTGTGTCTGCTGCTAGGTACACACGGAATATTTTGTTGATTGGGGCCTTTATGTCTTTCTGTATCTTTTAGGTCAAGGATCCAATTGTAGTGAAGTATCTTCCATTACCTTCCACCTCTACCTTTGCACGTGTGCACAATATAAGCTTGATGTCTCAGTAAAACAGATACTGCCTGTAGTCAACTTAGATTGCAGTGAAATCACCATGCTGCTCAGACTTCACAGTGAAATAAGCTCTCCTGATTCTTGGGGGCTGCTGAGAATGCTTTACAGCAGGGTGACATCATACCCTGTGCATAGCCTCTTACTCCATGTGGTAAATGGATGGATTAGTTGTCTTCTTGCATGAGTCCCAGCTGGAAGGGCACATAGGGGTCTAGAGGTGCTGGAGGCATGTATCTAGAGTCTGTGTCAGCTAATACCACTTTAATTTGAAAACTTTCTCCTTGCCAAGGACAAATTCTTTAAGTTTATGCTCTGCACAGAGCTCCCTGCAGTCAGTGTGGGTCTGTGCAGGTGTTAATGCTGGCTTTGGGCTTGGAGACTTCCTTCGTTGCTCGGCAGTATGCTCTCTGACATATCTTTCTGATGCAACCATTAAATTAACAGCTTCCTCTAAGAGTGCTGGAGGTTAGCAGGATGTCAATACACAAAACAAACTTCCCTAATATCAACATAGAGCCTTTATTACCCCTATTAGTCACAGTGCCAAAACCAAAAAGTGTTTCTGCTCACGAGGGATCCCATCCCCAAACCAGTGTAGTTGGTCAACACCCTTCCCCTGACTCCTGGAGCTTTGGGGTCAGCCTGTGAGTATGGAACACTTGAACCCTCCAGCATAATCTAGAAATGGTATTTGGAAAAGCTCTGGGCAGAGCTGGTTTAACGGGCTTTTTCTGATGTTTATAGTTATTGAGCAGATTAATACTGGTAAATATTAAGTAGGGTCATCTGGAAAGGCATAAGCACTCTAGCTTTTGCCAACAAACCACTTAAGCACATGCTTAGAGATAAGCATGTGTATTAAGGTAAATGGAGCTGCTCATAGGCTTGGTGTTGAACATATGTTTAGAGTTTCCGATTGGGAGGAACTCATTGCTTGAAATCATTATCTTTAATCCTTAATGAACAGAAACTAGCTTCTAGTATGAGAATTTTCATTAAACAAAAACTTAAAAAACCTACTGGAAGGTACAATCGAGATGAAAAAAGGAAGTTATCTAAGGCAAATGCCATAAAGTGGAAAACATAACTTCAAGAAACTTTCCAAAATGTCTTTCCCATCTTCCAACCTGCTTTAAAATTTATTCAGGCCCCAGATTGCCTGGCGGGATGGGGCTCAGCACCGTTGGGAGCGGATTGCATGTGCGATGTGTCTGGTTTTGCTGCTGAGGTCCATGCTTGGGTCTGGCTGGCACAAGGGAGGCCCATGCTGGAGGAGAACATAGAATAGGCTCTCGCCTCTCTGAACTTGGCTGCAATAAAGTATAAATAAGGTTAAAATTTCTCCACACAAATCATGATCTGTATATAGTGAACACTTACTGTATGTGCACATCAAATTCTTGGTTGGAGCTTAAAATATCCACGTTTAGAATTACAGACCTGCTTTAGATGTTGTTACAAAGCAATGTTTGGAGAGACAACAACTTGCATTAAAGCATATCTGACCTTCTCCTGGCAGGAATACTGCAGGAGTGTGCAAAAGCTGATATGGAGAGAGCTCCTGGGTTAGTGCCTGTGCCTTTGTCTCAAGAGGAAGATAAATAAACTGGTAAGAAATGCTCCAAATCCCGCTTTTTCCCTTGAAGCACCATTGAAAATTTGCTGCTGTGCAAAGTGTATCAGCATCAAAACAGAGGGAAGGTTTTTCCAGAGAAGTCCAGCAAAACCTGAGAATTCCCACTGCGCTCAGTGGGGAACTCTATAACCCCAGCCCTTCGTTTGGCAAGTGTTTGAGTTCTTCATAGGGTGGAGTGTCCCGGGCTGGGGGGGATGGACAGGACAGGCAGTGCATGCTGGCATTCCCCTGTCAAGCCAAATGGGTGTAAAGAGAAGGAAAACAAATGATGATCAGGTCTGGGATGTGATTTCTTTTTAACATTAAAAATGGATAAGCCGAAGGCAGGGGAAGCTGGGGAAGGGCTGACCCTGCTGTAGGTCAAGCAGCACTCCTGTTAATAGTGATCGGCAGCATCAGGCTTTTAACCAGCCCATTAAAAAACTTGGTTTGTGCTGTGCCTGGTAAAGGAGTGCCTCCTGTTTTCCTCCCCACAGTGATGGGGGAAAGGGCCTACCCTGCTCCCACATGCAAATGAGGGTTGCTACGGCTAGAGCCGAAACATTTAGCAAGTGAGTGCATGAAATTTAAGGTTACCTGTAGGCAGCTGTTGCTTGCCCTGTGGGTGTTTTATATGGGAATTTAATTGCATGTTGCTTGGTACTAAGTAAGTACAACTTATATGAATAACTACAGCAACATGAAGGCTGCTGCCTCTTAGATAAAGGGCTTTGCTTGAGAAACAAATGCTCAACTGGTCATAGTACCACAGGCCTTGTGCACTTTAAAAAGTGTACTTTATCTCTGATAAAAAGGGAAGAAATGGTCTAGCTCTTAAAAATAAACCCCAGAGCATTTTAAGGACTTCCCTCCCCTTCTATTCTTTTCCCAGGTTGCAAAAATAACATCCAATAATGAAATGAAAACAAGCTGAATACTTATGTTCAGTGGAGGAGGGAAGAGGTAGTCGCAGACAGCTGGAACATGTCTGGGCCAGTGTCTCAGTTCCTTGCTTTCTGCTAGTTCAGTGCCACTCCAAGAATGCAGACAATGCTGGCTATGGCTGTTTCATATTTGATTTCCACACTTAAAAAATCCATGCTTGTTAAATGAAACCCCATTGTCAGGTTGGCATGCATCCATGCAGCCTCCTCAGGTCCCACTTCAGAGCTTGCTGTCTGAGTTTGGGTGTTCTGCTCGCACCCCTTCAGTGAGGATCAGGTATGTAAGGACAGGTTTGCTGTTCTAGCACTGCACAGCATCGTAACAAAAGCTTCTGGACTACTTGTAGCCAAGTCTGTGGATAGCCTTCATCAGTGCTAGTGGGAGGTGCTGCAGGGAAGGGATGGGGTTTTGGAACAGTGTCACAAGTGGTCGGTGGGCCAGTTGGGCACTGGGCTGGAGCTGGTCTCTGGGCAAGGTACTGGTTGAGCTGCCTGTGGAGGAAAAGGCTTGGGCAAGCAGGGTGCAGGCTGCAAAGAGCTGGTATCCTGCCCAGCTCTGGAGAGGACACCTCTGGAGAGGGGGCAGGAGAAATGCTGCGTGTTGGCAGTGAAGCGGCAGCTGTGACTAACAAAAGATTGTTCTGCATCCTCTGTAAAATACTAGGGAGGGCATGAAAATTACAGGCTTTATTAGTAAAGCTTAGGGGATTACAAAATCCATCAGTTGTCTGCTACTTCAGACCCTCCTGGCTTCTCCCCCCTGGCCCCCTCTAAGCTGCTACCATGGTCTGATACCAGCTTGTACATTGTTTGTGCAGCAGTACCCAAACAGTCAGAGCATGAGGAGAGGGGACATGACTGGGTGAGATATGGTGGGGTGTGATGCTGGAGCAGAGGGAAGCACTGGCTGCGTTTTGATTCTTCAGATGCCCTGGAGGAGCCCATTGCTGGGCTGTTGTCATGGGAACACCGTTATTTTTGAGGGATTCAAGACTGCCTCCAAACAAAGGTTAAAGGGAAGAAAACCCCCCCAGGGATCAGATGAGCAGAAGGTGAGATTGTTTTTCCTCAGTGCAGCACAAGCAGCAGTGAGTCCTCCCAGGTGTGTCAGGCTGGAAATGGATGCTGTGCCTCATGCGGGAGCTGGTCGGGAACATGGTGCTTGGGCTCTGGCTCTGTTCCCACTTATCCCAAGGCTTGGTCTTCCTCCTGCCCTCACTTCTCCTCCTGGTGCTGCTGCCTGGGGCTCTCCTGGGGCAGCGATGCTGGCTGGTGGTTATTACATGTCTCCTGCTGCTCAGGTAGCAGATCCATGCGCAGGTTTCGGCGGCTCCGTGCATTAATGGCAGCGCAGCCTTTGCTCCTAAGGAAGAGCAGAAAGGCAAATCCTCATGTTCCGCTTTCTATAACGTCAAAGGCAAGTTGCAGCATTCCCATAAAATTTTGCTCAGCCTTTAATTTCAGAGATCCAGGCTATGGATGCTAGAGGTGTGTCACTTTACAGTTGAAACTGCTCCAAGATGTGATGGGTGCAAAGGGCCAAATTGTGGTTCATGAAGTGATTTAAGGGAATGATGCACGTCACCTCAGGGGCACTATTTATCCTGATGCACATGTGTTCAGGATCTGCCTGTCCTTGCCCAGCCACGCTGGTGTTGCAGGTAGCAATCCACCTTCCCTGCTGTGTCTAATGCTTGCATCAAAACATCCCAACTGGAGCCATCTCAGAGGTCCTCACAAAACCCAAAGATGCAGAGAACGTGGCCAAACCCAAGCACAGGTCCAGTATTGGTGGGGTGAAGTGGTACCATCCATAACAGAGGCTTGGGAAGTCAGTGTAGGGAGAGGAGAACAGGGTTTTGTGCCACAGGTAGCTGGTCCCAGCAAGCCAGCAGCAGCGGTACAAAGGCAACAGCAAACTGCACTGGGGTGCTCGTGATGCTCAGTGTGCTGACACTGAAACTAGCCTCCCACTGAAAGGGAGACAAAAGCATTTTATCACTTTCCTGACCTGCTGAGTGCATTTCTTAAACTTTTAAACTGAAGAGCTCAGTATTTTTGTATTTCTTCATTTCCAACTTGGAAAAAAACTGTTTTTGATATTCTAGTGCCTTTATTCTGTGTCCAAAAAGGGATGTGATGGTAAGGAAAATTAGTAGCTTGAATGTCATGAACTTATTAGAGAAAAATGTGGATCTTTTTTTTTACAGGGAAGACAAAGCCATTGAAACCATATTTTACTAAAAATACCAGAAGAATAAATTGGAGCAGGTATACTTATGCAGTTTGTCACATAGCATGTAAGTGCGGTGGGTGGCCTTTAAAATTTAAACTGCACACTTGCATTCTAACAGAGTTCCTCATTATAAAGCACAAAATGTGATAGGAACTGGCAGAACTACTGTGCTGGTGGGATACTCGGTGTGCACTCTCCATAAGCCCCGCACAGCACGTTTGATCTGTGGTATTAGCAAGAAAAGCACTTTCCTCTTTGAATGCATCGTCCAGATTAACTGTGCCCTTCCCTTGCCACCTCCTGCATGTGACAGTGTAGGCTCCTGGGCTTGTCACCCTGACCATTGGCACTTTGTGCTGAGTTATCCTCTACCCCTGTCCTCAGCAGCTCCAGGCAGTGGGATCTTGATGCAGTGGGATCTTGAGGTAGGTGGGCAGAAAACCTTGCTGCTCAAGCCATGGCGTGGTATCTTGGTGCTGGGTGCTTAGCCTTCTGCTCCCCTGCTCTCGTGCCCCCTTCTTGTCCTGGCAAATCTCTGCCCAGGGAAGGGTTGGCTGTGGAACCAGCTCCATCCTTTGTGCCAGCTTGAGAGGCTCTTCCAAAGCCTTAGAAGAGCTGTTAGGAATAACTTAGATTTGCTTGTATCTAGGAACTCTGCAGGTAAAGAATGGATGCTATTAGAGCAAGCAATAACTGTCTGTGAGTCTCTTGGGGAGGAGAAAGGGCTCTCTTCCACCAGTCTGGAATAGCTGCCCCATGTTTCCCCCTGGTTCAGTGCACAGGGTGGCTTTAAAAGGGGTTGGACTAGGCACAGCAGAGGCAGGAGCTGGGCCGTGTGTGTTCAAGGCCAGTCACGAGCATCCTGGGGCTAAAATCCACCTTTTCTGGGCTTGAGCACAGCATCGCATCCTTTTTGCACACAGACAGATGATGTTTATAGTTTGCCAACAAGCCAATAAAAACTGGCTTGTGTCTCTTGTGCTTGCTGATGTGCTTCTGAGTGACCTTAGAGTACTTGGAAGGATGTGGCCATCCCTAGCAGGGGACACCATCTGAGCTACCGCCCTGGCACTGAGTACCATGGCACAGTGGCTATGACTGCGACTCTCATGCTGAAGAACGGAGCGCAGGGAAGAAACCCAGGACCCCATGATGGAGAGTGTCTCAGGCAGCGCAGCAGGTGGTTATTAAGGTTATTTTCATGTCTGCCTCATGCTGCTCCCCTCACCCCGGACAAGGAATGAGTTTGGGTTTGGTTGTACATCCAAAGTGCTGTCAGGCGCAGCAGACGCTAGTGTTGTTCAGCATCATCAGGGCTGGGTGCATTATGTTACTGCCTTCACTTCAGAACCAGTTTTGACTGGGGAGAACGCCTGTGGTGGTGATGGGGAGCTGATGTATGGGCACGTTTTCACTCACTGAAACACATCAGCAGCGACTCTGCCTTGTGGTGAGTAATCATTTTTTTTCCCTCAGTGTAAGCATCTTGGACCCACATGTATCTTCAGGCTGGTGGATGGAAAGAAGAGCTGAAGATGTGCTGAAGGCAAGAGCCTGCATCTGAGAACGCAGGGAACAGCATGATTTGGGCTCTAATTTCTGGTGTGACATGGGGAGACTATCAACGCAGGTCCAAAACTTTGAGCAGTGTTGTCTGACGGTTTGATTTCCATCCTGGTATGCTGAGTGCAGTAAGGCCTAGGTTTTTCATGGCACTTTCCATTTTTGATTTCAGGAATTTGAAAAAAATACTTGTCTTGAGGCTGAGCCTCAAGCTGTAATCTTGGCATATCCATACCATAAAATTCCCATGGTTAAAAGCAGAAACATCTGGATTCATGAGTGGATGTTGGCTAAATCCACCAGGAAAAAAAAAGCCTTCAAGGGATCCTAGAGGGCTCTAGCCAGAATAAATAATACAACAAAATAAGAGTGCTATTAAGAGTAATTGTAATACTGAAGCTGAATTATAAGATGAGGGCCAAGCCCTTTTCACAATCTGCTTTTCCAGCTAAAAGCCCTTCAATTTACACTTAACGCGCATGTGGCTGATGGAACAAAGAAAAAAATTGAAGAAGGATGAAAGCAACAGAGATTATTCAGCCTTGCTGGTTTAGCTCCAGGCACATAGTTTAAATGAGCAGATGATCAGTTTCCAGTTTGTTTTAAATTCTCTGGCAAGAGATTTTACGCTCTATCCCAAAGTTGGATGTGCTTAAAACTTTTTTTTTACAGGCTCTGCCACTTTGTGTTATTTCCTAAGGCAAGGTTCTGACAGTGCTCTGCAGGAGTCACCTGGGTGCTGGGGCTGGAGGGACAGCCCGGTTGTGTCACTTGATGAGACCACATCCCTCCTCCCAACCCATGGGGATCCAGGAACCAGGGAACAGTTGCTCCTTTTCTCCCTCACCCCTGGGAGGCTGAGCCTTGCTGAGCCAGATGTTATGTCTAAACTCAGCGGCACCTAAAATCAAGGGAAGTGGCCAAAACCACTGTGTGCTGCAGACTCACAGCCTCTTTGGCTGCGCCCTGTTGTGCCAGCACAGCTTGCCTGGTTAAAGCTAGCCAAAGGTCTGTGCTGCTTGATCTCTTCTTGGTGTCTTCAGGGGGAAGAGCTGCTGAACAGTGCATCCTCTGACCACCCATGCCCTCCTGCATAGGTCGCTTCCACCCCTCCCTTTCAGCATCTCTTCCCCCTGCTGCTGAGGGGTGAGCTGTGCCTGCAGCCAGCTCCTTATGAAGTGAGTAGAGTTTTGCTGAGAAATGCCCTTAACACGCTATCCCTCCCTGGCAGATGTAGTCAGCATTTCTCTCTAACTGTACTTTGTCCATGCAGATCGGCATCGCTGACCCTTGCTGGCCTTGCACATCGCCATTCCTGGAAAGCCTGGGGCATTTGCCCGCCCTGTAACCTTCAGCCAGCGCAGCTTGGGGTGAGTTGCTTCCTTGTGGAATAAAAGCCCTATCAGTCAGTCCTTGTCCTGTCCTCCCTCCTTGTTGCTCTCATCGTCCCTCTTGTCCATTTCACAGCTGACCAGTTAAAAAGCTCCCAAGGAAGCTGGTCAGTCGGTCCTCCTCCATGAAGAGTAGTTAGGTTGTCCTCCAGAGATGCTTTCCAGGGTGCACTGCCAATGCTTAACTCTCTCTGAAGACTGCCACTGGGCTCTGAACGCTGGGATACAGATTTGGGGTGAGGCAATACTGGAGATACCAGTGATATGCAAGCAGAGATGTTTATACTGCTTTATGTTCCATACAAGGAAAAAATCCTGTTTATGCCATAGAGAGTTGGATTGGCCTTAAAAAGCCTCACCGCATCTAGGAAATCCATCAAAGGGATGCCCCAGTATTTCCTAGGATGTTCTCAGCAGATCTTGTTGTTTAATTTGCTGCCAACATCTGTCGCTTCCTCCGCTGCGTGCTGCCCAGCACTCCCAGCCTGTGTCTGAGCCGACAGCTGACAGGACCTAAAGTAAACAACTTGCTTCTCCGTTCCCTTAGCACAGCATCTCAACTGTCAGAGTGAAACGAGGCAATGCATTTGCTCATAGATGCTGCAAAATGTTTGGTTTAGGTTAGCTGCTATCACTGCTACCATCCACGTTTGAGGTTGCATCCTTCCACCCAGCATGAAGGCAGCAGGAAGGTCTGCTGAAGCTGCGGGGGTCTCGGTTATGGATGAATAGTTTGAGAAGCTGAAGAATGAGAGATGAACCAGAGCTAAATTTAGAATCTCAGATAAGAAAATATCTGCATCTTCAGTGCTCTGTGGCTTTTTGTTCCACACAAAACACACCTTGGTTTTGCATGGTTGTTTGCAGATTGCTCTGACTCAAAGAAGGCTTTGGGGGGGGTGGGGGGGAGGAAGAAAAAAAGGCTTTGATGTCTTCAGTAAACAAATAGCACTGTTGAAAGATCTTCAGTTCTTGTTAGCATGCTGCAAACAGCTATGTTTGAAGAAAAATAAACATCCCAAGGTTGATGGAAGGGTAGGAAAGCAACTGAGTACTGTAGTCAAAGCCTTGGTGTAAAAGCATCAGCAGCGACAGTGCCACCTTTTTCCCTCTTTCTTTGATTAAAAAGAACAAGCTGGTTCATGGTTTACCAGCGCCACGATGGGAGTACACAGATATAAAACCCCATGGTTAAACCATTGCCGTCCAAGTCACAAGAATCCTGTCAAGTCCACTGCAAAACTAAAGGTTAGGAGCACCCTGAAGGTTGTCTGCTCCAGTGGGGTGAGGCGGAGAAGACTCGCTCTTCATACAATCCTTGTTTTGACTCTGCTTCCTCAATGCTTTACCCACAGCCACAGGGCCACCAGCACCTCCTAACCCTCACAGGTACAGAACCTTGTCCCCAAAAACCTCACTGACTTATGTGGTGCAACAAGCTGGTTTCTGTGAGGAGGCACCAGGCCACATCCCTGCTCAGCGAGGAGGATGAGGATTTCATGGGCTGCTGCCTATCCGAGAGTTTACTCTGCAGAGCTCGTTGTACTTGTCTCACTGCATCACTTACAGCATCCTGTTGGAACTGCAAAAACTTAGGAAACGAACCAAAGAGCTAAGCACCGATCTCAATTACACCAGCATAACCCTGGGGATGTTCATTTACGTTTCTACCCTCGTACAACCCAGATTTGGTTCAGAGTGAGAGTGTTTGGCTTCTCTCTGTAAAGGGAAATTAAAAATCAGCATGTCACGATAATCAATACATCAGTATTTACTGCAAATGTAAAACTTCTCTAGAGTCTCTGGGGAGCCTCTTGCTTTAGTTTCATGTAATTCCAAGTGTTTTTCCATTTAAAGAGGATTCATGTGAGCTAGGAAATAAATAATTCAGGGTTGATTTTTTAAAGTCTCTGTAGCATTGCTAACATCTTTCCTTTGATAATGCTTTTGTTCTGCTTACTGAGGTTCCCTCCCAAATGGGACCAGTGAGGCAAATGCTCCATCCAATGAAAACAGGCAAAAAAGGCAAAAAAAAGTCTGGGAGTTTTTTTAAAAAAGAGAAGCATATAATCCCAAAGGTAATAAGTGTCCCTCTGGTAACTTCATACAAGCTCTTAGCTTTTACTGTGTGCTTCTCCCTGCTGGATTCACCATGAGGTCTTGCAGCTAAGGCTGAGGTGGAGATGGTTCTTAATAAACAGCCGCTCCTTAGAGACCGTAGCCATGGCATGTGAGAGCTGTTTACCTGGCATGATGGAGCGCTAATCTGTTTACCTTCCAGATGTTTCTACAGAAACAGAAGGTATTACCCTGTAGTAAATAAGGCCCCTTCACACCCGGGAATAAGTTTTCTTTTTTTTTTTTTTTTTTCTTCCCAGACTTGCTGCCCTTCTCTTCCAGCTGCGGAAAGCCCACCCTGGGATTTCTGAATTGCTCCTTCATTCTCCTTCCCAAGAGGACAGGCTGCTTCCTGGGGCAGGCACTCGCCGACAGCGACTTGAGCTGATGTTTCCAGTGCTGACCGCAGCCAGAATGAAACCCTCAGTGTAGTACAGGGATGGGTCCTCTGGAGCAGGACCACCTTCTCCCCAGGGAAGAATTATCACAGTACTATAGAGGTTGGAAGGGACCTCCAGAGATCATTGGGTCCAAAGCCCCTGCCAAAGCAGAGTCCCTAGGATAGGTCACAGAGCTCAGCCTCCAGAAGGATCCTGAATATCTCCAGAGGAGACTCCACACCCCCTGGGCAGCCTGTCCCAGTGCTCCCTCACCTTCACTGTGAAGAAGTTCTTCCACATATTGGTGCAGAACTTCCTATGCTCCAACTTGAGGCCATTGCCCCTTGTCCTGTCCCCACAGACCACTAAAAGAGGCTGATGTAGCGTGTTTGTAGCAAGGAAATTTAGAGGGATTGGGGTCTAGCTGGTGACTTGAAGCCCAGCATGTGGCACAGCTCATGCAGTTGGTGTCTTTGAGTGCCCCAGACATAAAAGATAAGGTCGCAGAGAGCTTTGGGAGGTGCTTTGGAGGCTGGAGGTCACTCATAACTTCTGTTCCAGGATGCGATGGGGGAGAGGCCTTGGGTTTTGAAGGGATTAGGGCTGGGTGCCTCCCACTGCTCCATCAGACTGGATCCCTCTTTCCCCCTGCCTGCCGCAGCAAATATTTTGATTGCAAGAGTCAAAACAATTGTGTTGTGTACTTTATCATTTGCAGTCCCCGAGGCATGCTGCTGATAACCTTCAGCCCCACAGCCCCCACAGCTGGAGTGCTGCCACCAGCCAGGGTGGCATTGGGTACCACCAGGACACATCCCAGCTCTCCTAAGGAGACTCCAGCGGCACGGTCACGCTCTGGGGTAAGCCAGCTCATGTGGTGGTGGCTCCTCAGGCTGCCGTAGTGATGGCATCCCCTCTGCATGGCGTGGGAAAGCAGAGCAGCATGTTTAACAAGCAGTAATGTGGCGATGAAGACCCTCTGATATCCAGGTCACCCTATTGGGTGGGATTCAGTGCCAAACTGACTTCTGGCATAGCACAGCAGGCTGGTGTGTGTAGAGCATGTTCAAGCAATATCAGTCTTCTTCACTAAGTGCTATTCCACTTCTAGTTTAACTAAAAAATGATTAGCAGGGCTTGTGGTTTTCTGAATATGTCCCATCTTCAGTGAAATTAATGTTAATCTCTGTCCAATACACAAGCCAGCCAAGTGACACATGGAAAATGGCACATTCTTGACTCAGGAATGCGACTCGGAGGATGACTTCATGTTCCTGAATGAGAAGATTGGCATGCCAGATGTGCCTACAGCCTGACCCCTTTAAAAGGCTCTGAAAGATCATGTGTAACGTGAAAATGTCATTTCAGAGATGAGAGCACCCGATGGCTTTGTTACTTAGCTCCCTATTTAGTTTGGTTAGGGGGGCATGAATGCCTTAATAACGCAAAGAAGAGCTCTGATCTCTGTGCTGGCTGCGTGTTTCCAACAGACGCCCTACAGCCTTTCTTGTGGCCAGAATAGTTAACAATCCATATTTTCTTGCTATTAATTACAAGTTGCATTTCATTTTCTGCTGAAGAGCGAGCCTCGCAGCGTAGTCGCTTTGAGTCGTGCATTGAATTCCACTGAACTCTTTTATCTGGAGGCAAAAGCAATAAATGTGAGTATAGCATTAATACCTCTTAAAACTTGTAATTGTATTCTTAAGTCACAAAAATTCAGCCATTTCCTCTGCTATGGACTTGAATACCCTTTCTTCTTCCTTGCCCAACTACTCACCCCTAAAATCCTGCTGAAAAGTATCTGGAGAGTGATCCGGGTCTCTGTCTTTAATAAGCATGTCCCCATGGCAAATTATCTACTTGTATTTTTCCTCTACCCCAGTGCATTCCATGCACCTACACAATCATGCTAATTAAATCGTGTAATAAACTTAAACGTGGCAAAAAAACCCCAACTGTTCACAGGGTGTTGCAAGACAGAGCTGGGTTTGGAAATCAGCCATTTGTGAGTTTTGTTTTGTTTGAGAAAACCCAGAGGATGTTGTTTTACTGAAGATGAAGCAAACCCCGTGTAATAGGAGCTGTAATCTAAGGAGACAAATTATTTTATTTAAGTAGTCCTCGGTGAGCCCTGATATAAAGGCTTGCTTATGTGAAAAAAAATCCCAAGCCCCTGTTAAACTCATTCAAAGATTAATAATAATTAAATCTAAACAAAATAAACATGCCAAACTGGACTCATTAAATTTAACAGATTAGTTTAGTGAAGTTTAACTCATCAAAACTGATGTTAATCCATAATGTATACCTACAGAGGAGCTGAGCAGCCAGGAACTTTGAGCATCACATGCCCTTTAAATGAAAAGTCGTCTCTCTGTGAGATATGGTGATGGATTTAACATGCACCTCAATCTATTTTTCTACAGATGACCTTGGGCTGTGCATAATCCAGTCACCCCTGTGCTCACAGGGTATGCCAGGAGAGTGAAGCCAGCCTTCTCTGACATCGCCCCTCCGCCTTGCAACCCCACACTTGGGTGCTCATTCCTAGGAGGAGGAGGAATTGTGAACACTCTACGCGTTTGACACGGATGTCTAATTGGCCCCGGGGTTTATGATGCAGTTGGTAAGGTGGTTGGCTGTCAGGTAGGCATTGCTTCTTAATTTTGGTTCGGGTGCTAAAAGTTGTGCCCTCTGTCACGCTGAGTCGCCTTTAAACCCATAGAGCCATAGAGATGGATCTTAAATGTAGCCACAGTAATTTTCAGGATGACATAGGCAGACTGCAAGCATCACCAGATGATTGCACTTCTGCAAAGCTAATGAAGGCAGTGACATTGCCCATGAGGAAAAAAATAATGAGAAATGACATGTTATGAAAAAGGACGTGTTCTGAAACATGGGAGAAGGAGCTGAGGTTGCAGCGGGGTGGTGGGCTGGGGGTCTGGGGAAAAAAGTCGAATTTCATCAAACTGCCGTTAATGAAGTCTAACGATAACTGTCAGCTATATCCCTGATCAACACTAGATGTTGCTATGCTGCTACTCATATAAGCTATACATTAGCCAGGCTTTTAAACAGTATATACTGCTATTTCCTCTTTCAGTTACTCACTGTGTCGTGAATGCTGGGTGAGCCACTGCTTTAATTTACTTTTTCTTTTTTGAAGTTTCGCTTTTGTTTGTCTAATACCCAGTTTATAACCCCCTCGAACGCTCACATAAAACTTTACAAGCAACAGAGGCTCTTCTAAGTGATAACATGAAGCAACTGCTATATGAATGTCAAATATTTACTTAAACTCTGCTTCTGGATTTTTTTGCAATCTGAGGGGAATGACATTGTTAACTGGATGATTCCGGGAACAGACTGACAGCTGCAAGGCCACGGAGGGAAGTTTGTTTATAATGGGGGGGGGGAGGGAATATATTAAAAAATAAAATAAAATAAAAAAATCCCACCCTGTTTAGCCCTGCTGGGTTTCAGGCTTTCTTACTCCCACATGTTTGAGTGGGAGAAAGGACAAATCTTAGGACGTTGATTTCCCCATGGCAACGGAAAGCGGAAATTACTTTAACCCCATCTAGTGACAGATGACTCATTGCTCAGCCTGCTGCTATTTTTCCGAGCACTAAAACAATACAGCTGCGAAGAAAAGGCTGGCCTATACTATCTCATAGGCTGAGCCTGGGGCTCGTGGGAGAGGGCAATTCTCTGGAAAGGCAGAGCCAGAGCGTTCTGATGATTCTTTTATTGGGTAAGACAAACCTTGCCCGTGTGTTTTCCATCCCTGCGCTGCTGGAGGGCAAACCCAAGGCGTCCCAGGGATGGATGTGATGTCCCATGCCTGTGGAGTGATATGCTGGTGCATGTCCTGCTTGGTTCTCCTTGCCCTGCATCCGCAGGTCCAACGGGGTGCTGCCATGCTTTTGGCTTAACCCCACCACCACCCTGAATTACATGCAATGAGCTGTGTGCTCAACAGCGGAATGATTCGTTCACAAACACAGCCCAGTGAGGGAACAGTGGCTGTGAGCAGGGTTTCCAGGCCCCTACTTACAACAAGAAGCTATCTGATGGCAGAAGCGCGTTTCTGTCTTAGCAAGATCCCCCAGGTAAAGAAATGTAAGTATTTAGAAGCAGAAATATTCAGCTTTGAGAGCTGAATTATCCTAGCTGAAAGGGTAATTAGGAGAGCAGTTTCTCAGCAAGGATGATGGAACCCTTAGCACTTGCAGTCCTCATGCCCGGATGAGGTCTATATGCTGGGAACAATAAGCTTCAACCCAACTTCTGGATGAAGAGGTAAGCGAGTGGCATGCTCAGGAGGTCAGCCTTAATGGCTGTGTTTGTCTTCTTGCACCTTAAACTCCCTGCAGCAGAACTGCACAGAGATCCCAGCTCCCTGTTGAGCACCTCCAGCATCTGGATGATGGCTCTGCTCAGCACCTTCTGTATGTGGCAGCAAAGGGCTGTTTTGGAGAGGAGCTGCTTTGAGCTCACAGGTTCAGGGTGGTTCATCTGTCTCTTAGCACTTAGCTCAGTGCAGGAGGCGCTCTCTCCACAAACACTGGTCTTCCCAAATCATGGTAGGGGTTTAGCAAGGCTCGGAAATAAGGTTTGTGAGGCTTACTGAGCCTCATATGCATTCTCCACATAAAATATTACACCACTGAATGGGGAAGATTAACGCTACCACTGGGTTGATATGCTAAATTGCTGGTCAGTCAGCATCCCTTCATTCACTTCAGACTGGGAGCAGACATCACAGTGTTGGGAAATTCAGAACCCCAGGAAAACTACACGGCACGATGATGTCATGGGATGCATGAAACATTTTCTTTCTGGGGAAGAGCCGAGCTGCTGGTACAATAGCCGGGTCTTTGCTCAATCTTGTTGTTTGCATGCTGGTATGATTAATTTTCTGCTCCCTAGCAGCAGAAAATCAGGTCCACAAGTTTCAATTTGGATAGTACAATTGACAAAAGCAACAATTCCATTACCAGGTTCTTCTGGAAACTGGATGCTGGGTGCATCTGCAGCACAAATTTTCCTTCATGCGGAAATCAGCATATGCCAACACAAGCGGATGGCTTCCCGGGCTCAAACCCAGACCTTGAATGCTGGCTCCAGGCTGGAAGCTGCTGCCTGTGCCTCTGGGACAGTTTGTTACCCAGGAACACCCAGCTGCAGCCATCCCAAAGCAGTGAGTTGCCCAGCAGCTTAACCGGGGCTTTCAGAGCTGCTGCCCCTGCCCTGCCTCACCCCTCCTGGCTGCAGTTTCAGCCCAAACCCTTGGTGGCCAGCGTTGATTTCTGGAGAAGGAAGGGGGATGGTTGGATCAGGAGGTACTTCGGGGCAGTGTGGTGTTACTGCAGTACTCTTCCTCCTTCTCATCCTTTTCTTACGGTTTTCTTCAGTGCTGTTCTATGATGCAGAATGCCACCCTCCTAAAAATACAAGAGCCCTGCAGCTGGGTGGAAGGAGGACCAGAGATCCCAACAGCTTATTCTTGAGAAAGCAAGAACACTTACCCTCTAAACTGATGCCAGCCTGGTAGATCCAGAGAAAGACGTGGGCATTCAGGTGAAATTCCATCTTTTGAGGATTCATCCGTCAGCACTCAGGCCGAGAAGCCCATCAATTATGGTGCTAAACAAAGATTGTCCTTTTTGGAGAAGCAACAATTGCTAAAGTGCCCATGTAGGAAATTAGAATAGCAGTTTTAATTTAGCCATGCTTTTTGCTTTCATGTTCTCTCCATTTTAACTAGAAGATGATGTCTACATTACCTGGGAAAATACTTTTGCATCATGCTGCTTGAGGAGAAAATAATTAAATCTGACAAAGTAGGAAATAATGTCTAAGAGGTCTTTGGCTGTGTGAGGCTGTGATTCTGACTGCCGCTGTTAGCTTACTGCCAGTGTGTGCAGATGGTAAAGAATGAGCTACCATCACAGAATTGAAGGGACCTCCAGAGCTCATCAAGTCCAACCCCCCTGCCAAGCAGGTTCCCTAGGACAGGTCGCACAGGTCGGCGTCCAGACGAGTCTTGAATATCTCCAGAGAAGGAGACTCCACACCCACCCTGGGCAGTCTGTCCCAGGGCTCACTCACCTTCACCAGGAAGAAGTTCTGCATATTGGTGTGGAACTTCCTGTGCTCCAACTTGAGGCCATTGCCTGTTGTCCTGTCCCCACAGACACTGAGAAGAAGCTGGCCATTTCCCCCTGTGTCACACCCTTCAGATTTTGATAACCATTGATTAGATCCCCTCTCAGTCTTCTCAGCCACCCTTTATTGTCCTAGGGCCCCACTCAGCTTGTAGATGTTTTCACTGGTCATTATTCCCAGTTAATTAGTGTTCCGGCTGTAGATGTAGTACTCCCACTGATGCTGAGCCCCAAAGCAGAGAGCAGGGTCAGTCAAGGAAGGTTTTCCCTCTGGCCAAGCCCAGAGGGGCTGCAGCAGCCATGTGCCCACCAGTATCAGAAAAGACCCTTGCAGACACATTGCTCACACATAAATATGGTCTTCCAGCATGAGCCTGGGCTGCTGGGACCAGGATAGCACTGGGCCAGGAACAGGCATGGACCAAAGGGTTGGGGGTTGCAGGGCTGGTGGCAATGCAGGGTTTGAGCAGGGTCATGAGAGCTGGTTCTTCTCCTGGGAGCCTCCGGGACTTTGGGTAAGGCATGCAGGCCTTCCAGAGAACACATTGCACCTAATTTTGCATAGCCAGAGGACAGCATTCCTTCTTACAAACAAGGGCCTGATAGTCTTTCCCAGAAATAAGAATATAAAAACACTTTCACTGAAGTAGTGCTTGGAGCTGTGGGCCAATACGGTGCCTGCTCCTTCGGTTTCTCAGCCTGACCCCTGTGCTGTGCTCAGCTCTTCAGGGTCATCCTTAGAAACACTTCCTCTGCTTCTTCCTGCACACAAGCGCCACAGCAGCTTACAGAAACCGCAACCAACCACCGTATGCTTCTTGTTGGTAATTCTTCGATGGTACCAAGGGGTTCTCCTTTCAGCAGTCTCTGCAGCCGCTGCTGAGCAGCTCTGTGCCCCGAAGCCCCATTCCTGGGGCAAAAGCAGCAGAGGAGCCCCCTTGCCAATGCCAGGCAGTAGGAAGTCGGGGTCTGAACTCTCCATCTCCTTCTTGCAAAGCTGCTTCCTTCAAACCCTGGCAGGATATTTTCACACACCCCCCTTAAGCCATGAGGGCTTAGCTGTGCCCGGGTCTCGGGCCAGCCAGCACTCTTTCCTCAAACAGCCTTGAGGAAACCCCAAAGCTAGTTTCCCTCTAGTTTCCCTTTGCAGAATCCAAGAAATACCACCCCCACTTTCCCCCCACGCCCCCCAATTCTTGCTGAGGTAGAATGAGTTTCTTCCTTGGTATCTAATTCTCCAAAGTGCGCTCAAGTTTTCCTACTGCAGTCTGCTAATTTCCAAGCCGATATGTATATTAAAATTTCCCTCTCTTGATTTCAACACGTTTTCCCTCACAGTGGAGCAGTGGGAAAGGTTGCGGGCTGACAGCTTTCCTGGCTCGCCTTTTGTGGAAGGCTGCAAATTTCTATTTCCTGAGAACTACAATTCCCAGAAGACATCTTGTCTTCCCCCAAACCAGGAACTGAGGCCCACTGGCTCTGTCACATCTTTCGAAAGGCTTCCTCCTCCCTACACAGCCATGACCGAGGAAGAGATGAGTGAGGTGGAGTGGGCAGGAACCTCCACAGTGTGATGGGGAGACGCAGGTCCTGCCTCTGCGGTTCAGCATGCGTCTGAGCACAGGCTCTGCTCGGTCCGAGCTCCAGTGCAGTCAGAGGGGAGAGCATCATTAGGTCACTGTCCAAAGGCACTGCTCCTGCTTATACAGAGCTAAAAAGATCCCAGGCAAAAACACGGAGCTTAAAGGGCTGGACAGTGTTAAATGAAAAGCTTTAGGGAATCAGAATGGAAAAAACACTGTGAGTCTCCACTGAAGTAGTATATCAGCATGCCTGTTCTTAGGAGTCCGCAAAATCCTCTTTAGCATCTGATCAGAGGTGTTTGCGGTAGCAGCTTGAACAGCATGCTGCAGGAACAGGCTTCAGAAAGGTTTTATGAGGTAGGACTAAACTCAGCAGCCCTAAGTGGTTGCTGTGCTAGTGGATGTGACATGACTCAGTACCATACTTGGTCACTGAACAAGCCTTAGTGCTCCTAACTCAAACCAGCCCTTTCCCAGCCCACTGCCGTGTGAGCGCTTGCTCAGCAAAGGCATCGCCAGCAGTACCACCCTAAACAAACCTCTCTCTGCGGGGGCTGCAATCTCCCAAAGCCATCTCTGCTTTCCGCAACCCGAAGTCAGAGGCACTCCCTTTGCGACATCCTTCTGAAGTCTGCTTCTCAAAATGCTGAACACTCACGGCTGCATCTGGAGTCACGAGAAGCCTCCCAAAAATCAGACAGGAGTACGTTGTTGGAATCTTCAGAGGTCTGAGGTTGGTGTTTGCCATGCAGAAGGTTTAGGCTCAGTTTCCAGCATGCCAAAGGAGTTGGGCAATGAGCAGCATCGTGACTTCCGTACTTTACAAACACAGTGGGACTTGGGGTGCAAATGTGAAAAGTCAGGCTGGTGTTTCAGGGGCAGCAAGCTTTTCCTTTCCTAATTAAGGCAGGAGGACTTGGCTGCTCACTGATAGCTGGAGTTCACTGAAATAAATGCTGACCTTTGAACAAGTACTGGCGCTTGATATAAATACTATATGCAAAACTAACCCTCATCCATCTTTTTCCCATTCTCTCCCAGGGAAGCTCAGCATTCCTTTTTGTCACTAAGCCAAGTTTCAGGAGTGCTTTGGGTTCAGCCTGAGCCACCAGCCTGATAAAAGCCGCTCTGCCAGGAGTGAGAAGATGGAAAAGTGTTTCAGAGTGATGATGAGACACCTTGTCAAAAACTGGGAATCAAGGCCTTCTGAAGGATTGTAAGAAACATCCTCACTTGTGAAGGGTAAATCTGTGAAAGGAAATGCACTGTCCCCACTAAGTAAGGTGCAGTTGCTGCAGAAAGTGATAAGATAATTCTCATTTCTAATTGCTGCTTGCAGGGAAGCCTCACTTTGCTCCAGTGTCTGTGAAGCAAGTTTTGGTTCCTGAAGCTCAGTCACTAACATCACAGAATCACAGACCCTTAGGAGTTGTAACACACCTCGAAAGCTCATCTAGTTCAACCCCCCTGCCAGAGCAGGGTCAGACTAAATCACACAGGAACGCATCCAGATGGGTTTGAATGTCTCCAGAAAAGGAGACTCCACAATCTCTCTGGGCAGCCTGTCCCAGGGCTCTGTCACCCTCACAGTGAAAAAGTTCCTCCTTGTATTCACATGGAGCTTCCTCTGCTCCAGCTTGCACCCGCTGCCCCTTTGTCCTATTGCTGCCATCCCTGAGAAGAGCCTGGCTCCATCCTCCTGGCTCCATCCTCCTGACTCTCGCCCTTTACATAGTTATAAGCATTACTAAGGCCACTCCTCAGTCTCCTCCAAGCTAAAGAGGCCCAGCTCCCTCAGCCTGTCCTCATAAGGAAGATGTTCCACTCCATCATCTCAGTGGCTCTGTGCTGCACTCTTTTGAGGAGCTCTATGTCCTTCATAACACCACAACGAACCTTCACGTCCCCTTCCTGAAAGGCTGCAAGGTAATTTCAGCTGACACCATATGTGACAGGGTTTATATGAAGTAATTAGGCAGCTGGCTGTAAGTAGCTGCAGCACGTGATGGCTGGGCGAGATGCACCCAAAGACACGCAGGTGAGTGGAGGGACCACACAACTGCCATCTGTTTGCAAGAAAATCGATATCTGGACATGCAAATATGCCACAACCATCTCGCCCAGCGATAATGATCGTTCCTAGAAAGCCTCCTGGGGCCAGCTCTGTGCCCCGTGGGAGCGGGATGCTCTATGTACATGGCTTCCTGGGACCAGGCAGGCACCAGAAGCAGCAGAAGAAAAGCAGAGCTACCCTGTCAAGATATTTTTAGCAACTTTGGAATAGCTGAGCTGTTTCACACCGGACAAACATGCTGTATCAGGGCCTGGGTGGTTTGAGCCAGAACTTGCAATCCTGAAGCGCTTTTTCCTCTGCCATCACTGTACAGCCCCCCTTCTCTACCTCTGTTATTTCCCTGCCTCTGATATTTCTCTACCTCTGTTATTTATCTATCTCTGTCATTTCTCTACCTCCAGACTTTAAAAGCAGTATCGATCCCCTCACAGCACAGATCTGTTAAAAACAATGAAGGGAGTGATTGGCCAGAGTCCTAGTTTTGCCTGATTTTTCTGAAAACTGCAGGAGATTTTTTTCTTCCCATTTAATATGGTTAGCTGTAGGAATATTATACAAATATTACACAATTTTATACATTTATACAGTTTTATATGTTACAATTTTATACATACTCTACATATAACATTATACAATTTTTCCCTGCTGCTTTGAGACAAAACATCACTTCTCCCAACCTTTAAAACAATGCAAAATTGAAATAGTTATTAAAAAAAACTCCACAGGATGGGGAAAAAAAAGGCCATACATGAGCTGCTTGGTTTTTTCTTTCAGTTTAAGATTGAAGTGACGTCAGAAAGAGGAAGCACCTCTGAGCCTGAGGCGTGGCGGGTGATCCCGCGCTGGTGGTGGTGTATCTTCACCCCTTTCTCTCTTAAAAATCACCCATCGTGTGGGTCAACTGCCTCTCAGAGCAGAGGTGCTACCGAAGAGGTGTTCCTAAAGGGCTCCAGATATAGCTGTGTCTGCAGTGCGCTGCTGGGATTTCACACTGCTGGCGGTGTCCCATGGATTAATGCCAGAGCATGGTGTGTCACATCACGTCTGGGGACTTCACAGTGAGTTTAGTCCAGACCCAGGTAAGTGTTGGCTGGCTGAAGCAGGAGTTTGTGGGGGCTGGCTCGGCAGGGGCACTCATTGGCATGAGGTTGAATTTTGGGAATGCCATTAAGAGCGTGAGACAGTGCTGTGAAGTTGTCCTCTCCCTCATCAGCTTAACTCCATTCCTGTCTTCAAAGTGTGGTTTTGCTTTAAATGCAGAAGGAACTTGGCTGGCAGGAGATAAGGGTGTTTGGCCCTGGGATGGGCAGTTTGCTCACAGGTACTTAAGTCAACACTAAACACAGACGTCCCACTCCGAATCTTACCGGGCTGAAACCTTCTCTCCCACAAACCAGCCCGGAGATGTTGGGTTATGGGGAGAAGATTTGGAAACAGGTGTCTTCCGAAGCAGCTTTTCAGTTCTACTTTAATGGTAATTCCAGGCAAATCTTGGCTGGATCAGCCTGGAGAGATGCCAGTAATGATGACGTGACCCCAAAGAAATGCCAGCCCTTCTTGTGTGAGCACAGAAACCTTCAGTGTCCTCAGCTGGAGACAGGGCTGTAGCTGCGGAGCAGATGCTGAACAAACATCTCATGCTCACGTTGTTCGTCTATGCGTGGGGGAGCCAGAAAACTCCCAGCAATGCCCTTCCTCCAGCTGATGGGAGATAACTGGGTATCCAGGTATCTATTAGGGACTGGCAGAAAGTTAAAGAATGAAGTTAAAAATCAAGTGGCCCGTCCCTGGGTGTGCACTACAGGCTGCTGTACTGGTACTTATAATTAAAATGCTGAAGAACCAGTTCTGGGTAAGGTTTATGTTCCCTCAGTAAGGGTGACAGAGGGTAAAGTGGGGTAATAGGGCCACTTCACTGCCACTTTCACTTCAAGTTTGAAGGATGGCTGACACCTTGAAGGTCCCAGTGGCTGCCCTGCTAGTGCTCTTTAGATACTTGCTAATAATTTTCAGAAATCCATAACAGAACACCAATTGCCAGCTGAGAAGGTGCAAAAACTGGATGAAAGGCAAAAATGTTTAATGCCTTCTCTTTAAAGTTTTCCTCTGTTTAAGGAGGACCTGAAGGATAAGCCAGGCAAATGGGAGATGCTGCACACGTAGGTAAATCTCTGATCCTGAACCTCAGATAAACACTTGTGTCCCGTTGTTTCCTTGCAAAAGGCTTCATGTGAAGGCAACTCATCCTGCGTTGTACGCTCAGGTATCTTTTGTACCTGTAATACTCTGGTCTTCCCAGATTTATGGTCAGGATTAAAGGCAGGTAAGAATATACCCCGGCAGTGCCCTTCTGAGTTCTGTGGAGCTCACACCAAGAGTGTCTTTAGTTCTTTGGGGTTTTCATTTGCTCTTCCCTTTTCAGCTTTCATCCTATGGCAAAGCCTGGTTTTACGTCTGTCACTCCGGCTGTGCAAAATCACTGTGAGTCTGGAAAAACAAAGAGGAAGAAAGAATTATGGTATTGATTTTGGTGGAGGACTTGAGCAAACTAGGGGCAGAGTATTAGGAACTGAGACTGACGGTAGCTTTGAGTTTGGTCTAAGCTCTGGGAAGGCAGCTCACTGCATTTCTTCCTGCCTTTTCGCACGTGTGCGTGTCAGAGAGTAAAATGAGTTTTTTGGAGGCTAGCTTTATGCTTCCAGTGCCTTCAAACTTTCACAATGCATTCAACCTGTTTTCCCACCTGCCACAACATAAAAATGCTCTCTCCTCCATCCATCCTTCCTGTGGGTAGCGGTGAGATGGTGTGTGCAGCATCACGCAGGAGATGGGGCAGTGGCAAGAGGGGGTAGAGCCACCCTGGCTGTTAAGCTTCACAGCCCCAGCACGGGGTCTTCAGAGGAACCACAATGAGGAGCAGAGCCTGAGAGATACTTACAGTCTGGCACCGTCTCCTCTTTGGAGCACTGAAAAAAGCTCCTCTGAATGAGTCATCCCTCTGAGTCTGAGTCAGGAACTGGGGAGACACTAGTGCAACAACAGTGATGGTAAAATGCTGGCTCTCCATCACCAGGAAGACAGAGGTGAAGCAGTGTAAGTTGTCTTAGGCCAGTTTTCTAACGAAGCTGTGACCAGGAACGTTCTGAAAAGGAGAGACCTCAGCTGGAAAGGAAAAGAAAGCAGAAACCACCACATGACTAGTTGCTGTGGGAGAAGCGGGTGCTGTAGCAGGGCTGTAAGGTTAATTTGGGGCATTTAAGACTAGAAGCAGCAGCTCCTTTATCTTGTCCGACCATCTCTCTACCAGTTGTGGTTGCAGCTTTCCCAGCTATTTGTAGGGTTTTAAGTATGACTGCCAGAATAAACTACCCCCATCATCTGGTCTGATGCAGGGTAAGACAACCCACAGGCTCTATGGTTTCCTTGAGCAAGCGCCTGAATAAAGGCATTTTTAATGGTGATGATGCTACTTCACCTGATGATGGGCTGTGTCGCTCCAGCTGGATCTGTGACAAACCCAGCTTGGCCTGGTTCAGATGCTGATGTCAGGTCCTGTCATGACAATGTCCTGGGATTTTTTTTTATAAATTTAAAACTAATTTTGGCCATTTTAATAGCATGAGTGAACAAAGCCAGAGCTTAAATGAAAACATCTGGAGACAACCAAAGAAACACAGTCAGTGGCTGCAGGCACATGTCAGCCTGACAGAGGTTTGTTAGGTGCTGAGCCTAAGTGGAACACACAAAGCAAAATGGGAGAATTAGCCTAAACTAGAATAAAGAGAAAATTCATCATTTTTAAAAGGAATGCACCCAGAGAAAGATAAGAGGTGAGAGATGCCATAGTGCCCTGTCTGTACGGGATCATATGTGGTCAGAGGAGAGAAAAGAGAAAATGGTGCTTAGTAAAGCTAAAGATGGAAAGAAACTCAGGAAGGCCAGTATGTAATGTTGTGAAAGGAGCAGACAGCAGCTCAGAGGATGAGATTTTTTTTTTTTTTTTCATATACTTAATTAAACCAGAGGATAAAAGAAAGAAAGTGGGAAGCCTGGAGTAGTCGCTGGAGTGAGAAACATGGGAGTGACACAGAAGTTGGTGGCAGGCTGGGTAGCAGCACAGGATATCTTAGCACTACATGAGAGAAGAATGTGAGATTTACACCAGATAAAGCTAACTTAAAATTATGCAATGACTAGCACACTTCCTATCCCCCCCCACCCAACCTTGCCCGCCCCCCTCCTTGAAACCTTCTTTAAAATAAAACATTAGGGGGAACTTCAACTTGGAAACTGTTGCTTTTAATTTAAACAAGTGAACATGTCCACTTAGAGATATAAAACCAGGGAAAAATGATTCAGAGGGTAGGCACACAAGCAGAGCGATGTTATGTCTAGACCAGATAAAGAACTTACACTAAAACTGGATGAAAGAGCAGAAGCTTTAGTTACAGCACGCCCTGCGATGAGTAAAATGCTGCCGAGGCATCACCCAGCCTCACCTCTGGCTGGTCCAGCCCCAGCTGGGCTGAGTCACGGGTATAAATGCCAGCAAAGGGCCTGTGGGGGGGTGGGTGGGTAGTGGTGCTTTCTGGGTTGAGGGTGTGGAGAGGGTTGCAGGAAGCTTGGAGGCTTCTGGGGATGGGTGACTGTGGGATCTGGGCGAAAGCGAGGAGATGTTGGGGTAGAAGGGTTGGCTGATCGCAGGGGGTTGTTTCTGGTAAAGGAATGGGCTGGCAGGCAGCAAAAGGAGGAGGATGTGCTGCTTGTACAGCAACAGTGTTGTGAGCTGGGGTGGCATGGTATCTGCTGGGGGAGCGAGGCCGATGGAGCCAGCTTGGGCCTAGTGTGGGGTAGGAGTGATGTGTTGTGCCCCGTGCAGAGCTTGAGGGTTTAAATGCAGCATGAGGAGGGCTCCCTGATGTTGAACTGGGAAATTACTTCTTGTTTGGGAGGTGCTAAACCATTCTTGGGGCTTGAGCTGCTGTAGGCAGGTGACAGCTCTGGGATCCTGGGCTCTACCGAGGAGCCTTGGTGCGGCCAGCATGGTGCCGTGTGAGGGGTGCTGGATGATGGCTGCCCATGCCTGACTGCTGTGGGCAGCAAAGAAATACAGGGCTGGAGAGACTATAGACAAAGTTGTGCAGGAGTGTTTGCTGCTCTCCTCAGGAGTGTGGTTTGGGCTGGAGAAAGATTTGGGTTGGAAGGGACCCTAAACCTCCAGCCCCTGCCAGGGGCATGTTGCTGGGGGAGGGGCCATCAGTGGGTGGTTTCTTAGGCTGAGGAGATAGTGACAAGATCCTATTAAATATGTGAAGCTTGATATGATAAACAATGAAAAGCACAACCCTGTTCCCCAGAGCTGAGCATCGGGGTGGTACCACACACCCAGGGTGGTGGCCAGTCAGCCCTGTGCAAGAGGGGAGATGCCCAAATCCCTCTGTTACCAGGAAGCTAAAGACTTTTTCAGGCTTATGCCAAGATCACTTATTTCCTCAAGGAAAATCCTGCTTCCCAAAGCAAGCTGCAAGGAGGTGCCTTAAAGATATTTTCTGAAAGATGTGTTTTTCTCCCACAGCATCACCAGGAAAAGCCCCAGGGAGCATCCCACAGCTCAGTGAGCAGGGTATGTCTGCTGTGGGTTGAGTCACAGGAACAGCGAGTTTTGACATCGCTAGGAAAAGAAAAAAAAGACATAAGTTGGTGCCTACTGATGGCTGTCACGGGAAAGATTTGCTCCTTTCAGCAGCTTGGTGCTGCAAAATGTGCTTCGTAGGAGACAAAGGTCTCTTCTCAGGAGCTTGAATGGCTGTTCTTAGCTACTGACAAGCTTGGTGTTAGCAAAATAGGTTCTCGTTTTTCTTTTCTATAAGCATAATAAACATAAATGTACTATGATAGAGTCAATGGAATACAATGAGTTCTTACACAAGTAATTCTGTATAATTTTGTTCCCAGACAACCAGGACAAAGGGAAGCTGCAGTGAATGCCTCGCAGCAATGCTGTTTGAGTAGGGAGAAGAAATTAGATCCTGTTTCTGAAAGGGGAGGGTGAGGCTCCATGTGTGAAGAACAGACCTGAAAGGCCCTGCTTCTTCCCTTTTATTTTTATGCTCAGACTTCCACACAGGGAATAACAGTGGAAGCTGCAGCTGGAGAGGGCACTAGGGGTCACCACTGTCTTATCTATGTCATCTGGATTTCATTCTGAAGTGAGATAAATAACAGGATAGAGACCAAAGCCTCTCATTTTGGGGGTTGGTGGAGTTTTTTTGGGTTGTTTTGTGTTTTTTCCCCCCTGGGCCAGACATCTTGCATTTAATTTCTTAGTTTTTCTCCTCCCGCCTGCCTTCTGTCTGTCCCTCCCTTAAAACACACCTCGGGGAAGCCTGGGGGTGCAGCTGGGGAGGATGCTCTAGAAGCAGGGCGCTTACATCCAAATTCCCTCTGTGCAGCTCCCACTTATTTAGAGCAAAGGTTAGGCAAATCATGAACTCTTCAGTCAGGCAGAGTCACATAACAGCCTTGGCATGTTCCTGCAAGTACCACCGGGCAAACTGATTACTGTAATGAATGGCGCCCTTGTAGTGCAGAGCGTAACTCCTGATGCCTTTTGCTCTGCCTGGCTGACAATCCTCTCTCTGAAGAATTCTCCCCTTACTTTCCCCCCGACCCACGACTGGCTAAGTATCCCTGCCATCCTGCGGAACCACATCTGATTATCTGTATTAGAAAGAGGATTGGCTGGCTGGGTTGTGAAGAGAATCACAAAACCTCTTCTCTATTTTGGCTTTTAAAAAACTTTTTGTCTAGGAACCCGCCGTTGATGTGGGCTGAATCTCTTGTCTGAGTTTGAATCATGCTTTTTTAGGTGGGATGGGAGGTGTCTGGAGATAAAAAGTTTGGCTCCTTTTTGTAGAGAGCCCACAGACAGGCAGGTAGGCTTTTGGTGCAGCCCGCCTCTTTCAGCTGTAGCAGTGAATCTTGGAAGATACAATCACCTTTTCTCTGCAGATAAATTATAGTAAGTTGTGGTGTTTCTTGTGGCGTGGTATTGTGGAAGTTGGAATTTATATGAACTCAAAACCAGGTTGGATGTATTAGTGAAAGAAAGAGCTGCCAGAGGATGTAAAATTGCCAAGGCAGCAGTTGTGGCTTGGGGAGTCCCTTGCTTGCAAACCCCTGGGGATGAAGAGAAGTTTCCCCACAACCTGTTTGCGTGCTCCTCCCTAAGCGTGGGTTCTGACTTGTGTGGGCTGGCTCCCTGGGATCACAGAACCACAGAATCATAGGGGTTGGAAGGGACCTCGAGAGATCATCAAGTCCAACCCCCCCTGCCAAAGCAGGATGTGATGGTGCTCAGCCTGACCCGGCATGTGAGAGACCACAAGAATGGACAGATGTTCTTCCATCATCCTGGTGATGAGAGAGATGCTCAGCATGTGTTACAGGCTGTTTCTGGAGAAGTGTGAGGGCAAATCCAGACTCTAAGCCCAAACTAGAGCCTAAGCAGGACACGTCTGCCTGGCTTCTGCCAGCTCCCTGCCTGGCCATCGGCTGCAGTTAGCTCAGAGCTAGTTCAGCTCAGGTATTTGTGCGCTGCCATCCAAAGGTGGGGGAGGCTCTCCGACTCCTTATTTTAGGATTTTATGTAACATCCGGCTTATATAAGCCTTTGTCTGTTAACAGAATGGGTGGAGCGTGTCTTGCTTAGGTTCCTCACTAAAGAAATGCTTGTTACTTAACTCTTACTCAAGTGCTCGTTACGTGCTGTGAGAATATTTTAGTTAGTTCCTTTCCTGTTGCCAGCAACAGACCGACTGACAGCCTGGTATGGACAAATGATAAAACATGTAATTTGCCACTTAACGGAATCTTAGGATACACTAGCAGCAGCATTGATGAGGTAGATGAGGGGAAACTGAGGCACGCCCCAAACCCTGCCCCCAAGGCTATGTCTTGCTCCTTGCCCCCTCCTGGTAGGAGATCGTTTGGGAGGGCTGGCAGGGGAGGAAGGATGGTTTGTCTTTTCCAGGATGGATCTTCAACGCAGCCAGGGTTGCACTCAGCATCGGTTCCCAGGCTGAGGGAAAGGTGTCCCCATCCTGAAGCTGCTTTGGACCCCAGGGAGGTGTCACTGAGCTTTGTGTTTCACTAAAAGCCTTTCTGGGTCAGGGCTTCAGCTCCCCACCAGGTAAGGGCAGGTTGTATCCCGCTGTGTGGGATGCTGTAAGGCATTAAGAGCTGTCAGGTGCCCAGATCCTGCAGTAGAGGGGACCATGGAAATTGTTTTCAGATGGACTTGTTGAGCTCACTGAAACCTGGCACTCATGCTGCTGTAGGGCTTTAAATAGAAAGACAGCGTGTGTCTTAGCTAACACCATAAGGAGATGGTTTGCACCCTCTCCATCCTCCAGATACTGTGCTTCATATACTGACGTGCTTGGCATCCCTTTAAATTTTGTGAATTGCTGAAAAAAAGCTCTCCTCTCTCCTCTCTCCTCTCTCCTCTCTCCTCTCTCCGCTCTCCGCTCTCCTCTCTCCTCTCTTTCCCCTTTTTAACATTCCCCCCCTTTTTCCTCGGAGCTGTGCACCTCCCCGCAGCCCCCGCTCTGCAGCCCCACCTCTGCTCTTCCACCGCTGCATGGGGCAGCTGCCACACGGTGGCATCCAGGTACCTGCGAAGCCATGTGCCAGGGAGCCTTTGGGGTTGGGCTGTCCCTCCAAGTTTGCTATACAAGAAGTCGTGTATTATCTCAACTCTGAGGGGGAGGCACAGACCAGAGATGCGCCGCTGCAGGAGTGAAGGAGTTAGAAGTCCTGCCTCATGTTTTATTCTGTATATACATATTATTTTTTTTTTAATTAGTATTTTAGCTTTTCATTTCCCAATTTCATTTCCCCTCCCTCGAAAAGAGGAAAAAACCACCCCAACAAAACCCAAACAGCGAGAGCTTTGTTTTTGTTTCCATGGGAATTTTAGGAGAGGGGGAGGGTGTGAAAGAAAACTGAAATAATCTTTCCAAACCTGGAACATTTTGGATCCTGAGCAGCCCCTGGGGTCTTGCTGTCCCCTGGCCACACTGGCAGGGAGCTTCAGGACACAGCTGCAGCTGCTGCTGTGTCATGGGGAGCATTGCTGAGCTGTGGAGCTGTGCCAGAGAAAGCAACTTGGGTGGGAGAAAAGATGACTGCAAGTCCCAGGAGGCACCGCAGCCAAGTCAGGCCATCGGGTTTGAGTGCCTTGAGTGAAAACTTCCTCCCCTGCCTCTTCCTCCAAAGTTAAGAGGACAATTGTGGTCCTTGAAGGGGGGAGGGGAGGAAAAAAAAAAGTGATTTCCACAAATGCACCCTCTGTTTTCCCTTTGGAATACAGGGTCGGGGCCAGAACAGTAAGAATCCCTTCTTCTTGTGCCTGCGTGTCACTCGCGGTTAGCTGGCTGGTGTCAGGTGGTCTCAGGACTGCTCTGTCCATGGCATCACCAGTGGCTGCCCCAGCATGGACCCTGTGGGCTTCTCTTGGGGTGTCCAGTGCACCTCTGCACAGGTTTTGTGGTGGCTGTGGCAACTGGAGCCAAGCACCGTTCTGCCCCCTCCTGCTGTGCATCCCACAGGGACGTGTTCAGGCCCTCGCTGCGCTGCTCTGAAACAGCCACAGACACATTTCCAGTCCCTCAGGAGCTTGTGGTTGGGTATTGGCGTGGGGCGGCCCAACACGTCCCAAAGAGCAGCAGGGTCTCTGTGTTGTGTTGCAGGTGAGTGACCATCTGAAACCCTGGCTGAGGAGCAGTAGCTGCTCTGCCACTCGCAGGCATCCGGCTGTATGGGCAGCGTGGCTGTCACAGGGGCTAGGCACTGGGTGCAGGAGCATGAGGCACATTGGGGTCCCTCAGTGGGGTCCCACGCTGGAACTTGGCCTCACAGGGTGCCAAGGCCAGCCTTCCTCTCACTGCCCCATGATGCAGCTAGTTCCTCCCTGCCCTGGGGCTCTGCAAGCTGGGGAAAAGCTACCCCCCAGTTGTTCCTGTAGTTGCCCTCTGGTCCCCATGGCTTGGTAGAGGTACTGGCATCATCCCTGCTCAGGGATACAAAACATCTGTTGAGCTAAAAGGGAAATATAAGGAGCAAAATGTCCTGCAAGCTATCTGCGGACACAAGGGACAGGCGGAAGAGCGCTCAGCTCGAGCAGTTGATTGTTGGTTGGTTGGTTTGGCCATCTTTGATACCTCACCTAACCACGAATGTGTTGGATGCTGTGAATGGCATCAGCTGAAGTGCAGCGGTTCAGCAGCTCTGGGCTGAGGCACAGCCTGTGTCCCACTATAAAGCACAGCGCTGGGCTTTGTACTGAGGTGACTGTGCTCGTTTAACAGACCCCCCTGGTAGGAAAAACTTGACAGGTAAACCCCGTATTCGGGTGACATCTGCATTCAGTATGTCAGATGGATCCCTGCCATGGCTCCTGCGAAAATGCCGAGGACCCTCCTATGCTCCAGCCTTTGGTAAAACTGCCTTTTGCCAGGGTGAAAGGGGAGAGTGCTTTGCCAGGGACAAGAACACTGTTGGGCAGCTTAGAGAAGTTGATGGCTTCATTGTGCTGCCACATGCTTGCCTCTGCCTGCTCTGAGGCTAGTGTCTACAGCAGCCTCTGCTCCTCCCTTTGCCACCACACGTGTTTGTAATGCTAAATGGTGACCAACACTGGGGATGAAGTCCATAGTTAAAAAAAAAAAATAAATCCCTTTTTTGACTCCTGGGTTAACTTTCAGCTGTTGGGTTGGGTTTGGTGTGCAGCAGCACAGGCTCTTGGTCCTCAAAAGGCCTTCTCCAGATGTCTATACACACCTCCCCACTTTCGGCTAGGACATTAGGCATGGCAATGAAAATTCTTAAAGAGAAGTAAAAACATGACTGATGTGCAATTAAATGATAATTTCATAAACTCCTAATATCAGCACCTTGGTTTTACAGACAGCAGCGGCATCAGACCCCATGTGACTGCCAGGCAATGTGCTCTTTGCACCTCATGTTCAATAAGAAAACGTCACCACCCCTCTCGTGACATCAGGAAGTGTCCTCCAAGGGATGCATGGAAGTTCCTGAGGATCAAAAAGCAGCTGAGAATAGAGAACCAAGGATATCTTTGAAGGTACATGCCACATATCCACTTTAGGAATTACCCCATGACAGGGAAGGTTACGGGAAGTGCAACAATTCGCTAACAGACCCAGAGGACAGTGGTGTTTCTCCTGGAAGAGATAACTGGGTGGAGAACCTGCTCTGTGGTGGTACTGCGAAGTGGGAAATTGTGGTATGTACATGCCAAAATGCTCAGAGCGCCTGCTCTATCCTGCTGTTGGTCTGGCCCTGCTCACGGGCTGCCAAAATAAACCTAGTGGCAGATAAATTAAATATGCATTAACTGAGTGAAGGTTTATGGGTCTGCAAGGGACTCAGCCAGCCAGCTGCAGGGGTGATGAGCCCTGAAATGAGCGCTGGGCAGGTGGACAAGGGTTTGTCTGCAGAGAGAGCCCAGCAGAGGGTTACAGAGATGATTAAGGGCCTGGAGCATCTCCCCTATGAGGAAAAGCTGAATGAACTGAGGCTGTTCAGTCTTGAGAAAAGAAGCCTGAGAGGGGATCTGATCAATGTTTATAAATATCTGAAGTGTGGGACACAGGAGGAAACGGCCAGCCTCTTCTCAGTGTCTGTGGGGACAGGACAAGGGGCAATGGCCTCAAGTTGGAGCACAGGAAGTTCCACACCAATATGTGGAAGGACTTCACAGTGAGGGTGACAGAGCCCTGGGACAGGCTGCCCAGGGGGGTTGTGGAGTCTCTTTCTCTGGAGACATTGAAGACCCATCTGGGCACCGACCTGTGCGATCTGTCCTAGGGACCCTGCTTTGGCAGAGGGCTTGGACTCCATGATCTCTGGAGGTCCCATCCAAGCCCTACATTTGTGATTCTGTGATCTCCTCTGTGACTGTGATGTCCCCTCTCTGCCCCAACACGCATGAAGAGGTGTGCTGAGATGGGAGATGGCAGAGGTCCCCTGCATCCTGCTGCCCAAGGGAGCTGTGGGGTCAGCAGAGGACAGCAGGGATGGGGCCTCCCAGGCCGGAATGTGCCCTGAAGGATGATCCCCATGCCATCTTCCCACTGATCCCCATCCCATACATCAGTGTGGGGTTAACTGTCCTCAAGCATGACCGTACCTACTCTTTGAGGTGGAAAGTGATGTGTTACACATGTCTGCGCCGTCTTTTTCCTTGCCCAGTACATCCAGCACTGATGAGCCACCTTGACTCAGCTCTCCATAGATGCTGAGTAGCAGTGTTTGAGCTCAGCACCGTCAGCTGAAGGAAGCTGTGTCGCAATGCCATTGGAAACCCACCTTTGATTTCTCACTATGATTCTAAATGTGAAGCACGTCGCTCACACTGTCTGTAGTAAGCTATTGGTAAGCCAAGCATAGTAAACCCAGTGTAAGCAAGCTGAGCTGATGTGCTGCAAGCGTGACCATGAACAAAGCAGGTACTGTTCTGGTGGAGAATACGGAGATGCTTCAGTATCATGCTGCCAGAATGGGGGTAGAGTCTCTCCCTCAACAGTGACCAAAGTTGGGTCATTCATCTCACATAGATTTGAGGACCATGTCAGTTCCTTGCTATTAAAAAAAAGAAAAAATTTTTAAAATAATCCTTTAAGGATGAAAAATATCCTAACAACCAGATGGAAACCTTACTGTAGAGACAGAAGTGGGAACACTGGATTCCTGGGAACAAGTCACTGGGAGATGTCCTCAGTGCAGCTGCAGCAGTGGAAGCTGTAGTACCACAGACAGGTTTTGGGCATTTTCCCAGCGTGCCCCTATGCAAAGGCTGCATTGTAGCTGTTGAACGTAGGGAGGGTTTTTGCTGCTCCACTTGCCAGTTCCACAAGCACAAAAATTTTCTCCTCTTGCTAAAAAATCTGCTGCTTTGCATATTAAAAAGGGCGCAGGGGAAAGCGTAGCCAGGCGCCTGCTCAGATACAAACAAGACGTGACCCTAATTGTTAGGTTGTCTTAATGCTAAGAATAACATTGCACGTGTGCTTAATTGATTGTTAATTTGTGCTGACTGTTTTTGTTTGTTCCCCTCGCCAAATGGAGTTTCTTAGCAGCGGGAGGGGGAACCTGAATTCTCCCAGTTGGGTGACTGGGTTTCTGGGAGAAGAGTGCAATGGGGAGGGAGCGTCATGCTCCCTCCAAAAGCTGCTGTGCATGAGGGGAGAGAATCCCACTGAGCCCCAGATTCCCAGTATAGCAGTAGTTGGAAGGGACCTCCAGAGATCATTGAGTCCAACCCCTCTGCCAAAGCAGGGTCCCTAAGACAGGTCACACAGGTTGGCATCCAGACAGGTCTTGAATATCTCCAGAGATGGAGACTCCACACACCCCCTGGCAGCCTGTCCCAGTGCTCCGTCACCCAGAAGGACAGGGGTTGGAAGGGACCTCTGGAGATCATCTAGTCCTGACAGAGCAGGACCCCTTGGAGCAGGCTGCACAGGACAGCATCCATTTGGGTTTTGAGTATCTTCAAGAGAAGGAGAACCCACAACCCCCCTGGACAGGGCAGCCTGTCCCAGTGCTCCACCACCCTCACAGTACAGAACTTCCTTCTCACGTTTAGGCAGAACTTCCTATGTTCCAGTTTGTGCCCACTGACCCTCATCCTGCCACTGGGCACCACTGAAAGCAGACCGGCCCCATCCTCCTACCAGCGGGGCTGTGCAGCTGTGAAGGAAAAAACATCTTTTAAAAACTCAAAAAAGCAGACTTTCTCCTCACTGTTGAGATAATTTCTTGATGATTAGTCTTATTTTTCTTCTCCGATAAGCAGCACCCAATACAAGGAGGGGGGACAGAGCCCGGCACAGGGAGGGGGCAGCGCCCACGGAGCCAGCCGGCCCTGCCCCTCCGCGCTTCCTGCTTGTGTCCCCGTGTCGTCCTTAACGCGCGGGGAGGGGTTCCCTGGCCTGGGCAGGCGCTCATAGGCTGAAGTGCCTTGTGGGCCGCGCCGCCTTTTGCTCTGCCTTCGGGGAGGCAGCCTGGATGCTTCAAGCAGAGCGCCGGGGCTGGCCGGGCGGTGCCGGGCTGCGGGGCGGTTCCTCCGGGCGGTTCCTTCGGGCTGCGGGGCCGCCGCTTCGTTTGGGGAAAGGCTTCGCGGGTTGTGAGAACGCCATGGGACACCCGTTTGCACGGGGGCAGGAGGTTGGTAGAGAAAGACCGGGAGTTGCGAGTTGTTTTTGGCGGAGCGGGTCGGTTCCCGGCGGGGGGAGGTGGATGCGCTCCTCGGGCCGAGCCGGCGGGGAAGGAGGGGAGGGGAAGCTTGGCTTTGGGACGGTTCGGAGGAGAAAAAGGCAGAGCCTTAAACACAGGGCGGTTGTTTTCAAGTAAATACCCTGCTCAGACTCTGTGCAGGGGCTGGGCGGCGAACTTTGCCAGCGAGAGGTGGAAGCGCCCGTCAGCCCAGGGGCACATACTTGGGATGACTTACTCCGTTTGCGTGCTGTGAAACGGGTGCGTGTGTGGGTCGGATCCAGCGAGGCTGATAAGCCCTACATCGGGCTGGAATCAACCTGGGTGGTGGTGGTGAGGATGTCTTTGGGTCGGGGCTGTGGTAGCTTTACATCTGCTGCAAGCCTCGGTGCTCCTCAGGTGTGCTGGGGTGGTATCTCCAAAGCTGGTGACACCAGTCCTTAGCCACCACGCTGTGGGACATGGGTAAAGCCTGAGAGTTTCCCAACACACTGGCTGATAGCACCCCTTGTGCTGAGCGGTTGGCTCGGGTCCTTGCAGTAAAGCCTTTTCTGCTTGTTACTGGTGTTCTTTATTTGGCACGATGCTTGTGCTTGGTATAGGAGGCTGCTCTTTGGAAATTTTCAGCCCTAAAATGCCTTTGGAGCTGGCCTGAGCCATAATTCGAGCCAGCACAGATCCACTGACTTCAGGAGCACTTTATCTGTGTGGTCAGGGCCAACGTGGGCTCATTGTACAGGGCAGAACAATATCTATTACATGTCCAGGTCTGTGTGGTCTCCACATCCCTCCTTTAAGTAAATCTGATGTTGGAGTCCTTAGAGTTATGTGGCTGTTTGGGGGACGGATGGAGATGATTTAATTGCATGGCCGGAGCTCTGCTGGTTTGATGTTCCGCTGAAGATCACAAGTAATGGGGTGTCACGGCCAGGCTGGTGCGCCCATGGCTGCTGGGACAAATGCTCTCTGTCTGTGAGCAGTGCTGTGTTTCATAGCTGCCTGTGCTCGCAGCTTGGAGAGCGGGAGCCCTGCTTCGAGTGTCTTTAATTGCTCAAGAATTCATGTTTTCCTTCCTGTGCTGTCTCTGGCATTTGGTCACCTGAGCTTGTGCCAGAGGCATGCAGGTACCTGGGGAACTTAATTTGTGGCCACCCCTTCTCATGGTGCTCAGGGGAGTGTTAGCCCTGTGGCTTGGGTCTCACGGCCAAATCCTAGCCAGCTTTGCCAGAAATTTAAGCCCTTGGGTGCTGGGGTCCCCTTCCTTTTTGGCTTGTCATCAGGCTGCACTGTATGTACTGTGAATGTGCAGAAAATCCCTTCCCTTCAGGGTGTTACCCTGCGATGCTGAGCGCTGCCTGAGGATGCTGGGATCCTTGATTCCTGCTCAGCATCGCACTGAGCACTGATGTTGGATGGCAGCCACCAGCCCACCCTTGTGCACTCGTGTGCAGTTGAACAGGGCCCTTCCTTCTGTCCTGCGCTGAGATGCTGCCAGTCCTGTAAAGTTTTTGCAGTGAGAAGGTGTGCCTGGTCTTCCCCAGAGCTGGGGGTGCAGCAAGTGGGAGATGCACAGTGCCTGTGCTGCCATGATGTCCCCATCACTTGTCTTCGTGCAGGATTTAGCTGTCTGGGGGGTGAGCAGCAGTGCTGCCCTCCCCACTGGTGAAGGGACCAGCCAGAGGCTTGGCCAGAGCTTCTGGGGACAGGGGGACAAAGTTTATCAAAACATGCTGGGGAAAACCCCAGATCACACTGAAAAGACCTATTACAATTTACAGAGATTTCTCTAAGCTGTGGTTCAGCCCACTGAACGGAAGTTTATTGAGAGGTACATCTGTTTGTTTTGGTTTGGCTTTGTTTTGGCCAAGATTTAACATTCCTGCTTACAGAATTTTGAAGGGTCTCACTTAAATACCCATTTGCACACTTCATGTTGTCCAGATACATCACATCCTCCTTTTCAGGATTATTTAGTCCTGAGGTCTTGCTGAAAAAGACTTAATGATGTGACTTGTCCTGGGATGGGACCCTGCAATGCTCATTTTATTGTGAGAGGCTGTTGCTGCCAGGTGTCTCCTGAGCTCTTGCAGCTGAGTAAGAGTTTGCTGGGATGAAAACAGCAGTTTCTTTAAGCAGCTGAAGGTATCGTTTCACATGGGCATAAATGAACTCCCAGGTGTTACGTAGGTAGGTAATCTTTGCTGGTGAAATCCTCCTTTCACAGAGCAGGCTGAAATCTCATGCCTCACCGAGAAGTTTTTACCACGTTTCTTAACAGTAGCAAAGTGTAAAGGCGTGTGCCAACTTGACATTGATATCCCCTGTGATTTATGATGTGCTCTTTAGACTGTGTCAGCAGTGAAGGAAAGATCCGGTGTTTACCATGGGATCAAGCAGTGATTTGAGAGCTCTTCCTTAAAAAAAAACCACAAACAAACCACGCAGAGAAGCACAGTTGTGTCTCCTCTTGGGTTTGTACAGTTATTCCCTCTCTGGTGACAGATTTAAAACGAGCAAGCAAATCTTTTTGGGAAAGAAGCATCCGGGGAATGCACTTAGATACCCAGTGTTGCCACAAGTTTTATTCCCTTGAAATGAAATCATAAAGCAGATACTGGTTATTAATGTTCATGCAGGCTTCTAGATTCATCTGCTACCTCTACCTAAGGAACACACCAAAGGAGAAAGTCTCTGAAGTCCCGGGGTGCTGTGGCAAGCCGTTGTGCTCTGTTGTGAGAAGCATCCTTCTGCTGCCTTTGTTGCAAACAGGTGGTTCCTTAATGTCACATCAGAAGAGCTGTTTTGGTGCAAGTCATTCAAAATAATAATAACAATAAAAGATGGAGTGGGAACAAGTGTTGGCCCCAAATCTGTGAATAATGAAGCTGGGGAAGGAATTTGATTTTTCTTCTGGGTGTTGAGTAAGTACCTTTCCTTAGCAGAGGAGGGTGAGAGCGGACATTTCAAGCCTTTTCCTCCTATTGTCTGGCTGATAATTGATGTGTGTTTAACTTGCTCTCACATGCCCTGTACCCTGGAAACTATTCTGTGAGGACTAGGATTAGTTTGGCCGTGGCCATGTGTCTGATGGGAGTTATGGTTGGGTTCTTTTTCTTTCCCTTCCCAAAACTTGGGCCAGACTTTTATTTTTTCCTTCTTTTATTTTTTTTCCTGCCATAAATAAGGGTTTTTTTTTCAGTCCTTACTTAGGAGGTGCTTGCTATGCTTTCTCTGCCCTCTGAGATGTGGGAGGTGTGAGCGGCTGGCACACAACCTGGCTTCTTTGCAGCTGGCAGTGCAGGGCCAGACCTCAGTCAGCCCTGCTGAGCTGATACGTTTATGGTATCAGTTTAATTTTCTTGTTCATATAAATTTATATATATATGCACAATTTTTAACAGCTATTTAGCCAGGTGGCCCTGCCCTGCCACTCAGTTTTAAGGACTCATGAACATCTGCCAGAAGTCTGTACCAGCTCCATGTGCTCAGATACCTGGGAAGGCAGGGGGTGGTGGAGAGGTTGGGTGGGGGGAAAAGCCTCTGCTTGCCAACTTTTCTGTCCAAAATATTTGTCTTGGTGCTTCCCTACCTGCTCGGCACAGGGTGTTTGGGGTGGCAGGAGGCAGCTGTGGCCCTTGGAGCAGGGGCCGCACACCCTTAGCTTGGTTCCCAGGAGCAAACAGGAGGGAAGCCTGTGGTTATGCAGATCACAAATTGTATGTGTATACGCTCTGTGTCTTCAGGATTCGGAGTTTGTTTCTGTGCAATAATAGTGGAAAGTGTTTATTCTCTGGGGTCGGCATCGCGTGCCACCGCCGCTGCCCGGAGCGCTCCGCGCATCCCTCGCTCCTGGTGCCCACGCGCTGCGATGGCATTTAGTGCTTTCTCGATCCGTACAGCAGACAAACACCATCAAACACAGGGCTTTACGTAATGGAGCGGGGCTGGTGTCTGTCAGACAGCTCGCCCGCGCTGGGGTGCCACGTCCCCCGGGCGCCCATCTGCTGGCGTGGGGAGAAGCTGTCTGGTGCCTGCTGCTCCCAAGCTGGGGAGCTGGGACCCCAGAAGGAGCTGGGATACGCCAGGCATGTTTCCCGCGTGCCCCGGGCACGTGCTGCCACCTTGTTGGGGAGGGGAGGAAGCCACACATGCTGTCAGGGAGGCGAGTTTCGCCTCTGAGAGTGAACACTTGTGTTTTTTAGAACATCAGTCTCACATGAGTCAAAATAGATGCCAGCGAGGGAAAACTTGCTAAAAAGGAGTCGGAGAGTGGGACTGAGCAAGTGCCATCAGGAGCATGGCATGCCAGGTGGCAATGCAGAGTGCGATCAGGGCTTATTGCCAAAAAGAAATGTGGGACTTTATATCAAGATAATCACCTCGAGATGCAATCTTACCAGGCTAATGTGCTTGCTTTGTTGCCAAGAAAACACGTCCGAGAGTGGGGCCGGGTGAATGAACCCGGCAGTGTTTCCTTGGTGTGCGCCTGCCTGTCTGCGCTGAGTCGGCACTCACACCAGCTGCGGCCGCGTTGCACCTCTCCGCTCTTTGGTTGATCGTGTTCTTGCAACCACTTTCCCTTAAAACTTCCCCTTTGCGCTCCAGGGATGCAGTGCTGACCACACTGAGCTCCAGCAAATAAAACTGTGCTTCAGAAAACGCTGGTTTTGCATTTGTTATCTCGGCATCATAACATTGTTTCTTCTGGCCCCATCCCCTTTTTCAGACAGAGAAGGCACAGATAGAAGAAGAATCAGTCCTCTACCTACGAGGGTGACTAAGCAGTGAGAAAAGCTGTCATAAAACAAGCAGCATGGATAGCACTGAGGTGGGCATTCTGCTGAAGAGAAAGAGCATCTTTCCATTGTCCACCCTGGGCACTCTGGTGAGGGGAGTGTGAGAAGCCTCTGAGAGAGACGTGCAGACCTGAGAGCTTTAGAGGATGGAAAACCTCATCCCTGTCTGTAGGTTTACTCAAAAAAGAGTCTTTTTCCCCTAGGTGTGGAGTCCTGTTCGGGCCATACTGACAGCAGCAAATGTTCAGAATATTCATGGGCAGAAGAATAATAATGAAACTGTAATTCCCTTGGTTGTGTTCCTCAGGTCAGGGGGCTGGTTCTGGTCCCAGGTGTTTATCTCTGTCAGCATGATAAGCACGCTGCATGTGTGCATCGTCAGCAAGGGCTTCTCTAGGCAAAGAACACAAACCCACTGAGAAAGACCTGTTGATCTCCTGGCTCCTCCAGAGCTGGCATGGGGGGATCCTGGCGCTGCTCCCCAGTTCTGGAGGCTGTTTACAGCCCCCTCCCCATGGCCAGGGAAGGTAGTCCAGGCACAGAGGGACTGCTCTTCTCCAGGCCAAGCATCCCAGCATGCGGACAAAAGGCAGTATCAGGAGGACAATGTTGCACAGAGCAGCGCTCTGCTGGGCTCTGTCCCAGCCAGTGCAAGCGGGTGATTCACAGCTGGGTGGGATTTCTGGGTGTCTTGCCCTGTGGAATCTCGCTTCACAGCTCCTTTCCCACCAGGGTCTGGCCGTGGGGCAGCCCAGGGCTCCTCCATGCTGTGCCACTGGTGCATCACCAACCCTCTTCCCAGAAACGACTACCGTTTTACCAGCTGGACTCGTGGGAGGATGTTTTTAAAGCCCTTGTTTCTTGTTCTCCCCCACCCCCAGTCTTTATTTCCCCACCCAGGACACAGCCCCCTCACACATCAGTGCTTGGATCAGGGGCACCTTGCGGTTGGGCTGGCTCTTGTCTGCAGCCTCCAGGGATCCCGGGGTAAAAGCAAACCAGCAAGAGTAATTAGCTGCATGCTTTCATCACTTTGAGTAACCTGGGGTGCTGTGGCCATGGTGGAACATCCTCATGGTGGCCAAAGGCAGCCTTGAGGCTTTGTCTTTTTCTCCAATTTAAACAAAAGTGAAAGTTTTCTCTCTATTCCTCATCAAACCTTGAATGTGACACACATGAGCTAACATGGGCCCAAAATATCCCCTTGTTTTTTCTCTTAATTCAAGTAAAATGCAGTTACATGATGCAGTTGGCTTTTCTGGTTGAAGAATGTGATTCTCCCTTGTTTGGTGTTTTCTTAGGTGCTGTGAGAAGCATCCATGGACGCTGGGATCTCCTCAGGAGCCTAGTTGTCCTCTCTCCCTCACAGCTGAAGGGCTGGTGGAACAACTTGGAGATGAGGCAGCGCATCGTGTAGTCATTTGAGAGAGCAATGCTTTCTCATTCCTCTCTTTCTACATATCTATTTCTGTAGCCCCGTGAGATGTTCTCAAGTGTATTTTTCCATGACAGAGGTTTCCTGCAAATCGATTTTTGGGCTGGTATTTTTTTTCCCTTTCCTTCCCTCCAGGGGTCCCGCCCAGCATTAAGGCTTACCAAGAAAGAATAGGCGATGACTCACGGTAGATTTTGGGTGGATTTGAAACTTCTGCGGTTAGACCTGATCCCACAGAGTTTTGGCAGCAGTTATGGCAAACGTGGAGTTTGTTCACCGAGAGAAAGAACTGGTGGGATGGGAGCTGCTGTCTGAGCCCGGTCAGGATTGGTTTGTTGGGATTTTATCCCCTCCTAAAGCAGTTTCCTTTTATTTGTCTTCCAAACAGCTTTTCTGTACACAGATAAAACTGTCTGCAGACACCTCTCTGAGTAGTGCTGCTCCAGAAGATCATGGCAGTCAAGGGGAAAGCCCAGTATTTAATTTTTAGCTCATTACGTGCAGCTCCCTGTCTTGAGCGGTGGTCTGGAGGATCAAGCTTGTAAATTGTAACCTTCATGCTCTGATTTCTTTTAGGAACTTGTGGTATTCTCGTTTCACAAAACAAGAAAGAGCTGCAGGGCATCTCTGGTGTGTCCAGACACCCACCTTGCTTTGTAGGGTGCTGGGGGTGTGGGTAGTGGGGAGGAGTGGAGGCGGCTGAGGCTTGGTTTGAGTTCAGATACGAACATCACCTTTCACCACCCACCATCAGCTCACCTCTGCTCTCGCTTGATGGAGGCTTTTTTTGTTTTACCCCTCTGAGAAAGAATGATTTAAAAAAAAAAAGAGGCATCTGTTTTGTTCTAAGGAAGCTGTCAGTATTGTCAGTGTGTGTAAATGAGCTGTTTTGTGTGAATTTGCGGGTGTTTGGTTGTATTTAAGCAAGAAACATAGGGGAGCTGTTCTGTGCCTGCAAGTTCCTTCTTTATAACGAGCACTTTTTGCTTTGGATTTGCCTGGGTGTGATTGTAGTTCAGCAGGTACTGATCTGAAACCCTCAGCCCTCATTCCAGGGTGACTTGTGAAACCAGAACTGACCTTCTGTGATAGTTTGCTCATCCTTACTTCCCATAATGAATCAAATGCTTCAAGGTGTAGAAAACCCAACTTTTCAGTAATTCGAGTACCTGGTGTCCTGAGGGCTGGTGTGATCCCTTGTGGAGATCCCATGGAAGGGTCTTCTTGGGGGGGATGATTCCTAAAGCCACCAAGAGCCCTCCATAAAGTCTTGTGGACATCACCTGTAACCCCTGAGCTCACAGAATCGTAGGGGTTGGAAGGGACCTCCAGAGATCATCGGGTCCAACCCCCTCACCTCCGAGTTTGTCTTGCTGTTAACTCTGGGACTCCCCCATGTCAGCATGTGTGGTGGCAGCAAAAGTGGCAACAAAACCGAGTGGTGCTCAACCTGCAGCAGCTGTCCTTGGGGATGGGGGTGCCCTGGGACATAAGCCTGTGCCTTGGACCCCCTCCCTAGGCAGGAAGGAGCTGTACTGGTGTGCTGCTTGCACAGGAGCAGTGTGCTGTGCTGTGATGCTGCCTTCCTACTCCGTTGTGGCCTCCTGCTCACACCAAGGGCTTGCTTGTTTGTTTTGCTTTCAAAATTATTCCATTAAAAACACCCACAGCTTATTGTTTTATTAAAGCAATAATCCAGCAGTAAAAATACCCCAGTCTTATCTGCTGCTCCCCGTTGCCGTGACACCCGTGGAAATCTCTCGTTTGAGAAACTCACATAAAGGGTCGACAGAAAGTTAGTGAGGAGGAGAAAAGCAAAGCCATGTTCCTGCTTAATGGAAACTTGGCAATAAGCAGCTGGGTTGCAGCTGGAGCTGGGCCAGTGACCTCCTGCCTTGTACCTGTGCGCTCTGCCTTGGGATAGAGCAGGCTTTAAACCCCGGGTTTAGCTTGGCTGGTGGGAGCTATGTGAAGATCTGGAAGTGTTTGTGTTGATCTAACGCTGCTGTGGGATGGGCTGCCTTCCAGGGAGCCCGCTTGGCTCTGAGCCACTGAAATTCCCCACGGAAACACGGCTTGGCAGGTGGTGGTCACTGGAGCAGACGTGGCACCGTACCAGAATAGCACTGAGTGATGTATAGCACATCAGCCGCCTAGACATCTATACGTTGAGATCATGAAAATATGTCCTATATTTCTATGACGTGTTCAGCTATGTTTAGGAGCAGCAGCAATGCTTTCCATCCCAGGGGTACTGCCATGGTCCTTGTCTCCTCCACTCCAGGAGGAGATGCTCACTCCGAGAGTCCTTTGCATTACACTTTTGGCCAGGCAAGCTTCTCGCTTTTAGGCTGGTATATAAAGCTCTTATGCCTGATGTCTGCGTGCCTGTTTCCAGCCTCTCTTTTCCCTCAGCTTGGGACCCCCTTGCCATGCTCTTGTGTGGGGTTTGGAGATGCTGAGGTGGTGCTGATACCCAAAGTGGTGACAAGCCCGTCCCCTCGTCCTCTGGTAGTAGGTAACAGGGTGCTGGTAGTTCTGGGCATACCCTGTCCTGGCTTTCAGGAGCATTTCACTCTGTGCCCTTTGGGGTGCAGAGTGTGTACCATGACTGCATCAGAGTGTGTACCATGACTGCATCACAGTGTGGAGGGTTCTTGGTGATCCAGACGTTGAACACCAGTGGATGCATGGATGCATGGCAGGACGTCCAGCTGCTGCACTGAAACACTCTGGTCTGTGCCTGAGGAACGCAAAACACAGTGATTAATAAGTATGTGAAGGGCCGGTATTAATCACTGATAAATCACTGATAAGCCTAATGATCGGCTTCCCTCGAGCGGGCTGTGCTTCCTGTGACAGTGCAGGGAGTGGGAGCTGTGTTTGGGGTGTGCCAATGGGCAGGGGGGGCATGGGAGCCCCATGCTGGGGTTAACCAGAGCCAGAGCATCCTGCATGTTGGCATGAGGTCAGCAGCCGCTGCTCCTCTGTGGGTGTTTATGTTTTATTGTTCTGTAAAGCAAGTAAAATGAGTCCTTGGGAAGCGCCTGACGCTTGGGCTGGTCCTGGATGTGAGGCAAAATGCAGCAGGAGGGTTTCTGACACCAGCAGTGGGTTAGTCACCACTTAACGAATGTACTGCCTGCCGTGATGACCAGTGCCTTACCTCATTGTTTCCCTTGACCTGCCTGCTTTTTCTGTTACCTTTTTTTTCCTAGCTGTGGGACAGCTGCTGTGGAACCTGGTACAGGGGCAGAAAGGGGCTCTGCTCTTCAGGTGTGGAACTTCCATAGATGTACCTGGTATTTCCCAGCAATCCCCGTCTCAGAGCATCTCCTCCCATGTTGCAAACAGGCTGCGTGGATCCCCATGGCTCAGCTTTTCCCGGTGGCTTGGCAGGAAGGCTCACGTAGAAGGGACTGTGGAAATCGATAAAGCAGCCCAGGGAGCTGTGCTGCAATCATTAAAGTGGGAAGTGCTAATTGGCATCTGCTTGTAGAGGTTTTGCTATTAGATGTGAGAGCTTTGTGAGAATAATTGGTTTGGAAAGTGATTTAAAATATTTTGGTTTTATCAAAGATAAGAAGGTTAGGTCAGGGTGGTGTCTGAACATGTTTGCTGTTGATTGGGATTCGTATTTCAGTTCTTTTCCAGCTCCAGATCTGCCCAGGGTGGGCTCAACACTCTGGTTCTTATCCAGGGCTTGTTTGGTGTGTCTTAAAAAATAAACCCTGATCCTCTTGTGCTGTCTCTGAAGTATGAGCATTCAAAAGGGCGGACGTTTCACGTCTCTACGTGCCAATCTGGCCCCTGGCTCCTCTGCCTGAATGGCTCCCACGTCATACTGAACTTCAGAGAAGGGTTAAGTCATTGCTCAGCATTTTTGAACACCCTCCCCAGTCTTTTAAATTCATACTTAGGAAATGTGACGTGCTCCCTGTGATCTACAGACCCCTTGGACTTTGATCAGCGTGGGAGAGTATACTGACAAATAAAGTCAGTGCAGGTCTCTCTTGCTCAGTATGGGTTTGTGGCTTTCCTGGGATGGAAAAAGAAACTATAAAGCCACTCTTTGCAGGTGTTGCTGGGCACCCCGAGCCCGGAGAATGTCTCCTGGCTGTTTGGTGGAGGTCTGACGTCTGCCAAGGACTGCGGAAGGAAGGTGTGCCAGGCTGTACGTCCGGGGCTGGTGACAAGCCTGGCTTCTCTGGGCACATGCAAATCATTCCTCAAAAGGGGCTCTTGTCAGATGAGGGTATTTCTCCATGAACAACTGGTCCAGAGCTAAATTTAGGTTTAAAATGTGAGGAATTGGGGAAATATTTACGTGGAAAAGCTTCATCACCATCGGGCAGTCCAAACAGCTGATGAGGGCATTGTGCGTAGGATTTCCTTGGCATCTTGTCTGGGCTCCTAGTGCCCGTATGGCATCCAGGCTCCTGGCAGCAGCAGGAGAGAGGAAATTCATGGCTCATCTTTTGGGCTTTGGTTTGGGTTGTTTGGGGTTTTTTCCTTTTAATAACCCCACCTTATTGCCTTGTGTTAGCCTGAGCCTGTCTGTTTTCCTCTGTGAAGTTAGGGAGGCTTGCATGGCTCCCACCACCACCCGTCTGCTGGCGGGACAAACCAAAGTATGGGAACAGAGGTCGCTTGTCACAGCCCTTGCCAAAAGGTCACTGTGCTGGGGGGGAGATGTCGTGAGAACTGGGATGAGGGTAATTTTCAGGGGTTATAGTGTTGCTCACTCTGGGGATGGGAGTTGATGTAGAGCAGCAAATCCTGGGAGGTGTTAGCAGGAAATGCCTGGTTTTACTGCATGTATTTTCTCTTCCGTCATCCCCTTCATTCCCAAATGAAGGCATTATTGGTTTCATAGCTCTGTGTGGTGCTTGTTGGCATCGTACCCTTGTTCAGGAGCAGTGATTATCTGAGCTTCTTGCAGATCTGCCATGACACGTGTCAGAATAAACTCAGGCTGGCCAAATCTGAGGTAGTTGGTGCTGTTACCACTTGCATACATTTTCCCATCAGGGCTTGAATGTCTTCAAAACACCAAACTGTTCATGAATATTTACGAAAATACGCAGTTTTTGCCTTGTGTTTTCCCTGCCTTTAAAACAAAGCAGTTCTTTTTCTGTCGAGCGCACCCAGTGGCAAGGTGTTGTTCCTGTAGCGATGGCTGACATTGTCCTATGACCTGCAAAGTTATAACTTGGGGTTAAAACGTAACCAAAATGGCAAATAACACAAAGAGAAATCAGGCTTGCAAAGCTGTCGGATTGAGCTCAGGCTTTGTAAAACATTCATGGGGGCTCAGGGATTAATATATTTACCTGTAATGTAATTAACTAATATTTATCGTCATAGAGTCCTGTAGTTGAAACATTGATTCTTGGTGCAGTCATCAAGTATTTTATTTTTTCCCCCTCTTTTTCAGTTTTTTTACCATGTCTCTTTTCCCTTTTGCTGGCTCTTTTCTTTCCTGCTGATTGTTTTTCGTCAGTGTTTCCTCCTTGCTGCTTTGGCCAGGCCTGGTGGGAGTGGTGCCTTTCCCCTCTCACTGTGTGGGTGACTGTGCCAGCTCCCGGATGCCCAGGCAGCAGGTTTGGGTGCTGGGGGTCTTTGGAGGATGAGGGAGGGGTTGCTGGGCTGCTGTTCCTCCTGCCCTGCCCTGGGAAGGTCAGTGAGAGCAGCCTGTCCTTGCAAACCCTGACCCTGGGGACACTCTCTTGGGCAGTCCCCTGCCTTTGCCATCAGATTGGTCTTTTCTCCCTGGTCTCTTTGAAGCCTGGCTGTCCTGCTCACATGCCGACTGCGGCCCTGTTCTCTCAGGCTTGATGCTGTGTTCCCATGGGTGAAGAGCTCTAGGTCTGCCTCTTCCCATCTCCTGCACCCTGCCTTCCTTCCCGGCATGCTGGCAGCAGCCCTCTCGGTGCTTCTTGGCATAGTTTTGCCTTTGCTCAGGTTGCCAGTTCTTGACCCGCTGAACCCCCTGGTCCTTTTTTGTCTGGTTTTTTTCCCCTTTCTTACTGCCCCCCACCTTTAACAAACCACTGCCTGTTTTCTATCCCGGGTGGCAACAGCCAAATACTGAAACAGAGCACGGGTTTCTAACAAATTTCATCATACCATCTCCACCCTTCTGCAGCCTGCCCGTATCGTTGGAGCTCTCTGTGTCCTTCACATAACTGCAGCCTCCAAAGCTGACGATACCAGCCAGTTTTACAAGCCAGGGCTGTGAGTCCTGGAGAGCCATGCTTGGCACGTGTTCACACCGCGCTGTTGCAGATTAACCCGGACACATTCCTTAGCTTCCCTCTGAGAATGCAGAGTCCACGTGGCAAGCTCTGGCCAAGAGGTTAAATAGCTCTGACCGAGCAGGGCCGTATAAAGCAATTTGCAGAAGCTTTTAGCTGGACGTGGTTTGTCCTTGTCTTTCCAGCTGGTCCCCAGGCTGTCCTCCCTGTGCCGGGCTAGGCTCAATGATGCCCAGGTCAGTGGGGTTCCACAGGCAAGTCACATTTTGTGCCTCAAGCCCATAATCTGGCTCTAATCTGGGCAAAGGGAATCATGCTGTTGGGACTGGCTGGGGTCCAACTGCATTCGGACACTGCCCTGTCCTGGGATTTGTCCATGCCAGCTGTGGAAACAGCTTTAGTTTCCACAGAATGGATAAATTCCCGAGTTATGCAGCCTGTCTGTGGTCCTTAGCAAATAATCATCGCATACACTGGTTAATTGTTTATCCATTAACCGACTGAGTGAGTTAATCTGACAAGCAGAGCCCGGCTGTACCTGGCACGGCGGGGAGGGGAGGAGGGGGAGGGAGGATGCACATCCTTTCCATGTTGGCTCCAGTCCTCGTGCTCTTCCTCCAGCCCTGTCGATGTGGTATTTGTCTGCTGATTTCCTTCAAGTGTAATTGCTGGCACAGCATGTACAATGTGTGTTTGGGCTTGTCTTCTCCTTGACCGTGCAAACCTCTGCTTTTGAAAAGTGCATTAATTTTCCACTAACTGAGAGCATCTCTTCGGGCTAAATAAAATAAATACCCAAACTGTGCTTTGTTTCCAGTTGGGGGTACAGACGCAAGAAAAATCAAACCAAGATGCTGCCTCTAGACTTACAGCTAAAGATGACCAAAGTAATTCTTTGTGTGGATGGGGTGTGTGGGAAATATAAGAGGATTTTAGTTGTACGTGTTGGTGCAGAGCGGGGCAGCGCTGCTGCCTGGTGTGGGGCAGCTCCCTGCTCTCCCCTGCCACCCCCAGGGTTGTTCCAGAAAGCCTGAGAGTCCAGGGTCCTTCCTGGGAATGCTGTTTGTTTATTTAGCCTGTGTCCTAGGGAGAAAATCGAACACTTGAAGCCCGTGTATAATTGCCCTCCCTGGCAGACGAGGTACCTGGGGGTATCATACACGTGTAGGTTTGTGTCCGAGTTATTTGGATGGTTCTCTTGAAGTGACATGCTCCCATCTGGTCCTAATGCCTTTGGTGTGGTGGTGGCATTCCCAGACACTGATGGAAGGTGGCAGAGCCACCAAGGCCCTGGAAGCCCTTGTTTCCACGCTGATCTTGCATGTGCTTTGGTACAAGAGAAGAGATTGACCCAGTTTTTTCCTCGATTCAAGTCTGCGTGCGAACGGATTTATTTATTTATTTTCCCTGAAGTCAAGTGATTTTAACATGGTTTTGGGCTTACGTGGCATCAGCCCTATGTGGTAATAAAATCCTGTACTTGTTTCAAGGGGGAATGATAATAAAGAACATTCTTTCAAAAGCAGCTAAACACATGAATTATTAAAATGTTGAATTATTTCCAAATTACAGCATATCCAGCTCTTTCTATGGAGCTTGCTCGGGGATAATTGCTCAGTGTTCCTTGCAGAATCTAACAGCAGAAAAGTTGTGCTTTTTTTCTCTTTTTTTGTTTAAAAACTCCTTCTTTCACACAATGTAAGAACTTCCGTGGCCTTAAATGTCCGTCCTTGTATTGGCTCCTGGAAAATGTTGCTGGTTTGTCCTGTCCATGTTTTTTCAGCATAGCTATTGATCTGTGATGTTTATTGCAGAGCAGAACAAAGATTGAAGAGACTTTTTAACATGTAGATGCCTAGGAGCTGGAGCTTGGCTGTGTGAAGGGACCAGCAGCCAGGTCTGCGACTCCGTGAGCAGTTGCAAAGCCCGGAGGAGGAGAAGGAGGAAGGAAGAAGGCTTGCAAATTCAAGCACTGAAAGTTTGCATTGGTGTTAGTGGACATGCCTCACATCTTGAATGTGGGGGGGGGGGTGTTTAGTTATTTATTTTAAAATTTTTATCCTTCCTTCCCTGTTTCTGCCCTGACTCAGGCTTGTGGCGTGGGTGGGGATAGAAGTGGGAAGCGTTGTAGTCATCCGTACCCAAACATCTCCAACTGCCACTGCCTGGTTGCCCAGAGCAGGCAACAGCCTTCTCCATGCTGACTTCCTGCTTTACCCTGTTGCGGAGGGGTGGTGGGATGGTCCCCCGTGGCCCCAGGTGCTGTGTAAGGGGTATGAGTTCCCTGGAAGGGGGGGCTGTTGGAAGGGTGAGGTCAAGCTGCAGGATCCACCTGTGTTGCTTCCAAGCTTTTTTGGGGTGTTGGGGTGTCCCTGCTCTGCTGAATGGATGGGAGCCCTTGTGGCTGTTACTTTTGATCCTGCTGAGAGGATGGAGCCGTGGGAGAGCATGAGTGGCATAGATACCACAGGCGATTGTGTAAGATGCTTAGAAACAGAGGAAACCTTAATAATGCCAGGAGCTTGTATCACTAGTTCAATCAAAAGAAGAACGCTCAACAAAAACACCTACAGATTTTCCTGAGTGTGCTTTTCCTCTGTGCAGCCCGGCCTGGGAATTAAGTCAAGGATTTGGCCAGGTGTAGTGTGGTTTGTGCTTTTTTGGGTCTGTCACTGTTATGGTGGAGCCAGCTGAGGTGACTGTGTGAGCAGATGCAGAAGCTTCCCTGGCTTTCCCTTTGAAATGGGTGTGTGAAGGTACTCCTGAGCAGCAACCAACTCCCTGTGGGTTTTTGTAGCCAGGAAGTGAAATATTATTGATTTCTTTTTTTTTTTTTCCACTTTAAAGTGCAACCAGAGCATGCAAGACCCACAGTCGCTGGCATCGGGGGTGGTTTTCTCCTGTAGCCTGAACCTGCCTTTGCTTTCCCACTGGTCCCACCACTCTGGGCAGTGGTTTGGTGTAGCTGCGGTGCTGGGTGTTTGCATTGGGTGTGTAGGGTGGTAGTTGGGATAAAAGGAGGGCAGAGGGGACTACGCGTTGCCGGAGGTACCCCTCAGCCCTGCTGTGCTAAGGTATCATGGGTGAGGCGATGACAACCCTGCTCCTTCCTTCTCCCCAGCCCCCCGTGGCTCCGGCACGTGGGTCCTTGAGATGTCGCTGAGAGATGGAAGCCATGCAGCTACATCGACGCTGAAGAAAATCGCTGCAGACATGAGCAACATCATCGAGAGCCTGGATACCAGGGAGCTCCACTTCGAGGGGGAGGAGGTTGACTCAGAGGTGCTAAGTGACCCAAAAGGTGCTGGTGAGTTGATGCCCTTAGTTTTTCACCCCTGGATTTAATAGCTGATAGATAATCTGTTTACAGAAAAGGTACAACCTCAGTGGTTTTACCAAGCCCAGCCTTTCACCCTGTTTTAGGACAAGGAGGCTTTTTACTCTTAGCGCTGGAGCTCTTCAAGTCAGTCAGCTTATCTGTAAGGTCTCTTAAATAAAACCCAGTATATTTTAGTGGAATTAATGCTCCTATGTTAAAGTATTTCAAGTATCTGCTGGCTTTCATGCTCTCCTTGATGGTAACAAGGCTGTTGAGCTAACAGGGTTTGTGGTCCTTGCAGTGTGCATTCCCTTCTCTGCCATCTATCACACCCGCGGGTTCAAAGAGCCGGGCACGCAGACGTACCTCACGGGATGTCCTGTTCGAGTGCGTGTGTTGGAAGTTGAACGCTTTACTTCCACAAAGAAGGTCAGAACTTTCATTTCATTTCCATAGAACTGTCATAAAATACTGCTTGTGGGTTACTTTTGCACGCGCTTGTTCTTGGGCCGAGGAAGAGGAGGTTTTCTGTCTGTTCATAAAACCTAACAGAGGAGAACATGAAATTGCGAGACAGAATGCTCCTTAAGTAAAATCAAATGAGGGCTCTTTAGATGGAAATATAACTTCTTTCAAAGCTTTAGCCCTTGTGGTGATGTTCTCCTGCACAGGTACCGAGCCCCAACGTTTACACCATTGAACTGACCCACGGAGAGTTCACATGGCACGTGAAAAGGAAGTTCAAGCACTTCCAGGAGTTTCACAGGGAGCTGCTGAGATACAAAGCCTTTGTGCGCATCCCTATCCCTACCAGGAGGTGAGTGTGCAGCCCTGCAGATGTGGTGGGCTTTGGGAAGACATCATCTTCTTTTCTCTTTTAATAGCACAGTTTGGCTTCACCAATCCTGTTTACTCTGCTTAGAGGAGGAGAGGGCAGAAGAATTTAGTCTCTATAAACATTTAGCTGCTATCATGAAAATATTGAATCTCTACCTGTTAGCAGCTATAATGTCGGAGGTGCAAGCATCTCTCTGCTGACCCAAAAAGCGCATTGGGTCCCAGGACATCAATTTTTGAGCTGAATTTGCCTTGAACCTGGGGAAGGGTTATGCTAACACTAACCAAAACTGTTGGTGCTCTGCAGCTTTCTGCTGGCAGGGACTGGATATGGGAGGCATGGGGGTTCCCGGCATGGATGGTCAGCCCTGGGCACTCAGGGTGGCTGCTTAGCCTAAGGGGAGCTGTGGGAAGAGACACTGTGTGGGTTGACAAGAGCATCCTGCTGTGGGATGAGGGTATAGGAAAAGGTGAAATTATGGGAGGGGGTAAGGGCTGAGTGGAACATAATGCCCTAGAAAGAGGGTTTAGGTTCCCTTCTGTTAAAAGGGCAAAAGGAGACCCTGAAAAATCAGACTCTTATGTTTGCATAGTATTTTTGTTCCTGAGCCAGTTGGAGCATACTGGCTTCTTTCAAAGGAATCCACGCTTCCTGGGTGTTTTGCTTTCCTGCCCACCCAGCTCTCAGTTTTTAAGAGTTTAGATGGGAAAAACAAAAGCATCGCAGACGGATGGTTATGTATGGAGGCATGCACACACAGCACTTAGATTTGACATCAGGGCTTGCGTTGTTTTTCCTTCCAGTCACACGGTGAGAAGACAATCCATCAAAAGGGGAGAATCAAGGCAGATGCCGAGTCTGCCACACACCGCCGAGAGCACGGTGCGGGAAGAGCACTTCTCAAGCAGGAGGGTAAGCACCCAGCTCGCTTTGTGGGGGCTGGAGGGGTGCTCTGGGGATGAGAGGGGCTTCTGAGCTGCAGAGATGCCAGGCAGGTTGCTTGCACACTAACGGTAATAAAACAAGGGCCTTGATAAAGTCTTTTGCTTTTGCTTAAGAAACGCAGGCTTTGAAAAAGTCCAGCTTTAATGCGGGATTCTCCTCTGTGCTAAGAGGAGGATGCTGCTCCTGGGGTTCATACTGTGGTTTTCCTCTGTGGTTGAGGGAGACTGTGATGCCTGGAGTAACGGTTCCCCTCCTCCCACCTGCTCTGATTTAAAGATAGAAGAAGCAGTTTGCAGGGTCAAGTTGCGTGATGGAGGCAGCCCCGCAGCCGTCAAAATCTGAGAGGTTTCAGTCTTGTCCCCCTCTCCCGAAAGAGGAGATGACAGTCAGACTCTTGATGCTGAAGTGGGTAATTTTAGCCGAGGCACACGTGTTCTGTGTAATTTCATCAGATGTTAACAGATGGGCCCTTCTATGAAGAGGGTGGATGTCTTCCTACTTCTTCATTGCAGCTTTTGCTGTTTGCAAAAAAAAAACCCCACACCCAACAAACCACCCCAAAAAACCCCAAAAGAAACAACAAAAAAATCAGCCCTCCATGTTTGCTCACCCTGTGCTTATCGTTCTTTCCCTTGAAGTCTCAAGTCCCACAGGGTCGTGTCTCGTGGCTGTGCAGTGCAGATAACCCTCCCTGCTGTGCATGGCTTCGCTGCTGTGCAGGAAGTTTCAGGAGAGACATGTTGGCTTAAAAGAAGAAGAAAATTGTTTTATAGATCCATTTTTTCCACCCCCCTTGGTGTCCTGGTAGGAATCCTGCAGCTTTCACCAATGGGATGCATTTCTCTCTCCTGGAAATGGCTCATTCTCTTCCTCCCCTCCCCATCCTCCTGTCTGGGGGGCCCAGGGTCTCCAGCCACTGGTGGCATGGCCACTGCCCTCCCCAGGGCTGTGGTCACCATGTTCTTCACCCCGTGAACCCAACCTTTTGGTTGCATCTGAGGCCACGTTTTCTCACTGAGCCAATTCGTGTGGGTCAGAAACAGCAGGTGCTGATTTTGGTATTTAAAATTGTTCTGAAACTTGGGTTCTGTCAAGGAAGTTGACCTCTAAAATGGCAGTGCCAAGCAACAGGTCTGCTGGTGGCAAGTACAAACACAGATCTGTGAACAACAAACAGCCTGCAATCGAACTGTTTATGCTGCTGAGCTATAATCTTCAGTGAGCAGATAATAATGTATTTATCTATCCACTCAAGCTGGAAAGCATGTCTGATGTCTTGATTGCTACCTAATGCCAGGCAGTTGGATAGCGGTTTTCTTGTTCTTGAGAATTCCTGCAACTTACCTGAAGTTTCAATGTTTTAATTGTAGAAACAGCTGGAAGACTACTTGACAAAGATCCTGAAAATGCCAATGTACAGGAACTACCATGGAACAGTGAGTAGAAATCAGTTTGCTTAAGTAAAAGCCTAAAAGAATATTCACTTCCCAAACGTTGAATTCATCGGAAGAAGACATGTAGCTTACATAAGGAATGTTTTTACAGACATTTTGCAAGTGTTTGGGCTTAGTTGATGTCATATGACTAAAACCAAAGAGAGAATTGATGGATGGCTCTTGGAGGCCACCGTTATAACCCTGTGATAACCTCCTCAAGGTAGTCCAGTCTAGCAAGCTGATTGTACATGAATGATGTAGTGGGTTTCCATCTAATTCTGGGGAGTGCTTAAGATGAGCCGTTGAAGTTTTAAATATTTAAACAATCAGAGTCCAAGTCACACCCTTTCAGTTTGGGGTGTGTGTGGTCCTGAGTGCAAGTTCCTCTCAGGTTCCTGTTCTTCAGTGAGTTTGTGTGAGTGATGACCATTTGCCTCTGCAGGTGTTTGGCACTTCCAAGGGGAGATGGCTCACCTCCAGTTGGCTCATATCCCCGGGTTGGTATGAACATCTCCTTTCGAAATGAGATGTCAAATCCAACTTCAGACCTATTTTAAGCAAAAATATTTCTTTTGAAAGCCATTCTTAAGAGTTTCTTCAACAGTCCTCACCTGTCAGCTGCAGCTGTAACATCTCCCTGGGATGATAATTTATTTTCCCTGGTTTTTTTGGCTGCACAATGACTGTGTTACTTCATCTTTTGTATTACCAGCAAACCTTGATGCGTGCGTTGAGTAGGCGCAGAGCTTAGTGACATTTCTGAGCAAGAGGTGATAAGTGGGAACACTTGGTTTACGAACAAGGCAGAAATGTAGACTAAACTTAGGGTACCTGCAGCAGCCAGTTCTTCTCTTCGACTTTTGTTGTTGTTCTTTGTTTTTCTTTAGTAGGAATTATGCTCTTTTGCAGGATTTCAGTGGTGTAGAGATGTTGGGCAGCTTGTAGCTGCATGTAATGCCCAAAAGCAGCATGTGTTCCTGTTGCAGATGTTGGTATGTCGAGCATTACATGTTACATGGGACAAAGTGCTCCAGGTCTAGAACACAAGTCTTATGAGGAGCAGCAGAGGGGGAACTGGAGAAAAGGAGACTTGCGGAGACCTTATCACTGTCTACAAGTACCTGAAAGGAGATTTTAGCTCGGTGGGTGCTGGTCTCTTCTCCCAAGTAACAAGCAATGAGAAGAAACAGCCTCAAGTTGCACTAGACAAGGGTTAGATTGGATATCAGGGAAAATTTCTTGACCAAAAGGGTTGTCAAGTGCTGGAACAGGCTGCCCAGGGAAGTGGAGGAGTCCCTATCCCTGGAGGCGTCTAACAGACGTGTAGATCTGGTGCTTGGGGACGTGGTTTAGTGGTGGACTTGGCTGTGCTGGGTTAACGGTTGGACTTGATGATCTTAAGGGTCTTTTCCAACCTAAATAATTCCCCGATCTGGTGTTGGACAGCATGCTTTGGGTTCATCAATGTTCTTTGGGTTGCAAACCAAAGAATCCTCTCTTGGGGCTGAGAGGAGCTTTGTTAAAGTGCTTCTTTTGGGGACAGGCTGTGGAGCTTAAAGAGCTGTGTTAGTCTGTGTGTGGAAAATAGTCATCTTTTGTTCTAAAGGCAAGATTGGGATAACTTGGCAATTTTGATCAGTAGCATATGCAAAGCGGGGGAGAGTTATTTTACAGTGCAAACCCATCTTGTCACTCTAGGCAGGCGTTGCTTTTTTCCCAGATATTTTGGAGGATTTCTTCCCCTGTAAGAACATGGGTGCTCTTTGTGACCAGGCTGTGGTTCAAGGCAGGCTGCCACGCTGGAGGCTGGGTGAGGAGACGAGCGGTCCTGCCGTGCCCGGGCAGCTGTGGGGTGCTCCCCTCCTCCTGCAACTGAATCGCCCTTCTGTCCCCAGCCCCCAGAGCCAGATGTCACTTTGCACATAAATTCGTAGTTTATTGTTGGCTCTCACTGCATTTGGCCGTTCACTGAGGACTTTGCTGCTAGTGGTGGCAGCGCTGCTAAGTGCAGCGGGTCCCGCAGGCAATGCTGGAAGAAAGCACAAGGAGAAAAATGGTTCCTTTAAAAAAAACAACCCCCAAACAAAACCACTAGAACAACCCTCACCATTCTCAGACCAGAGACGAAAGTGAATGTTTCTGGCATTTTCCTTGGAATTGTGTTTGTCCTTTAGAACAAAATGAGGGCTTTGCTTTTTCTGCGGTTGAGAAGTCTTTTGCCAGGATGCTGACAAATGCTGTGACTGTCTTCAATCTCGGAGCACATTTTGACTCTTGCATGTTCCTCTCATCAAGTCCATGCACCAAAGTCTTCCTCAAAATCCTAACTTCTTTGCAGTGTCAGACATGGGGTTGGGATGGCAAGCTCTGACCTGCCGGATGTGTGACCTCCGGTCCTAACAAAGACCCCACTTGGGTCAGTCACATCTCCTTGGAGATGTTTCTACATCTGACCCACACATTTGACTTAATTCACCCTTGATTTCCTATTTGTGATTAGTTTATTATTTGTTGGTGAGAGGATCGTGGCTTTATATGCCACCTTGAGAATGTGCTGTGCATTGGGAGAGTCGAGCCTGCATGTTGGGCTTGTAGCAGCTTTTCAGACCTTAAGTGGGTTGAGGATCAGGTCCACTGTGACCACATGACATGGCAGTTGTTGTACATCCACTGCCCTGCCTAGGTGATGGTCCTGCACGCTGCACAGATAGAACCTGCTGAAGCATCATCATAGATGGATATACCAAGTGTCCCTGGCTTTGGGGAGCTCGGGCAGATAAAATTCGCAGCCTCCTCACATGACCCTTAACGTCTCAGCATTCATTGTAACAGTATTTTGTGTGGAGTTCACAGCTAGGTTGTATTTTGTGGTCAGACTCCAGACTTCATAGCCTTTCACTTAATCTGTTTTTTTTCCTTTTGGCTATGTGACTTATGATTAAATTTCATGCCTTCTGGTCCTTTCTAGAGCCTTTTTATATTACTGCTGGGCTGAAGTGCCTCAAGACGATCACGGTTAAAATGAGCATTGTGGGAGTCTCACTGTGTTAATTATCTACACTTTTTTTCCTGGGCAACGGAGATTGGGGGAACATAACCCAAAACCATCAAGGAACAGGGCCAGTGGGCTTTTGACTGTATTCAATATAAAAATTCTATTAATTGGACCTTTTTATCTTTTTTTGTATGAGCTGCAGTAGCTGAAAGATGCCTAAGCAAAATGAACAATAAGATTTGGTGGAACCCGAGTGCGTGTGTCTAACGTAGTGAGTGTAAAAACCTCATCTGAAGTGGAAGCAGCACAACGTAGGAACAGCTCAGATATGTGAGAGGGGCTGCTGTTCCGCCTCTGATGTGGCACTTGGATCTGCAGATGGTTTCAAAGGTCCCCACCCAACTCTTCAGTATTTTTAGTTATAGAACTTGAACTTTAGCATGTTTGTTATTATTTAATTTATGCTTAGTATAAGCTAATCTTTTTGTGTGTTAGAAGTAGCAGGCATCTTCTGCTGAACAGTATTATTCTGAAGAGTGGTACAGTTTCATTTTATTGCTAGCCACAGCTGCTAATCAACTCTTTATGTTTGGTTTTGGGTTGGTTTTTTTAACCCACTGAATTAAAAGCAGAATTGAAAGGAAAACACAGTGTGGAGCTGCTGGATGACTTCTGCAACACGGATGCTCTGTGAAATTTTTTGCTTACATAAAGCATGCGTGCTCAGTGTTGCTGGCACAAGATGGTTTAAAAGTGTGGCTTGTGCACCTTGTAGCTGGCTCTCCACCTTCCCTAGCTTGTCTTTCCACAGCTGATCACTCCAGTCTCTGTGGGGTGGGGGTTTTTTTGGGGGTTGTTCATTTGTTGGGATGGGGTTGTTTTCTTTCCTTTCATTGCTATAACAATGTCATTGAAACTGTGTTCTCTAGGCCCCTATATCATACTTGAAATATTCTGCTCTGAAACTGGAGTGGGATACCGGCTCCCCGGGGAGGCAGCTGGGCAGTGCAGGAATGCCAATGTGAAGGAGATGAAAGCAGAGCCTGAGCCTCGCTGCTCCATGCTCTCCTCTCCTTCCTGTTGACGGCAAACACCTCGAATGGAAGGCACTGTGACAGTAAAAATAGCTAATGCAGCAATAATCATCATCATAAATCATTCCATCAGATATTTTTCCACTCCACTGAGGAATTTTCCTTCTAACTGGTGGAATTTGTTTAAGTGGTTTTAGCAAACCAGTGCTCCTAATTGGCACTGTTTGATCAATGTGCTGGATGGGCTCCTGCTACCATCCTTGCTGTTTCAAAGGCTCCTTGGCTGAAGAGCAGGTTGCTGCGCTGCCAGATGATGTGTCTTTATTTTCTATGCAGTATTAGTCCTGTTTCTGCAAGTAATTTTTCCTCCTGGTTTTCCTTCTTGCTTTTTTAAGGGCAATTATTTCTCTGCATGCAGTGCTCCTCAAGTCACCGCCAGCTTTCTGCTTGCAGCCAACATTTTCAAAGGGTTTTGACACTGGCCTGCCTTTTTTTTTGTGTGCGCCCAGTGTGAGAGAGCGCAAGGGTTCAGATTTGTCTGATGGGGAATGCCAGTTGTTTTCTCAAGAAATTAAAAAGGGATGTAGGGCAAAGAACTGGCCTGAGACTTTGCTTGGCACCTCTAAGAGCTTGCAGGATACACTGGGTTTTCAGATGCTCCCCATCCCACTCTGACTATCACTGCCGAAACAGCTGTGACTTTCATAGGTCAGCACTGGTGTTTGTCCAGAACATGTAGTAAAAGCAAGTGATAGCAAGATTGTTAGTAAAAGCATGGAACAACATGTTCCAGCTACTTTCTGAAAACAGGCTGAAATCGCCCAAAAATGAGGGCATTAAACTTGCTTCTACTGAAAAGAGGTTACTGCATGTTCTTGAAGTACTCGGAGGAGAACAACATTCTTCTCCATCACCTTTTCGATGTGAGAGGTTTGGGAAGGTCACAGGAGCAGCCGGACACGAGGTAAAAGCCTCAAGGAAGAAGGTTCTTTTGTCCTACTGACGCTTCTGTAGGATACAAATGGTGGTGTTGGGAAGGGAGCCTGGGCTGGCCTCACCATAACTGCCCCAGCTTTACCGGTACTCTTTGTTAGACTTAGTTTGGAAAATACCTTTGAGACTTGGGGAGTCCCCCCATGTAATTGCTGTGAAAAATCAGATTTTACTGACGGGAGCCCTGAGGTTTGTTTGCTGAACAGCAGGTGACAGCGGCCACCTCAGAGGACAGCCCCCTTCCTTGGGTGCTGGCACCTGAGCTGCTGCGGGCAGTGGCTGGGCATGGCCTGAAGCAGGCCCCTATGCTGTCTCATGTCCTGACTGTAGTCTGGAGCATGGGCTGAGTTCTGGGCTTTGGTCCCAGCAAGCCTTGGTGACAAAACACATGGTGAGAGAGAGGGTTCCCTCTGGCTTGCTGCCTGGCCAGAGGGGAGAGCACCTCTTGTCCTCACCCTGCCCTGAGCACCTTCCTACACACAGGCAGTTTTATGCCATGAGAAATGAAATGGGTGCAGGTGGGCCTCTGCCATGCAAGGCAGCTCCGTCGAAGAGCTGCTCCTGCTTGTCCCCATCCCACATGGGATGTCTGGAGGAGGCATCGCTCACTGTTAATGGGGCCCAGGCCTAACAACCAGCAGACTGTCAGGAATGTCCCACTGTGCCAAGAAAAGCCTACCCAGTCAAATTCTCCTGACATCCTATTTTTAGAAGTGAACGTAATCGTGCTGTGCTTTCTCACTGGCTTTGCTTGTTGTTTGGTTCCTCTGCAATCTCTGCTGAAGAGGGAAGACCCATGAGGAGCAGGTTGCTCAAGTTGGACATCCAATTTTAAGCCCCAAAGTGCAGCATGTGGGTTTCCCAGCCTGTGCCTTCTGTGGAGCTCAGTTGGGGCTGACCCTGGCCCATGCTGACTGGCAGAGAATTCAGGGAGAGTGTGCTTGACCTCGCTATCCTCTTGTTCCTCCATGGCATTGTGCGTTTTTGGCTTCTGGGGCCAGAGAACGCAGTGGGGTGTGTGGACTGTTGATTGGGAATGACCTGCTGTGATGGTCTTGGAGGATGCTCACAGATTGAGGGGCTGAACCCCTGAGTGATGTATATCTATGGGTAAGAGACTCTCGAAGAGAACTGGGCTCTCCTAGGCCTATGTATGTATGCTCGTTCCCTTCCCAGCCTTTCTGTGAGGCTCACTGGAGGAAGGAGAGGACTGGGGCAGCCTGCCTGAATGTCAAACTTGAGTCCTTGTTTCAGCTGGTGATCCAGGGTGAAGGATACTAGTGGATCCCTGTGATAACTTTGATCTTGGTTTTTCTGGTTGCCTGAAACGTGTTCCCTAAAGACATTTAAAGTAAAGCAAACCATCTACTTTTGTTTGTCTTCTTGGAGATGCTTAAGGGATGGTACGTAACTCCTGCTCAGGATCTTTTGTAGGTTCTGTTTTTATGATGCTTCATTGAAGCCAAGTAGCTCGTGGATTTCAGACTATGAAAAATGGAGGAATCTTTTTCTCTTTCCCCAGATAGAGTTCATTGGGGTAAGCCAGCTGTCTTTCATCCATGACCTGGGACCAAAAGGCATGTAAGTTCTGAGCTGTGTCTTTGGGAGTTACGGTTTACCAAGAAAGGGGCTTATAAATAGTGTTCAAATTCATTGTTTTCCTTTCTCGCAAATAACTGACAGGGGAGTCACTTGCCATCTGGATAGGAAAAGTTACTGATGTTCAGACAGAAACGCTACAACTTTGGGAAATGGTTTTGGGAGTGGAACACTTAGTGAAGACACAGGTTGCAGCTCATGGGCTGGCTCATGGTGTTTCTCCCCTTCCCTCCCTGCAGCTTGTTCTCATGCTATGAAACAAGGTGCCCTGCATTTCTTAAGTCTGCATGATTTCCTTTTTAGGGTTTTAGGGTTATTTTTGACCCTTTTCTGGCTGCCACGGCAGTGGCACAGAGACTGCTTGGTCATGTTTGGAGGCACCAAGAGCTATCCCTGGGAGCAGGGGCTGGGGTTTCCAGGCATCCTCCCTCTGAGATCCTGCACCTCCAGGAGAGCCGTGCTGCCCATCCTGACCCTGTTTCTGTCCTTGCAGAGAAGGGTTGATCATGAAGCGCTCTGGGGGCCACCGCATACCCGGCCTGAACTGCTGTGGCCAAGGAAGGATGTGCTACCGGTGGTCCAAAAGGTACTGCTGGGGTGGGCGAAGGCGGTGATGCTCTGTGCTCCTCGGGCATATGTACAAACATTCTCATTTGCCCTTGTGTCCCTAAGAGCCTGCAGGGGAGATCCTTGCTTTTTTACAAAACCCACAGATTTTTAGCTGGAAAGGATCCATAGGCTATGCCCCCCTTCACCCTCTTGTGATGGTGGGGTTTTTTTCCTTCTGCTTGGAGTTCATAGAAGGGACATGTTGCTCCAGAGGAAAACGAGGATTTCCTATGTTCCCAAGCCAGCAGAAACAGCCATAGTCCCTTGGTGAGTGCCCAGCTTTCCCTGCCATGGGACCATGCAGACTCTGTGCCCTCAGGAGGTGACGTGGTTGGTGACACTGTCCCAGCCAGATAGCAGTCTGGTTTTCTGGGCTTCTCTTCCTCTGTTTACAAAAACATCACATTATAAGTGCTGCTTTAGAGCCGAATTAACCTGGATGCAACCCACAGCACTAAAGAGCTCTAGTTGGTGCAATTAGCCTTGGGATTAAATACGCCACCACTTCCTTATTACTGCACGTGGCTGGAGGGCTGTGTTTTCATGGGAGCGTTCCCAAGTCACGCCATTCCCATGCCCCTTCCCGCTGCTGGCAGGTTTAACTCACCGTCCCTATCCCTTTGTGTGAGATCTTGGTGTGTCCTGGGGCTGCAGCGCAGGGAGGCACACACTGCAGGGGAGTGTGTGCTCCCAGATAACATCCAAAAAATGCAAGAGGTATTTCCTGGAGCTTGCTTTTCCTGGGCAAATCTTTCCATTTGAAAATTCAAATAACACGTATCTGCTTTCTAGCAACAATTTCTTGGTCTGTAAGAGCTTCCCTAAGCATTATCCACCTTTGGATTTCAGTGTCACCAATGGGACATGGTTAGTTTATCTTAAAAATTTGTTTTCCAACAAAATCTTTCTTTATTCACGGGAAGAAAAGGTCCTTTTTCTTAATGCAGTGTTATAGAAGATATCTGTAATGAGTACACAAGGAGATGAGGATTTGACCTTCCAGGTTGTATCATTAAATTATCTCAATTTTTTATTTTTATTTTTTCTCTTTTATGGGAAAAAAAGAATTATTTTTCCTGTCAGTATTGTCTACCCTTCCCTGTGTTATGCAGAGCTAAAGCTTATAGGGAACCTTATCACTGCCTACAGTTACCTGACAGAAGGGTGTAGAGAGGTGGGAGATGGTTTCTTCAACCAGGTGACAGGAGATAGGACAAGGGGAAATGGCCTCAAGCTGTGCCAGGGCAGGGTCAGCTCAGATGTTAGAAAAAATTCTTCACTGAAAGAGTTGGATGTGGAACAGGCTGCCCAGGGAGAGGGTTGAGTCACTGTCCCTGGATGTGTTTAACAGACTGGTAGATGAGGTACTCAGGGACATGGTTTAGCATAGGACAGGAATGGTTGGACTCAATGATCTTAAAGGTCTTTGCCAACCTTGTGATTCTGTAGCACATTTGGCTTTGCGATGGGTCTCATTTCCCTTTAGAGCCCCAAGAGGGGATGGGAACAGTGTTTGAGTGGTATTGTGTGCAGAGTGACACAAATGATGCCGAGTGCATCAATAAATGAGCAAACAACAGTAATCTTTCCCAGAGAGGATTGTGAAGGATTTTAGGACACTTCAGGCGCAGGACAGACTGTGGACGTCTTTTTCCCACAAGACCTTTGCTGTAGGCATTGGGGTTTTGTACCTGGAGTTCATTTCCCTTATCATAGTAGGTTGGGTGTGTTATTGGCATGGAAAAGGATGTGGAGGAGGATGGTGGTGGTGTGGATGGGCATGGGCAGGACTTCTTGGGCACAGGGAGCTGCAGGGAAGAACAGAACGGGTATCACTTGGAAAGGTACCTTGTAGGATGTTCAGGAGTGAAACTGTGGGCCAGATTGGAGGGAGAGGTATTTTAGTACCAAAGGAGAAGGGGTGCTGGGATGACCTTTTCAGGCCATGAAAGAAAAAGCAAATTATGGGGTCTGGAAGTAGATGAGGAGCTGGGGCTGTTACTAAAGATATAAGAACAAACAGATTTTTGCAGTATTTTCTGTTGCTTTGTGTGTTTCTGAGTGTGCAGAAGAATGAAGCGAAGGTCTAGTGGTAGAGACCTGTGTGGGACAGAGGGGGGTGGTTACCCCAGCTACGCCGCAGGGGGATTAAAAATTAGAAATGCCATTCACAGTAAAAAAATATGGTGGGTTTTTTTTTCCCCAGAGTTGCCTTCAGTCTACAGTATTTATGTAAAACCTGCCGGTCATCTCTCATCATGTTTCTAACAGGGTGCCCGTTGCTTGGCAATAAAAGCTTTCCATAATGCCTCGTTCATATATTTTGATAGGAGCGAAAATGATCCCAGCATCATAATTAACAGTAGAAATGTCAAGTAATTCCCATACTGCCTCTAGGAACAGCAAACAAGCTGAATAATAAATCTGGGCTGGAGGGATCCTTGTTGCACTTTGTCTGATGCTGGGGCTCCTGGCTGGGGAGGTCTGTGGGCAGGGAGGTTCTCACTGGTTTTGTTGGACATGAGAACTTAGATATTCAAAGCCTTCTGTAAAAAGGAGTCACACAAACAACTCTAAAGGTTTCATATTGAATTAATCTCATGGCACAAGTTGAGAAAATAGGCACATCAAGAAAACCATGGCCTGGACTTGCCCCTGGGAAGAAATTTTACCTCTTAATTGAATGATTTCCTCTCCCTTACAAATGATTTGTGTTTGTTTTGAAGGAAACACCGTTTCACTTTATGGTCTTTTATGGCTTATGTATCCATGACTGGTGTAGGTGAAATACAAGTTACCCCGTTCTGTGCCTGTGCAGGTGGCTGGTGGTGAAGGACTCTTTCCTGCTGTACATGAAGCCAGACTCGGGGGCCATTGCCTTTGTCCTGCTGGTAGATAAGGAATTCAACATCAAGATCGGCCAGAAAGAAACAGAAACTAAATACGGGTTGCAGATCGACAATCTCTCTCGGTAAGGAAAACAGTCTTTATTGTAGAGCCTCTTATTTCTTTTCCTTTTTTAAGGAAGAATCGATGCCCCTCTCCAGGAGGGGTTAACAAGGCATACCAGGCTCCTGTGGTGGGGCTTAGCTTCCCCACAGAGCTCAGTGCCTGGGTGGCTGCTGGCATGTTTGGAGCTGCTGGGGGTTTCACCTGTAATGCTGATCATTTCCGAAGTCTTAATGAGTCATTTGGAGCCTGAGCTGCTGTTTGTCCATCCCTGGGATCAGTGCTCGGCCCGGGGTCACAGTGCATGTCAGGCTGCACAGTGTGTTCTTGCAGTGGCTGCTTACAGCAGTGTGCTGGGGACTTTGCTCCTCGTGCTGCAAGCAGAGGCATGTTCCTTTACATCCCAACCGGAGAGTTACTTCTTTATTCCATGTGTCTTTAAGGTATTTAATATTTTTATAGTAAAGTACAGTATAAATTAATTTAAAAAAATAGTATAGGCTAAGTCCAGCTGGCCTTCGAGTTAAGCTGATGCTGTTAATTTAAATCTGGGGTATTTGTATAAATGCTTGTCAGAGCAATCCTGTGGTAGTCACTCAGATCAGTTCAGTCCTGATTTATTCTTCTGCTGACAAAACAGCAAAGTGAAGACCTTTGCTGTTTCTTGTTGCCTGAATAAGATGACTGATACAGATGCATTTCTTGACGTAGACAGTGAGGAGCAGCCAGTTAGAGGTACGTGGCGCCAGTCTCCTGCCCCATGTGCTGTCTGTTTTACAGGTCGCTGATTTTGAAGTGTAACAGCTACAGACATGCCCAGTGGTGGAGGCAGGGCATAGACGAGTTCATTCGGAAACACGGCAAGGACTTCCTCATCGAGCACCGCTTCGGCTCCTATGCAGCCGTGCAGGAGAACACGCTGACCAAGTGGTGAGGACCGCAGCAAGGCTGCAGACTGGGTCACCGTGCCTTGGGCAGGAGAGTTAGCTGTGGGTCTGATGGATAGAGGTTTGGTGGCTATAAGGACTGATTTCAGTGTTAGCACAGGTTCTGGTTGTGGGAATGCTGTTTCCTAAGGGTTGAGGTCTTTGGGTGCTGGGCTGTAAGCCCGCAGTTATAGGTGCTATTGGAAAGGTGCCTCTGTGGCTACTCCCTTCCCTATAGCTCCCTCCCAAAGCATCTGTGCTCCCCCTGTGCTCCTCTGTGACCCCTGGTCTGGTTACATCCGTCAGGCTCTGAAATGCAAGATAGGTTCTGCTTGCCACATTACAAGCCTGATTCTCATGCTGTGAGGCAGTGCTCCCCTTCCATGCACTGCAGTTGTGTTCAGGTTCAGTTGTCATTCATCGGGTGGAAGAGCAGCAGTAGATCCAGGCCTTGCAGATTGGCTTTGTAATGAAAGAGAATCAGCAAACACCAATTTGGGTTTGGTCTAAGGGGGCAGGGCTTTATGCACACAGCAGTCCTATAGAAATGCTCCCACCTGTAGTATAACCTGATTGCACTAAGCCATTCCCAGAAGCACCACAAAATATTGATCCTGGTTGGAAGCAAACCCTTGCAGTATCCTCACTGCAGCTTCTGCCTTGCAGCATCCGCTGCCCAAATGGTTTCTGTAAATCAAAGCAAGCACCAAGCCACCGTCCTTTTCTGAGAACCAAACCTAGCTCGAGCATTGAGCAAAACTCTGCACAGTTGGGGCAAGTTCCAAGCAGCACTTAATAATCTCTTATTGTGCTGTTTCATTAAGCTAATAAGCAGCATGAAATTCTCCCTGCGTGTTGTCCTAATTCTTGAAATTAGGTTTGTGTTTGCTTTTGAGAAGAGAATGTAAATGGCATCAGCACACAGAACCTCGTCGGTTTTTAGCTGTGGACTTTCTGGTTGATGAAGGGGAGGAGACCTAATTCTGGGCACTGTGTTTGCTTTGACAGGTATGTAAATGCTAAGTGGTACTTTGAAGATGTTGCAAACGCCATGGAAGCTGCTAAGGAAGAAATTTTCATCACAGATTGGTGGTTTGTACTTACATACTTGGATGTTGACCAGCCATCTCTCTCGGGACGTTCTCGACAATGCAGCACTGTTCAGAGGCCCTACAGTATGGCAACTAGCCGTGCGGGCAGATGGTTTGGCAGCACACCCAAACATCTCCTTGTGTTGCATTCAAAGGCCTTTTCAGGAGGGTTGGCAGCAAAAGCGCATGCTTGAAATCAACAGCTTGGTTGTCTCCTTCCAAGGAGAGGCCTGAAATTGCATGAAGGCACCACCTGAATTGAAAATGTTAGGGCTGGAGGCTCTCATGGGGAGTGCAAACCCAAGGGGAAAGGGTGTTTTTCAGTGTATGAGGGAACTTGGACACTCAGAGACCTCTGACAGTGCTACCTGTGGTGCCACATGGGACCTTGCTTTCAGCTCCTTCTCGTGGTTTTGGGAAGCTTTGTGCCAGCAATAAGAGCATCTTTCAGGGGGTTTAATTTTGCTCCGCTCTGAAATGCGACAGACAATGGAGGGGGAGTTCTGTCCTCCCTTCTCTGAGGGGCACGGTTGCCAAAGGCCCTGGCCCCATCTGCTTCTTAACTAGTAACTCAATATGATCAAGCAGTGCTCTGGTTCCAGTTTGAGGCAGAAAAAGGGTGCTGGCACAGACTGGGGCAGAGCTTCTTGGCTGGATGCCGGTTGCGGCTGCCTGCATCTTGCCTTTGCAGAGCTTAATCTGGCTGAACCAGCCTGGACCTTGGGAACAGGATGGTAGGGCAGGCTCCCAAGCCACAGCTCAGACGTCCTCTTTAACCTTGGGCACCCCTATGCTCTTCCTCCATCTGTAAAATGAACACCTTGCTACTAATCCACAGCCCATAGAAGCCAGGAGGATTAATTCTTAGGTGGCAGTTATGAGAAAACTAAGTATGTTGGTTTTTACTGGGGTAAACCTGTTTCCTAACATGACCACAGATAAACCCAGTACTCTTGGATCCCCATGTGCAACATTAGGTAGCAATGCAAGAGCATCACAGTTCAGACCTCTTGTTTCATACTTAACATTTTATTCAGGGGATTATTAACATGTCCTGAAGTCACAAACTCAAAAATTTCAGATGAAAACACTGTTGTTGAAGCGTGTTTTTAGGATGCAGCAGTATGCTTTAGTCAGGCACAAGTTCCCATTCTTGGTACAAAACTAAAGGAATGAAGTTCTGTCAGGTTGCTTAGCAGGAGTTAGATGAGATTGCTTAATTATTCCTTGTAATCCTTAAAGCTATGAATCAATAAAATGTCCCGTTGAGAGATCATATTGATTTGTCTTTAGACAGCAAGGAGAATTCAACACAAATCCATGCCCCTCAGATAGCCCAAGTACCAGGAGAACTAAAACCCCACTCATTTATTTCTTATGCCTACATGTTTCTTCCAAATCTACCTAGGGGTTTTCTTTTGCTGCATCTTTTTTTTTCATAGGTAAGAGTCTAAGTTTCCCTATTTACACATCGCTGTTGAACTTGACCTCATGGGTTGTTGAATAAGATGAATCACAGACTGGTCAGGGTTGGAAGGGATCCCAGGGATCACAGAGTTTCAACCCCCTGCCACAGGCAGGGCCACCAGCCTCCAGGCCTGGATCTACACAAGGTTGCCCAGGGCCCCAGCCAACCTGGCCTTGAACACCTCCAGGGATGGGGCATCCACCACCTCTCTAGGCAGCCTGTTCCAGCACCTCACCACTCTCTTTGTAAAGAACTTCCCCCTAATATCTAATCTAAACCTTCCCTCCTTTCAGCTTCAATCCATTCCCCCTTGTCCTGCCATTATCTACCCTTTTAAAAAGTTGATTCCCATCCTGTGAGGTCCCCCTGCAGCCTTCTCTTCTCCAGGCTGAACAAGCCCAGCTCCCTTAGCCTCTCTTCATAGAGGAGGTGCTCCAGCCCTCTAATCATCTTCGTGGTCTCCTCTGAACCCTCTCCAACAGTTCCACATCTTTCTTGTATTGTGGACACAGTACTCCAACTGGGCCCTCACAAGTGAATGTGCAGGGCACACCCCATCCCCTCTGTGATGCTCTGCTATTAAAAACCAAAGAGCATGACATTTGGGAACGTATCACTCTGGGACATGAGCCTGCACATCCACTTGATATAAATGTGTTTGATTGCTTACAGAGTTGATTATTTAGGCCAGTGCTTTGGAGACTACCCAGAATTTGTGGGGTTTTTTTCTTAGGCTGAGCCCAGAGATCTTCATGAAACGACCTGTTGTGGAAGGGAATCGCTGGAGGCTGGACTGCATCCTCAAGCGCAAAGCGGTAAGTGAGTTCCAGCTTCAACCTTTGCTCCGCAGAAAACCCTGTGCACCCACCCAGTTACAAGGTCATACTTGGGCTGGAGAATTTGCACCATTGATTCTGGTAGGGGTGAGAGGTAAAGCTGGTCAAGGGTCATTTCAGGTGGCCTCAGAAAGCTATGTGTTTTGATTTGCTTTCCCTGCTTGGGCTTGGAAGAGTTCAGAGGCAGAAGGATACATCCTCTGATTGCCCCTTGGAGTCCTTGGGTTTGGGTCACTTTAGCCTTGTGTTGTGACTGCCCCAGCTCCAGGTGGGGTTGAAGAGCTGTCACTGTCAGGCACTTTCCTGGTAGCATGCATCATTTAGAGGTGTAGGAAGGACTGAGCACTTTGTGGAGGCTCTTGGTAGATGGTTTGTACATTACCATGTTGCGCAGCTCCTGTTTGTCATTACCATGTATCGTGTGGCTATGATGCAGCTTTCAGAGCTGAAGCTGTGAAAAATACCTTCTGGGAAAATCAGGATGCCATTAGCAAAAAGCCATTTGGTCTCACCCAGAGGTTCATGCTACTTCCCTAGAGCGTTCTCTTCTGGTTTCCCATACTTGGTACATTGCGTAGGTCCTTGCTACGGCCAACACTGAAGAACGGCCCTTCTTGCTGTTCACCCATCATGCCTTGCTGTAGTGAAGAATTGCCTATTGACATTAAACATCATCCTACTGTCCCCCAGCCCTGTTGTCACTGGTGGATGACCTCTTGTCTTTGTCCTGCTTGGCACAGACTGCCCAACACTGCTCTTCCCATGTTCTTTTGCAGCTGCTACCGTTGGTTATCACGAATTTGGGGCACAAGAAAGGCCAAAGCCTGAAAGGGTTTTCTGGTTTATTGCCATTTTTATTTCCAAGGGTAACTGATATGATTAGGAAATACTTTACTTTTTTGGTAGCTGGCTCTTACTTACCTGTATGCCTCCTGGTTTTCTTTCTTCCTACCCACCCTTTCCTATATTTTTGTTGCTCCTGTGGCCACTAAAAGGAGGAAGATCAGCTGTGCCCTCCCTGCCTGTCCCTTCTCAGGTGCAGACTCTGGTCATGAGGGTCCTGGTGCCCTGCTGTGGAGAAGGGATCTGAGGAAAGGGTTTCAGCAAAGCACTGAAAAGACATGTACAAACACAACTGGCAACATGTTCCCCAGAGCTGGGCTGAGGTGCTCAGTATGTTTTACAAGGGGGTGATAAACACGACTCGGGGACTTGGACTCCTATTTGCATTGCCTTGTTATCTGAGTTAATAAATATTCGTGTTCAGTAAGCAAATGCTTGTATAAACTTGATAAGGCTTTTCCCCCTCTGTTTGAATTTCCCCTTTTCTGCTGTTCCTTCTGAACAAAAAGCTCGTACCCGGTGCTGCTCCTGGTCGGGCTTCCTGTGGCTTTCTGGTCAGGCTGTCATGGAATCACAAGGTTGGAAAAGACCTTTAAGATCATTGAGTCCAACCATTCCTGTCCTATGCTAAACCATATCCCTAAGTACCTCATCTACCCGTCTGTTAAACACATCCAGGGTCGGTGACTCAACGCCCTCCCTGGGCAGCCATTTCCACAACCCCACAACTCTTTTAGTGAAGAATTTTTCCCTAATATCTGATCTGACCCTGCCCTGGCACAGCTTGAGGCCATTTCCCCTTGTCCTATCTCCTGTCACCTGGCTGAAGAGACCATCTCCCACCTCTTTACACCCTCCTTTCAGGTAATTGTAGGTGGTGATAAGGTCTTCCCCTCAGTCTCCTCTTCTCAAGGCTAAGTCTCTTCTTGTGCAGGACTTTGAGATAGAAGTGAGCAGATGCACCTACCCGCTCTGTTTCTCTTCTCTTGAGCACTTTCATCTCAGAAAACATTCTGTTGCTGGTTGTATTCTGCTTTCCAATAACACGTGTGAATCCAGGCTACAGAGAACATGTTTTGTGGAGCCAAGCAAACGTGACAGAGAAGTGGAGGGTGAGGTGTGCTGTGGTGGGTGGAGGATGAGCGTGGGCTGTGCTTCAGTTGTTCACCCAACCCGTGATAGCACCAGTGCCAGAACTGGTAGTTTTGCCCCATGTGAGTGGTGAGTCAGGAAAGGAAGCACAGCCGGGGAAGTCTCATTGAACTTTTGATGTGGTGGAGGGGCAGAAGTCCAGGCAGATGTCCTGAAGTAGTCTTTGACTCTGTCCCTTTCCAAGCTAGCTGTTCTCAACAGTCCTTACCCACTCTGTGTGCCTAGAAAAGAATAGGGTGCCTAGACAATAATAGTCTGACTGTTGTTGATTAGGAAGTAGCCTTCATTTCTGGCAAATGAAATGTGGCCACGAGGCATGCTCACTGGATGGAAGAATTTGGCTTTGTCACGTCAACATGGATTTTCCCATGGCTATAAATACCTCATAAGAGAGAGGAGTGTTTTAAGGTTAGTTCCTGGAAATACTCACCTTGCTTGTGGCATTGCTGTGATTCAGCAGTGCTGTCAGCAAGCTGGTGTCAGGGTAAGGCTGTCCTTTATGTACATACAGCTCTGCCCTGGGCTTCTCAGTGTGTGGCGGGGAGCAGAGTGTCAGCCACAATTTGGAGACTGATCAAGCTATCAGTGGCAACTTTATGGGAATAGAAACTTAAAAGGTGGTGGAAAGTTCAGGTCCCAAGTTAGGGCTCCGTGGCAAGATTTGAAGCTGTGCTGATTTACAGTAGCAGTTCCAGTGTATGGCCAGCATCTGCTGAAGTTTGGGAAGTGTTTGTCAGTTGTAAAAGTCCTTTAAAAGGTGTCCTTAGAAAGCTTCCAGTGGATATCATTCCATTCACAAAAACCACCATCCCCTGAGCACTACTATGTTCTGGAGTGTGTTTGGCTTTGCTAGTAGAAAGAACTTGTTTGCTGGTGTTGAGTTGGTTGAACCCCCTTTGGGAGAGGGATGTCCATATGACTACGTAGGTATTGTTGTCCTGCAGAGGTTTTTAACTGTAGGCATACCTCAGGGCACGGTGAAACAGCAGAAAACTGAATTTGTGTGGACGTGTGCGGTGCTGTTGTATGTGGGGTGAAACATATTTACAAAATTTTATCTCAAAGGATGTTTAAAAGGGGCTACCGTAAGAGCTATCTGTTGGTAGGCCTTGGCACAGCTCAGCTCTTTGCACATGAATCTGGGCACTGAGCCCTCCTCTGGAGGCTGAACAGTTTTCCTGAGCAGGTCCTTGCACGCTGTGGGCTCATAGCAGTGGAGCTGGAAGAGCATAATCAAGAACAAGGAACCGCAGCCGGGATTTCTGCCTGCCGGCACAGTGTGCTTACTGCCTCGAAGCTTCACCTTGCTCCAGAAGTGGCCTGTATCCATTGATGTACCCCTGTACCATGTGTTTCGTTTTATTTCTGACAGCAACAAGGAGTGAGGATTTTCGTTATGCTGTACAAAGAGGTGGAGCTTGCCCTAGGGATCAACAGTGAATACAGCAAGCGGACACTCATGCGCCTCCATCCAAACATTAAGGTAACAGCTCACTGGGCAGCCCTATGAAGGAGGTTTGCATTCGTTTGTCCTTGATAGCTAGTGCTGACCCCCGGTGTATTTAGCTGGAAGAACGGCGATTCCCACCGTTGCAGTGGGAATGCTCAGAGTATGAGAGCCATTACCACATCTGGCAACTTCATCTCTCTACGTTATAATTGAACGTAAGATTGAGACTTGCTGGAGCAACTATTCATCTGATTCACAAGAAGCATATTTCATGTGACAAGTTAATGGGGTTACATCAAATGGAACGTTACAATTTGAGAACGTCTCGTTTGAGCATCTCTGCTCATGTATATAGATGATGAGAGTCAATGCTGGCTGTTTACGTTTCCATCACGAATGAACAGCACTGCACTCTCCGGTGCTGCTCCTCTGCCACCCAGCAGAAAATGAGTTGTGGCATGTGTAGATAAGGCTGGATCCAGTCTCTTGACTGCATGTACATTTTATTGAGCAGCAAGATAGATGTCGTGTGTGAGGGTGACTAACAAACTCCTAGAGTACTAGATCTATTGTCACTTGACCAGGTGAAGGGAAGCATCCGTTCACCACCATCTTTGCAGCAAGACTCGAAGGTGCAACTGGAAGATACGTCCTATGTGAAACTGAATTTTGGGAGCAGCCAGGGGAAACTCTCTAGATTTTTCTCAAGGAAGCTGGTCTAATGGCTCTCCTCTAACAAAAAAAAACCCCAAACAACAACCAACCCAAAAAAAAAGACTGAATGCTTAGCTATAGAAGATACTTTGCTATAAACACATGTCAAAACCAATCTCATAAACAAATGTCAATTTGCTGATTTTACATGGGGGGAAAAAAACCCAGCCAACTTCTTGTTTCACTTATGTAGTGGCAACAACCAAAGAAGTGAGTCAGATCACCAATATGTTGTTTTCTTTTAGAGCAGGCTCTGTGTTTGACAGCTCAGCTATTATAGCTCTACTGAGAGCGTGATTTTATTTGTTGAAACCGTTTCCTTACTGTAGCCTTATGAACACTCTTGTTGTAAGCGTGACCTGTCCCAAGATCAGTAAGCATTGCTGCTTGGGAATACCTGCATCATGGGAAGCACCTGCCTGCCAGCGAGGCTGAGCCCAACTAGAGGGGAGTTGTGGCCGTGTAGCTTCAGTAATGACAGCATTATCTGTGGAGGCACCTTCTAAAAAAATCCCATGTTTCCCCATCACCCTGAGCAGCCAAACCCACCCCCCCAAAACCCAGGCAGCTCTCTGGCTTGAGGGATGTAAATTGGACAACAATGCTGAGCCTGAGTGCTGTATTTTTTCCCCCCAGGTGATGAGACACCCAGACCACGTGTCCTCCTCCGTGTACCTCTGGGCCCACCATGAGAAGCTAGTTATCATTGACCAATCTGTGGCATTTGTGGGTGGCATCGACTTGGCGTATGGCAGGTGGGATGATGACGAGCATCGGCTGACAGACGTGGGCAGCGTCAAACGGATGACAGCGCTAAAGTCAGTGTCAAAAACCAACCTGGCAGTAAGTGAGCTTGCTTCAGCTGGTGGTCACCTCCAACATCTGCGTGTCAGGTTTGCAGCAGGGGATGAAAAAATCTGTGTCCTCTTCTCAGCACAGGGATGGGTTTAGGAGGTTTAGAAAAGAATTATGTGTCTGAGCATTAAGTGACTCTTTAGGGCTAGATCCTGACCAACCCTAAGTAGGGCATGGAGATAGACAACTGGGTTTCCCCCAGAGCCTGGAGCAGCAGTCATAACCTGGAGGTTACATGCTTAATAAAGCTCCAACCCTAAGTAGGGCATGGAGATAGACAACTGGGTTTCCCCCAGAGCCTGGAGCAGCAGTCATAACCTGGAGGTTACATGCTTAATAAAACTTGGCTAGAGGTGTACAATAATCACTCACAGAGCACTCCAAACGGGACACTCGGGGCCTCTCAGGTGCCTTGTTTGCTGAGCTTTTCTGCTCCGTATGCGGCCAGAAATCCCTGAACAATCTAAAGAGGTCTGAATTTGTGATAATTTCAAGGGGACCGTTCATCCAGAGTAAATTTATGGGACTGACGAATGTACCGCTAATGGGTTTTTCTATTGAGTGCCTTTGTCTGGACTCTGTCAAAAGCATTACTAGTTCTCACCAAAGTGTCTTTGTCATGGAGCAAAACTTGGCTCATGGTTGGTTTTGGACATAGATAGGCATCATCACCTGCAGTTAAAGGAGAACATGCCTTTACATCACCTGCAGCAACATCCTGTGTCTTTTAAGTCTGCAGCAGAGTCATCTGAACGTATCCCTCTGCAGTCTCGAGATCCATCCCCAGAAAGCCGCTCCTTCCAGAGAGGCGCCGATGATGCCCCAGACACATCAAAAATGAAAGGAATAGGAAAACCCAAGAAGTTCTCAAGGTTCAGCATTTACAAGCATCTCCATAAGCACGGCATGCACCACGCTGACAGTGTCAGCAGCATAGACAGCGATTCGAGTAAGTGGCATTTTTCGACCACACCATGTATGTAAAGCATGGTGGGTGGGTGGGTGCACATGCAGAGTCACATCATTTCTAGGGTAATGCGTTCTTTGTAAGGCAGGGAAGTTGGTGAATTTCTTAACGATAGGAATAATAACTGTGTGTAGCTGAGATGTAAATTTGTGTTGTGGCAAAACACACAAGCGAAGTTTTAAGCAGATTTGCATTTAGTTAATTAGCAATTGTAATGAGCCATCAGATGGCATGATACAGTGTACATGATACCTAGTGTTTGTGCTGCTGGAGAAGTTTTGTTCTGCAAAGGAGAATTGAATCTCTTGGTTTTCAGCTTGTATTTGTTCTAACTAGTGAGGCAGTTTCTGAATGTGCTTATCCCTCCTCACAGGCTGGTGTTTATATCCATTCACCTCAACAGAAACAGTCCCACATTACGCACATGCTGTTCAACAGCTGAATGTCTGAATGCAGCTGTTAATCCCTCCCATTAAAAGCAGGTTCAAAGCTAAATTTACAAGGATCGGCTTGGCGTTTGCTCTAGCGTGGAGTCCTTCCCAAAATCCATTCCTTGAGCCCTCAGCTCCCAGAGCTGTAAACTGCTCGAGGTGGGAACTTACTTGAGTTTCCAGCACTCCCTGCAGATCTTACTCCTGCCTTGGGCTGGATGAAGCTGGAGCATCCTTTGCCTTGGTTGCAGTTAGCTCAGGACATAGCCCTGGCTTTGCTGCTTCAGTATAGCTGTTTTGTTTAAAGCCAGCCAGGTCTCAAATTGTCCTTTGCCCGTTGGTCATGAGTTGTTTTGGCAAATTAACGTCTTGTTTGAGCTCCTGTCATGCAAGGTGCCTTCAGGAAGGGTTGGACACCAGTGAAGTAGAAGCAGACATGCTTTATTTTCCGTAAATCGAACATCTTGACTCTCTGCAGGTTACTGTAACCCCACTAGAAGTCAACCGAATATAATCCAGAGTTTAAAGCCCCATCTGAAAATGTTCCATCACCACAGTGAATCCAAACAGGGGCTCACTGAGCCTCAGGAGGGTAAGTGGAGGAAGGCAGAGGTGCAGACCCCTTCAGGCTTTAGCTGCTGATGTTTTTGCATTCCAGCTATGGTGAGAGTTAGGTTGGGTGCAAGGATCAGCCTTCACTGCTTGTTATTCTCCCATTGCTCTTAGCATCCCTCTGAGGACATCCTGGCACAATAGCTTTCTCCAGGAGCTTCAAAATCTGCAGGATAAATGAATAATAATTGAAAAAAACACCACCACCAAGAAAAAAATATTAAAAATCCAAAGACGTGCAATGACAGCAGGGAACAGTTGAGGAAATAGCCCTGATTCTGGTACCTCATGATTTTGGTGGCTCTCTTCCTGCAACGGAAAGGGCTTATTACTGCAATTGGGAAATTCTGCCTTCGTTGGATATTTTAATGTAAGCCTGATGCAGGAAGACAAATGCAGAGAGAGGAAACAGCAAAGTGGCTGCTGCCAGATCTATGTTTGGATGGCGAGTTGGGCCCCCTTTTTGCCCCTTACTAAAATCATACTTGATTGAGAAAGGAGTTGGGTGGTTCTGAGCACTGAGCTGTTCTGATCTTTGGACTGATGTTGGAAGGACCTGTTTCATTGAGATGCCTTCGCGTGCTGGTACGGAGTGAGGAGCAGTTCTTCAACACCTTCATCTTGCTAGCATCTTCCTCTAAGGCATTAATTGCCAATTACAAAATACTGATTGTAAAGTAGTGGCAGGAAACAAGGAACAGATGCCTTCCCTTCATGGAAATGAAGCGTGGTCTCCCCTGTGGTCATCCCATGGTCATTCATGAGTCGCTGTCCAGTCATCAGTCTGTGAGGTGTGTTTTGGCCGGACAGCACGTCCCACCCGTTCATGTTGGGGCACGCAGAGTCAGCGATTCCCCAGCTCCACCTGGACTCTCACTACAGACTCATGCTTCTCCAGGCAGTTCTGGCGCATACCTGCCGCATACCTGCCGCATGGCGTTTTTGGCATGGCTTGGCTCGGCTCGGTGGGGTTACAGCAGTGCTGGCAGAGCTTGCTTTGTGCAAAGTAGTCTTGTTGCACTGCTGCTGATGTGTATTTTGTTGATTACTGAAAGGGGCAGGGGTTGTACTAAAGGGTTTTCATGGTTGCATGGTAATGGGGTTGGGTTAGGAGAAGGCTTCTGCTGTTGGCATGTCACTGTGTAATTACTGCGCTAGTATTTGGTGCGGTGGATGAAGGCTGTTATCAGGGTCAGGAAATAATGCTAGTTAAACATTTATCACAGAATCACAGAACTGTAGGGGATGGAAGGGACCTCAAGAGATCATCAAGTCCAACCCCTGAATAGTCTATGGTCTGGTCTTTGTTTTCTTAGGGGAGAATAAAAAGAGTTCAGTCTTCACCCAAAATATGTGCTCTAGAACAGGGACCCTGTGACAAGGGAATATCCCTGTCTACAGTATTTTAAACCATTTTAATCACCATCAGTTTGCAATTCAGGATCCATTTGTTCACCGTGTAAAAAAATGTATCAAAAGATAATATTGTTATTTGGAAAAACAAAAAAACCCTCACAAACAAATGATATTTAACGAAGGAACATGAGCCTTTTAATCATCTCCCTCTTAATTAATAAAGACAGGAAATTCACACTGCTATAGACTTAAAATCATAAACCCTCTGGCAGGAAAGCTTGAATTTGTTCATTAGTATTCTAAACTGTATTAAGTAGGTGACACAAGATTGTGGAAAGGCAAATGATTAAAGGGCAATTTTTTATTCTAATGTAGAGAGAATTCAGCATTTGGTTTTTGTTTCTGAAACAAACTCCTACATATAACCTGTCCTGGTTTTGTAACCAATATTAAAAGTGGTGAAGAAGAAATACTAGCATGCATCCTTTGAAAGGAATAGGGAGGCTAGGGAGAATACAGCTTCAGCCAACTGGGACTGGCAGGTCCCACCAGTGCTTTTCCATGGCAATGAGTCTCTCACCAGCAGCGTGTGATGGAGAGCCACGACTCTGGAATGTGTGTTTTTGTTATCTTGTTTGCCTGTGACAGATAGAGGATCCATCCGCAGCTTGAAGACGGGTGTTGGCGAGCTGCTTGGGGAAACCAGGTTCTGGCATGGAAAAGACTATTGCAACTTTGTCTTTAAGGACTGGGTTCAACTTGACAAACCTTTTGCTGGTAAGTGCCTTTGCACCCTGGAAGTCATTCCTTTCTCCTAAGGAAGATCCTTTCAGTCTCAAACAGTCCTTTTTTACTCTTCTGAGCCAGAGGCAAGGAGGCTCTTTTGGTTTGGCTGCTAGGAAGATGCAGCAAAACTCCCTTTGAGAAGTTCTAGGGCCAATTATTCTGTTAAGGAGCCATGGGCTTGTACTGCCAGCGATTGCACACTAAGTCTAAATTCATCTGCACAGGAGTATGCTGTGCTTTTCCACATCCATTTCCTTTGTCTGAGATGCAAACGTGCTCTCCTGTCCCATAGACTTCATCGACAGGTACACCACCCCGAGGATGCCCTGGCACGACATCTCCTCCGTGGTGCACGGAAAAGCTGCGCGTGATGTCGCCCGACACTTCATCCAGCGCTGGAACTTCACCAAGGTGGGGTGTGGGCATCGCTGCTGGGGACACGGAAATCAATACAGCCCCTGCCTCATCCACATGTCCCCCCTGCCCCAGGCATGTGTGTTTTAAAATTATTCTGCTGTGTTTCAATCCCTTAAAGGATTATTTTTGTTCTTTTTTCCCCCTGGGCAGATTATGAAGCCCAAATACCGATCCCTGTCCTATCCATTCCTGTTGCCAAAATCTCAGCAAACTGCTAATGAGTTGAAGTATCAGGTGCCCGACACTGTTCCTGCCACGGTCCAGGTGAGTGGTGATGGTCTCCTGCTCACATACTCCTAAGAGAGCTCATTTTGCATCTTTCCAGCAGGAAATGTCAATACCCAACAGACCCTCTGCAGAATTTGAAGGTATAAAATGAAGAACTCTAATTTTTATTTGTATAGCCGCATAACCTTCTGTTTTGTTTTCTGCTGCTCTTCAAACACCTAACACTTGGTTTTCATGTTTTGGGAAGGCTTGAGGGATTGAGGTTGCCCAATAAATATGTATCCAAGATCTTGGAGCAGCCTACCAGACCCCTGATGCCTCTCTCATACAGGTCACTGTTAGTTGGAGCCCAGCATTACGTGGAGTCTTTGGGCTGTTGCTGTCTGTGTTGAATTTCTGCTGCAATGTATTACGCAGCCGCTCAGCCCTGTGGTTCCTCTGTAGTTCTGCGCTGTCAGCACACAGTCTCGTTTGTGATGATCATCCTCACAGTCATAATTTCCAAGATATACCTATATTTAAAAGCCTGTTAGCTATATTGAGTGTGTATCTTGAATACCACTGTTACCCAGCAGGAACACGGGCTTGTTGAAGGACACAAAGTCCAAAGCAGTTAAGCTGAAGCAGCAAAACAATCATGTGTCTCAAGGGATGAAAGAAGTATGAAATAAGAGCAATTAGACTGAAGCCAGGAAAAATACATGCCTTTGCCCTTCATAAGGAGCGGTCCGCCCAGATGACACGATGCTTTGGGAAGCTTGGTGTAACAAGATGCATTTTTCTGGGTTTGTAGGCTGCCAGCGCATTGTCTGCTCCTCCCCACGTGGTGTGAGGGGTGGCCAGCACGGGGATCTTGTGTTGTGGATCTCAGGTTTTAAATCAGCCTCCAGAACAATGCTCGCAGCTTCTTAAGAAATAGTCTCACTTCAGGCATTGTCCTGTTTCCCTGTGGCTGTAAATGCCTCCTCAGCTGTGCCCGTGACACCAGCTTGTTGGGAAACGTTCTCATGGAAGTGGGGGCTTGTGTCCCCTGAGTGGTCTCTGACCACAAGATAAACCTCAACTTCTAAATCCATGGGGTTTGCTGTGGCGAAACGTTAAGCTCTACTGACTCAGAACTGGAAGCAGCTCCCAAAGGGGGAGCTAAATGGACCTAGACTGTGCTCAAAGCTTTCCTTCTGTCTGTATTGCGGGGCTGGTGGCTCCAGGGCATCGGCCTATGGGAGGGGAGGATGAAGCTCAGACGGTGACTGCTAAATGCCACATACACCAGTGCTGAGTGATGGGTGAGCTGCTTGAGAACTAACCTCATCCTGACGTGGTTGGGTCATGCAAATAACTGATGCATTCCAGGAAGCGAGGGGTTGTTGTCAGTGATGCTGTGAGCAGTGAAGAGAGAGCAGGTTTCTCTTATGAATTATTAATTTGCAAATACATTGCTCATTTCTAATTTATGTCAAATTGCAGCTTTTAGAGACCTGTCAGGGTAGCCCAGCCCTGCGTATAGCCAGATAAATAAGGCTATACGATACTAGGCTGAAAACACATTGCCTTGCCATGTATCAACCTTCCTGGTAGGAAGGAAAGCTGTAGGTGCTGCATCTGCAGCACCAAGCATGGTGGAAGCAATGAGGGTGGTCCAGCCCGGTGCATGGTTTTGGCTGTCTCCTCCACAGTGCTCACACTGGCCTTGTTTCCTTCCATCTCTGGGTGACACAAGTGCCCTGAGCATCCCTGAGGTCCCTGCTGTGGGTCAGTGAACAGCTCAGCCTCTCCTCTTGATGAAGGTTTCAAGTTTGGTTGCTGCATGATGTGAGAAGATGGGGTCGAGACCCAAATCTTGGATCTGACCCTCCTTTCCTCCTGATTACCTTTTTCTGGGGCTCTCAGAGTGTGTATCATGGTGTCCCTGCATGGTTCCTCCTTTCCTGCAGCCACAGGAATATCAGCCTCTTGCACACCCACAGCTTTAGTTTCCGAGCAGAGGGCTATGGGTGCTCATGTCTCCTTTTAGCAGGTACCCTAAAATATTTCAGCAACATTTTTTGTCCAGAAAAACAAGTGTGATACTGTTGTTCTAGGTATTGAATCCTTCGGTTGCCTATCAGCCAACATTTTGCCCATTTTGGTGCTGCACAGGGACTTCATAGGGAGAAGTTACTGCCCCAAGGTAAAACCTAGCATCCAGTGACTGTCCTTGGCTATGGGGTGACTGAAGAAAGTCTGTCTGCTGGTTTTCTTGTTCCTGAGCTTGTTTGCAAATCTGTCTTCAATTGTGGGCAGATCAGAGGGAGCAAAAACACAAAGGATCTGTGGGGATTGCAGCACTGCTGCAAGCCCAAGCCACTGACTTGTCAGCAACAGCTTTCGACCATTGTACCATCTGGTTTTGCTCTCCTTTGTCAGAGGAGAGGAGCAGGAAAGCATTTTCGGGAGGGTGGGGACAGCAGGAGCAGCTCTGACAGGGGCTTTCCTCTGGGCAGGGAGGATGAATGTGGCGCGCATGGGAATCGATCTGGAGGTACAGGCTGGGGAGGAGGAGGGGAGCCTCTCAGCCGCGTGGGGTACTCAGATGTGGTCTCTCATCCTCTTTTGGTTGAACTTCTGGGCTTTGCTCACAATAGAGATGCACTTGAATGTTACTTTGTGAGTCCAATAGCCATGGCCAAAGGCAGCGCTGGGTGTTTTCCATCTCTCTCTCTTTCCATTCCCGAGTTTGCAGTTATCAGCCAAAGCAAAAGATGTGACATAGTGAGGCAATATCCAGTTCCTGATGTAAATGCAATGAAAATTTAATGCTCTGGCAATGGCTGATGGCCTTACCTCTTTGAAGTCTGCGTGACAGCCTGCACTGTTCAGGATTTATGTGCTAGCCCACAGCAAACATCAAATTTATTACCACTGTATCGGTCAAAGAAGTTAAAGCGATGACAAGCCCGGCACAGCACTCAGTGCTGCTATTGAGGGGCTTGAGAGAGAGGAGAGGATGACAATGACAACACTGTCTTGGGTTGGTAGGGGCTGTGCTGGGTAGCATGTGGCCTTGTCTCCCTAGGAAAATAGGCTTGATTAAAACCAGCTCACTGTAAGTACCTTAGCAGGAAAGGCAAGGTGTCCAGAAAATACAAGTGGTAAGGGAAGGCCTGTGTAGGAAACGTCGAGGTATGTATTGGTCTTTGTGTGTCACAGCTTCATTTCCTGGGGGGGGTGTGTTGCAGCCATGAGATGCTGCAGTGGGTGGCCAAGGAACCACCAGTGCTGGTGGCCTTGTTTTGCTGTGGGCCTTGTCCCTGTTGCTGTGGAGCTGTGCCATGATTGGTGCTGGCTGCCAAAGCAATCCAGGTTAAAAATAACTTTATTGTGAGGAGCTCTACACTTGAACACCTTACACCTCACCTGCCGCCCCAGCCAGCGACTTCTGACACCTCTTCTTCCCTCCGCACATGCATTCGAGGTTGTACCTGATGTAAACTCTTTGGATGATGCTGACACAGCCTTTTAGGATGAGTCATGACATGTCATTTGGAGGTTGAGGGCAGAGGGATGATCACCTTGTAATGGTGGGAGCTGGGGTGCGCAGGGATGAAGAGGAAGGCAGGAAAGGGCAGGTGGATGATGTGCTGGGGAGCCACGGTGCTAGAAGGGGATAGTGCTGAGTGATGGCTCTGTCGCATAGAGGAGGAATCCCTGGTTTGGGATACGCTTGTCTCTTGGCAGTAAAGTCGTCTTTCAAAGTGAGGGCCTTTGGTGCTATCGAGCTCCCGATTGAGACAAGGACATTAGTTCCTTGTCCCCAGCAGGACACCTATTGCTGCTGTAATTGAGGGTGTGGAAGTTACTTTGCTCGGTGCAGAGCTCCACAGCTTATCTTGAAAAGAGAAGCGGCTCTTTGGAGCATGGACAAAGTTAACTAGCAGAAAAAAGAAAAGGATTATTAAATGTCAGCACTTTGCAGGCTGGAAAGCTGCAGTCTGCAGCTTTCTGGAGGGCAATGCCCAACTGGGCTTGCAGGAGGTCCCCAGACTTTCACCACAGCAGGACAAAAGGCAGGGAAGGGGTGGCTGCTTGGTGCCGGCTGTGCCAGTGATGGTGGAAAGGCTCTGAGCTCCCGTCCAGGCCGCAGCCTCCTCTGTACGTATGGAAGAATTAGCTCACTTTCTACCCAGAAAAGCTCTTTTTTTCTGTCCTTACTAATGGAAATGGTGGTGTTTTCTTCTGTCTGCAGTGGGGTTTCAGCAGTGCCCAGCCTGGGGTATGTGGAAGCACACAACACTGGGTGTGTAAACCAAACAGGTGATTGGAAGTCAATGGACTTGAGCAGCGTGGCCTCGCAGAGGGTTATGTGAGCAAAGGGTGGCTGTTTGGGACTGACAGGGATGGTGATGGCACTTGCATACTTGCTTGGTCCCTCGCTCAAGCATCTGTGACCCTGATGTTGGATTTGAGAGGCTGCAGAGTGCTCCCAGAAAAGTGTCCAAGCGAGCAGCCAAATAGGGGAGGTCTTGTTTTTTGGTGACCCGTTGGAGAGGATTCCTCCTGTCCAGGTGAAGGAAATCACTCAGGAGCCATGGGCTACATGTCTGTCAGTGCCACCTCCAGAGATGCTCTGGGAACCAAATCCTTATCTACTGGTGTACCACTGGTACACCAGCCCTCAGAAATCCTCGGCTGTGTCATGGCCAACAGCCTGCTTCGGATGGTGATCAGCGATGGCAGTGTGACAGCAGAGCTCAGGGTCAGAGGTGTTGGGGGGACAAGGGGAGTAACATGGAGCAAAGCAGAAGCTGGACATGGAGAATGAAAAGAAATGCATTGGAGGGATTTCCAGGGGAAAAGGTGATGGAACCCTAGAAGAGATCAGTATTTTGTATGTTCTAACGCCCACGCTTCACAGATCCGCAGTATTTGGATCTTGTCCTGTGTGTGACTGGCCCTGAGTGCTGGTAGAATGAGATATTTTTAAGGCTATTGTTTCAATGCTTTTTGTCTTGACAATGTTTAAAGACAGAGGCTAATCACAGACGCTGATTTCCCCTGAGCATGTAGTCTGCCAACACTTAATTAAAAACTGCATTTCCATCTAGGAGGAGAACGTCACGCAGGGCATAGTGCCGTTGCTTCTTGTCTCAAAGCTTGGGAGCAGGACATCTCTGGCTGTCAGGGACGGGGTTGCTCAGTGTGGCTGAGAGCACGAACAAAGGTTGTTTCTCATATTGCCCTGGCTCTCTTGCACAAGAGCTGCTGGAAGCAGGGGGGGAAACATGCCCTGGGGAGCTCGCGGTATCTACTTTAAAAGTGGATTTCTGGAAAAAGGTAATAAATCAGTGTGTGTAGGTGTGCTTGCAATGACTTTTAGAAGTCGTATCGTCAATGGGATGGCTTGTGCAAGAATTTGACTGAAGTAATAAATGACCTTGAATGCTCAGGACAGAGTTATCAGACTGACTGTATAATTACGTGCAATCTGTTGGTGGGAAGAACATGTTGCCCCAACTGGAGGCCAGCTTTAAAAAGTGCTGGAGAGGAGAGCACTGTGGTTAGAAGTGACCTCCTAAAACTTGGAAATTCAAGTTGGTTTAAAAGCAGTTTATCATGAGACCATAAGCAAGAATGAGACTTCTACGCTGCTTCTATTGCACCTAGAGCTGCTCAGGGGGTAGAGGGCAGGGATGCAGCAATGGGACAGGGCACTTATGTTTTTAATCAAAACATTATTAAGCATTAGTACTATTTTTGAGACTTTCTCCTTATTGCAAAAGCGGTATAAATAGTAAATGGTGCGTGTGTTACTTTACGTTGTGAAATCCTGACAGCAAACAATGCAGGGAAGAGTGATGCCTCTTGAATTCAGCTGCAGTTCTGTGGTGTCCTGGATGGGAGCGAGCTGAAGATGTTAATCCCTTGTTTTTCAGGTGATCCGTTCTGCTGCTGACTGGTCGGCTGGCATTAAATACCACGAGGAGTCCATTCACCGTGCCTATGTCCACGTGATAAATAACAGCAAGCACTACATATATATAGAAGTGAGTGGCAGTGAGGGAAAGCAGTAGGGTCATGATGCTCTGGGCTGGACTAGCAGCCATCAGGAGGGTAATTCTACTTCTTGAGGTTTGGTCTTTTTTGTGGTAAGTTTATCCATGCAGCATCTGCTCTGAATTTTTGGGGCTGTTCCTATTGGCTTCAGTGGTCTTCAGGCCAGGCTGATGGGTAGGTAGCTTGACAGCTGGGTGGGAAAAGGTAGACCTCTCCTTCCTGAGCATCTTTGCAAAACTGCCAGCAACTTCCAGGACCTGTGTAATCATCTTCCATTCCCTTCCATGGCTTTGCAGTGTCCCCTATGCATGCCAAACCTCCTGCACACAGGGCTGGTCTCACATCCATACAACCTTGAGCTGTCATATATATGACATAAATATGTCAGAGTCTGAACGAGTATCCTGTGTCAGTGTGGCTCGCAGCACTGGCTGATTGGAAACACTTACTTTCCTTTTTTGTTTGTTTTATGGGGGTTTTAGCCTCTTGTTGAGGTGTTCTGTATGTGAACTTTTGAAGGAGCGTGGTTAATTCATTCCCTAAATGAGCACGTAGTTTAAAAATAACAACAAATAATTAAAAAATAAATGTACAACCCCCAAAATGGCAGAGAAAGCCCAGCTATCTTCAGTTGCTCCTGGACTGAACTAAAGCATGCAAATATTTTGTTGCTTGTGTCTGACAGTAGCTTTGCTTGCTTTTCCTGCAGAACCAGTTCTTTATTAGCTGTGCCGATGACAAAGTTGTCTGGAACAAGATCGGAGATGCAATTGCTCAGAGGATTCTTAAAGCTCACAGGTAACCTGTTCTTAATGAGGCAATGAAAGTTTTCCAGGGGCATTTATATGGGGTGGTGCAAAATAGTATCTTAATGGGCACAGCTGTACAATGCCTTTCCCAACACAGAACCAATGTGGTCAAATACCTGCTTCGTTTCCAGCAGCAAGACTCATTAGTGGTTTCTTTGCAGCCAGAAAGTGATTTTCAGGACTTGCCCTGATGCAAATATATTTTTAACAATGGAACTTGTTTAAAAGCAAGACCTTTATCCTCTGCTTCAGTGACACCTTTGCTCCCCCATAGACAACCAGTGCGGTAAAGGGAGTTAATAGGCAGAAAGGTCGAACTGGGATTTGTGGCTTATTTAAATTATGTATGGAGAGGATTGGCTTCAAACAGGGGAAGCAAACACATTTCAACTGCTGGGTTCAGCTATTGTTTGAGCAGCTCTCTTCTGGTAAGTGCTGGAGGGTATTTACAACCTCCAGCCACTGCAAGGGGACCATCGCCTGTTCCCGGATGGACCAAATCCAACCATCTCTTAGACACTCCTTTCACCTGAGCTTGCCTAACCCTGCGTTAACATTAATACTGCAGGTCATTGTGTGTCTTCACTTTGATCCTGGACAGCCTTGCTTAAAGTTGCTCTCCTGGAGTCTCTCTCTAAGATACATATATCTCACAGCTCCAAACTGAATCCTGGTCTTGCTAGGATGATATACAGAAAACTTTCCAAACACCTTCCTTTCATCCCACGTGCTGTTTCACCATGCATCGAGACCTTTCCGACAGTGATTATGTTTTCCCTACACCGTAGTTGTCTGGAGCCATGCAGGGGATGCTTTCCCAGGGGTCCTGTCTCTGGAGCGGCAGAAATTTCTCTCTCTTTAGTGCTTGAGCTTGGAAATTCCACACTCAGCTCCTGCATCACAGACACTGAAGTACTGGTAGTATCTGTGAGCCAGGGGAGCTGCCATGAGACCTTATTTGTTCAGAGGAACTGTGGGAAGTGAAGCACTATTCAAATCTGGGGAGCATGGGTGTTATCTGCTATGCCATTAACAGGGCAGAGTAACAGGCTGGAGCTGCTTGTAATCTGTGAGCTGCATAGCCCAAATAATTGAAATCAGCTCCAGATGAAGAGATGGGGTAGATTTTCTGACCCAGGGTAAATGAGGAACAGTGCCAGCGCTGCTGGAAATGGCATCACTGATGTTTGCATTGCAACCTCGATGCTCACAGTGAGCCAGATGCAGCATCTCTGCGTGGTGTTCTCCTGGAAGGCTGCTCTGCATTGCCTTTCCTGCCTTTGGGACCTGATGGCCATGGGCCCTTTGCATCGCCAGCTTGTAGCAATGCTCCTGAGCCAGCAGCACCTTCTCCAGGTCTTCTGTTACATTTTTCCTATCATATAAAGTGTGTGTAGAGGGTGTCATTCTGTCCCCACATCAAAAGGAGCCACACAGATTCTTCAGTGACCTGTTTTCAGATGCAATGCTTGATTTGCATATATACAACTCCAGCTTTATGCTGACATTGTGCCAGCTTAATGTCAGTGATTCCTAACTGGATATAAGACCCAAACTTGGCACGCTCCAGAGTGCTTGGCACTGCCCAAGATTAAAGTAAGTTCAAACCTAAAGGGTCTGTCTCAAGATCTCGTGTTCCCAGCTGCCCTGGGAAAGCAGCAGAGGAGACACACCAATGATTAGTTGTGAATTAAGTTCTTTAGTTAAGCTTGTACGCTTCTCACTCTTGTAGACTAAATATTTTCCCCTGATGTAATTAATGGCATTGTTTTCTTGGTTTCCTCTTTTTCATGGGTGGCTTTTTAACTAGTTTATTAAAACACTGGGCTGGGGTGCATAAGCAAGCTGCTTTTTGGGGAATGCTTTTGTTGGTAGATCTTTTTCATGATACAAACGGGCTTCGTTTCAAAGCCTCCTGTTGTGTAGGGTAGGAGCTCATTAGCTGTTTCTGAGGCCTGCTGTCAGACTAACACTAGTTTACAGAGCACGGCACAGCTATAAGGAAGCGTTGGTTGAAGTTTAAGAAACACAGGTCCTCAGGGTCTCCTTCCCAGCCCAGACAAGAACCCAGTTCTTCATGGTTCCTGTGCCCTCAACTCCAGAGGCACGACTCATTTGAAGAAGGAATACCTTTAACAAAACCTGCAGGCTGGCTCACCTTCAGCTTGCTCCTGAGATGGTTTTGTCCTGATTAAAGTATGTTTGCCATCTAGTGGCAGCACCCTTCAATGGAGCATCCTCCTCCTCCTCCCGGGTGCAGGCCAGGAACTGCCAACACCCAGGGTGCCTGGAAAGCACTGGAAAGCAGGGCAGTCATGCCTGGCATTTCTCAGCAAAGAAACCCGGAGGGGTGGGGGTAGAGAAAAGCCCCCGGCTCTGCTGCTGTGGTAATCCTGGGTGAGGTCATGCTCAGGGCAGGGTTGGGTTTGTGGATATCCGAAGCAACTGAGGCTTTGTAAGTTGGGATGTATACTCACCTTCCCGAGGGAGCAGAGCTTTGCTTGTGCCTGGAGCTTTTTTCCGCCTTTTCTGATGTTTCTGACTTCTAAAACCCAGGAGGTGCTGTGAATGGCAGGATAGATTTTGGTTTTCTGCAGTCTGCCATCCTCTGCCAGGCAGTCGAATGCACCAGTCTGCACCAGTATCTGTGTGGTTGGGCTGTCAGGGTGCTCAAATGAACTTTTATAGTGGCAGAAAAATCTGCAAAGTAATTGGCCTGCCCTTGAACTTCAGTGAAAATGTATTTCTTTTGCTCTCTTCTGTTGTCTGTCAAGAGTAAATTATTCCTTGTCACCCTGAAGAACTGAGCACTCCCTGAAGTGCTCATGATGGGTGATGAAGACCTGAATCTGGAAATATGCTTCATGCTTTGTCCCTTAAAGTTTGTGTGGTAGCCTCAGGTGGAAACCAGCTCCATCAGCACAGGGCAAGTGGGACTTACCTTGTTCCAAACTGTAACATTTGCAGGCTAATACTCCCCCAAACTATTGTTTCAGGGAAAACAAGCGTTTCCGAGTCTACGTGGTGATCCCGCTGCTGCCTGGGTTCGAAGGAGACATTTCAACCGGTGGAGGGAATGCTCTGCAGGCCATAATGCACTTCAACTACAGGTACAGCAGGCAGCCCCGCTGCAGGCAGGGCTGTCAGACCCCTCCCCATCCACCTCCATGTGCTGCGGAGCTGCCCAAAGCTCCAGCTGCCATCAGCGTTTAGGTGTTGTCTACATGAGCACAAGGTGCTTGGAAAAGGAGAAGAAAAGTGTACTTTGTGTAGTTGTCACTTAGTGCTTTAGCTCATTTGCATTAGGAGGAGAGGCAATGCTAGCTGAGCAAGGAAGTGCAGTGGGTGAAGCACGGTGCCCTCTGCAGGGAAATCCCTGCCTCCACCGTGGCACAACAAGTCTCCAATCCCTTACACACACCCCCTGCCAATTCCTGACTCTCAGCTGCTTTCCTTTTAGGTCATCAGATCAGGATTTATTCACTCCTGAGGTCTGTAGCCTCCTGCTCAGCAGTCATGCTCTCCTTGAGGTATTTGCCCTGGGTTTTACTGTGGTTTCTCCCAGCAGCATCCCCATCCCCACCACAGCTGGAGAAGCGTGTGTTCCTGCAGGCTCCCGAACTCAAGGGAACTGTGAGGTGGAAGCACTGGGTTTTGTCTCCAAAGCTGCCTCTTGGCCCCACAAAAGCAACAGCATCTTCCGTAGTGCTGTTCCTCTGCTCCAGGATGGATGTTCTCAGAGGCACTCGTGATCACAGAATCACAGAACTGTAGGGATTGGAAGGGACCTCCAGAGATCATTGAGTCCAACCCCCCTGCCAAAGCAGGATCCTCAGGGCAGGTCGCACAGGTCAGCATCCAGACAGGTCTTGAATATCTCCAGAGAAGGAGACTCCACACCCCCCTGGGCAGTCTGTCCCAGGGCTCTGTCACCTTCATTGTGAAGTTCTTCTGCATATTGGTGCAGAACTTCCTGTGCTCCAACTTGAGGCCATTGCCCCTTGTCATGTCCCCACAGACACTGAGAAGAGGCTGGCCATTTCCCCCTGTGTCCCATCCTTCAGATATTTATAAACATGGATCAGATCCCCTCTCAAGTCTGCGATGTGGCTGGTCTCATGGGAAGGACTGACACGGAGCGGTGCCAGGCAGACCTGCACTGGGAGTGGGGCATAGAGGAAGGCAAAATGGCCTGAGACAAGGTGGTTTTAGTGGAAAACTGCCGTGTTTTGGTACAGTTGATCTGCGGAGACGACTGCTACCTCTGGAGTGAAATCTCCTTATGTGCTGGGGTCGTGCTGCACCTCCGTAAGGATGACTGGGGCAGGAGACACAAGCGGAAGGAAAGCAGCATGTCTCCCTAACCTGGCCTTTCTGCCTGAGCTTTCTTCTGCAAGGGCAACCACAAGTCTTTAGAATCACCCATAGGCTGGGTTTTTTGGATGAGGTGCCAGCAGTGGCTTTTCCAGTCCCACCGCAATCACGCCAACCCCCTGACCTGGTGTTCTGCGCGTGTTGACTGATGTTCCTGATGTCACTTTGCGTTCAGAGCTGTAGCACAGACAGTAGCAGCCCTGTTTGTGACATGCTTGTCATCACATCAGTGTGCTCTAGAAGGCAAAAATGCTCCCCAGCTCCCGCACGGTTGGTGCGGGGCCCTTTAGAAAATGAGCAGTCCTGGCTGTATCAGCAGCTGTGTGGGAAAAGCCTGTGCTCTGGAAGCACCGTGTTTCTTCTGCTCACACTGGGTATTTAAGAGGCATCTGTGTTTGTGATTTACCTCGCCTGGTTCTGCTTCAGCATATGCTGTTGCCTTGCATCGCAGCGGTGCTGACAGCTGCCTACCTTCTTTCCAGGACCATGTGCCGAGGAGAAAACTCAATCCTGGGCCAGCTGAAGCCAGAGGGTAAGCACTTTATTCCTCTCCTCGGTGTTGCTGAGTCTTGGGATGCTGCTGTTCAATGGGTACATCTATAACATGTAAAACAGGTTCTCCTCCTTCTTACTAACATGGGCTTGCTGTGGCTGAGGGGTTCAGGCATGGACCTCTCACAGTGACGTGTCCTCTGGGCTCATGGGGCTGGTGAGCAACCTCCTCTGCTGTCATCCCGTGGTGAGGTCTGCCGGGTCACGCGAGCTATGGCCGGCTGTCAGACTTCACTCTTGGATGCAGCCCTGATCCGGAGGAGGAGAGGACCCCCAGGGAGGTCACAGCAGGGCTGCAGCTGCTCGGGGTTGTGTTATTTGGAAACCATCCTGAGCAGGGTCACGCTTCAGGAAGTGGTGAGACCTCAGCTTTCCCTGTGAATCCCACCCTGTGCTTGGTTCTGGCGGTTGTCAAATGTGGAGAGGTAAAACCTGCCTGAGCAGGACATGTTTCTGAGCTGCCTCCTCACCACGAGGGTACCTGCTGGAATTCACTCTGCTGGGAATCAGGAGGACCACACAAACTCCCCTATCACAAATGCTAGGGGTGTACATAGTGCCTCATTCATTTTAGGTCTTTCTGTAAACCTGAGCTGCAGATGAGTACGTTAGGACATATTTTTTTGTACTGTGCAGGGACAAAACACCTGCTTCCAGCCTCCTTTTCTGCAGGATCTGCAGAAAGCCAGTCACATGGTCCAGTTATTTTAAGATGTTCATGTCGGTTGTGAGCGCTTGGGAAGCTGCACAAGGGAGGCTGGGGCTGTTCCTCCCCAGAGTAGAAGTATCCGAGCAGCACAGAGGGGCACACAAGCAGCTTTAAGATCTGTTTTAAAAGAAACTTATGCCTATTATCTGTTTGGTTGGTTGGTTTGGGATTTTTTTAATGGCAAAAGTGAATTGTTACTTATATATTTACGCATCTTTGAATAAAGAGTGTCTTTCATCCACTTCCCTCATCCCATTGGTTTAATTCGCTTTTACTCTTCAGTTGGAGATAAGTGGATAAACTACATCTCCTTCTGTGGACTTCGAACATATGCAGAGTTGGAAGGAAAACTGGTCACGGAGCTCATCTATGTTCACAGCAAACTGCTTATTGCTGATGACAACACGGTTATAATCGGTGAGCAGCGGGGAGCTCGTGGGGGAGGATTTGGGGCCGCTCAGTTATATCTGGCTGAGTCTTTTCACTTCTCTGCCCTGTTCTTGGAGTGGTGGGCTGTGGTGCTGGGAGCTTTCCTATGTTGTGACTTCTTCCTTGTGAAATATTTTGCTGTTTAAAAAAAAACCAACCCAAAACACAACAAAACACCAAAATTCCAAACTCATCGATTCCTCAGGAGGGGTAGGTAGGAGGGGGGAAAGGATTTGGATCACTGTCATTTAATTTGTGGATTGTTTTTTGTTTTTTTTTAAATGGTTTTAAATCTCTGTGCAACAGTCAAGAGAATCCCAGTGCAGGGAATATTGTCCATCTGTCTTGTATCAAACTCTGCTCCAGCAGGAAGACTTGTGAGACTTGTCATCTGTTCCTTAAAGAACAGAATGTGCTGTAAAATTTGGAAGGTTTGGACAACATGTGTCATTTATCAGCTCTGTTTCCGAAGAATGGGGAAGTATTATAATGAGTGATAGATATCATTTCACCCCTTTCTTCTACCATATTTGTTATGAGACCATAAAGCAAAGCCATCAGACTCAAGAGTTACACGTCGCAGCAGCAAAGCAGCATTGTAGCCTGTTTCTGTAGAGAAACCCTTTTCCATCTGGTACAGCAGCCACAAAAACTGCCAGAGAATAACTTAATACCAGATTTTGCAGAACAAAACACTCCCTCCTCCAAAGCAGCAGATCAGCCTTAGTCTCAGATGCAGTGAGGTTAGGTTAGTTCCTCTGTTACCCCCGCGGGGATCAGATCCCATCTCCGGTACACAGAGCAGGCCAGAGGTAGGTTTATTATTACAGCAGGAGCAGTGTTGTTGCATCTGGGATGGTCTGGGGGCACAAGAGAGCTCTTTATTTCTGTTCTCCATGCCTAGAAACCCGTGGACTGATTTTTATACAGCGTGTGCATCCATGCCAGCTGGTGAGGTGATGGGGAGCCAGTGTCATCCCTGTTCTGCCTGAGAAAGAGGTGGTGCCTGGAAATGAAATGCTGATGGGGCCACCATGCTGGAGATGGGGGGAAGGATGGAGCTTTTCCTCTGGAGGTGTTAGCCCCCCTTGAGTTAACTCAGTCACTGGGGAGGCTGAATGGTTAACCAGCAACTGGGATCTCGCACGAGCTGGGAGCTGTGCTTGGAGACATTTTTTTGTTTGGTCATTTCTCTGGGTTAATGACCTGATGACTCCTATCGCTGGCTGTATCTTGCTGCTCCCTTGGAGCCCAGAAGTGCTGCGTTGTCCCTCTTCCCTCACCCTCGGACAGCTGTCTGGGACAGAGGAACCTCTTTGGGGGGGTAAAGTCTGAGCTGGTCTGGAGTAATACCGCAGGTGTTGGGCCCTGCCTGATGGAGTGGTGCATTTTGGAGAGGAACCCCCTCCCTCAAAGGCATGGAGCTATGCAATGGAAGTGCAACAGGGGAGAGGTCTGCTGCCCTCCAGCAGCTTTTTTGGGGGCCTGCAGTGGTTATTTCCCCAGATGCAAATGGGGAGCTGTGCAACAGGGCACTCATGGGTTCCACCACCAGGGAACATGTGTACCCTGAGCCCCTCTGGAAAGCACCCCTCTCCTTTCAGGGGTGTGGGTTTTACACAGTGTGTGGTAGTGCTGCAGCAGGAGTAGGGCAAGGAGTAGAGAAGAAATATCTCATGTGGTTGGAAGGTCCCCAGATCCCTGGGGGTCTGCTGCTGCCCTGCTGTATTAGCAGGGACAGAGTCTGAGCTCTTCTGTCTGCAGAGACAAGAGTGGTCCTGGCAGGACTGGGTGTTGGTTACCCACAGCAAGGAGATGATGTCCTTCCTAGATTTCCCTTCCTGAAAAGCCCCTACCTTCCAAATGCAAATGGAAAACTTCCCTTCGTGATGAAAGGCAAGGTTTACCCATGGTGCCCGTCCTGTGTCAGGTAACTTGGTCTCCAAACCAAATGCAGTGAAGACCTTTGAAAGCCAGGGCATCTTTCTGCCAAAGCATCCAGGAAGTTACGTGAGAGTAGATTTTTGAAGATGCTGGCCTGGGCTTGGCTGTGGTTTAACCATCTTCCAAGCTTGGAGCTTTAGAAGCCTGAAAGAAATTAGATGAGGTGAGGTGGGGTTGGTTTACCTTCTCCAAATCCTGGCTCACAGGGTCTGTGTTTCCTCAGCAAAGGTCCCCCCTGGGTTGGGGTTTTACTTAGTGAAGCCACAGCTGGTCCCCCACAGAGGCAAGGGATGCGGAGTACCAGGCGGGGAGGTGGGTGGTGATGGAGGGCACACAGGATCATCTCGTGCAGTGCTGGTGCTTTGTTGTCTCCCTCTCCAGGCTCTGCCAACATCAACGACCGCAGCATGCTGGGCAAGCGGGACAGCGAGATGGCCATCATCGTGCAGGACACCGAGACCGTCCCCTCCGTGATGGACGGGGAGCACTACAGCGCCGGGAAGTTCGCCCAGTCCCTCCGGCTGCGCTGCTTCAGGTGGGCTGCGTGGGGCTGGCTGAGTGCAGGGATGCAGGCAGGGCTTGCTCAGGCTCACACCCACATGCAGCCTCCCAAACCAGAAGGGCTGCTGCTGCCCACTCAGGTTTAGCATTGCCTGGCCCAGATTTAGCCCAGAGCTTTGCTGCTGTGTCACTAGCATCAGCCTTCCCTGTGCTGTTCTCAGCTCGGCAGCTTGACTTACAGGTTGTTTTCCTCCCAGATTTTTCTAGGAGAGCTCATAAACAAGACAGTGATACTTTGCCTCCAGATCTTGTTTTCACACTCTGTTTTGGGTGGTGGTGTCTCTTTCTAATGGAAGTTTCCTCACTCAGAGCAGCCATCTGGCCCACAACACGGCTGTTTTTTCATTAAGATCTTTTCCTTTTTCCTTTTTTTTTTTCATTTTTCCCCCACCCTGTTTCCCATCTGGAGGGTTATTGCACAGTAAAAAAGGAGAAAATTGGGCAGCATTACGGCTGGCAGCCTGTTCCAGGGGATGAGAGCACAGGAGGGCACTGGGAGCTTGTGGGGTTTGGCAAGTCCCAAGGAAACTTCTCCTCTCCTGGCATTTTTCAAGGCAGGGAGTGCCTGGTGCTTCAGTCTCCCTGAGCATCAATCTCTTTTTCTTCTAAGGGTTGTCCTTGGTGGCTCCGATCTCAGCCCAGAACACCAGGATCCTGTCTGTGACAAATTCTTCAAGGAGGTGTGGATTTCCACAGCCGCTCGCAATGCCACCATCTTCGACAAGGTGAGGGATGCAGGACCTTTCCCTTCTCTTCTTCCCACACTGCAGGTGCTAACAGGAGAAGCAGCGTGGGGAGAGGGAGAGTGGTAGGTCCAGGTCCTGAGGTTGGACCTTCAGAGGTGATTTGAAGGAACAAGTAGTGTGCAAGAGCTGTGAATACGAGGTTTGTGTGTCTTCACAGTAGGACAGCAGCCCAAGAAGGTGGTGAGGCTGATTTTTGCTTTTAGTTGTATCAGCTGTAGCTCCAGTGAATCCAGTGAATAACTGAAGTAGAAGCAAGTTTCACTTCTGGTTTCTAATGAGCTCTTGCATTGAGCAGCATGTGGCCTGGAGCTTCCCCTCCGCCTGCTCCAGCCGTATCACAGATCGGCACATCCCTCTTCCCTCCCTGTTCTCCAGGCTATTAATTAACTCGCTCCCATCCCAGGGAATTTGTGTTAGATGGTTTTGGCCTTTCTCAGGAACTCTGCCTTGCAGTACTTCCCTGCACTGACATGTCTCTTTCTCGTTCGATCAGGTGTTTCGATGCCTTCCCAGTGACCAGGTGAATAACTTAACCCAACTGCGTGATTTCATCAACAAGCCCAAACTGGCAAACGATGACCCTGCAAAAGCAGCAGAAGAATTAAAAAAGATTCGTGGGTTTTTAGTACAATTCCCCTTCCGTTTTCTGGAGGAAGAGTACTTGCTTCCCTCCGTCGGAACCAAGGAGTCCATGGTACCCATGGAGGTTTGGACTTAAGAAGATGCAGAGACTGCTTTATGTTTCGAAGTCTGGTTCTCTAGAGACAAGTTGATGAATGAAATGGGATTTTTGGAAAGCTTCTTATTGCTAAGGGAGGCAAAGAAGATCTTCACCAAGCTTATGTGCCTTTCTTAAGGATTTTGGTGGAAAAACTTGAAGAAAATTGACACTAGCGAAGGAGAGGAGCAGAAGGACTTGGAAATTGTGGCAGATGAGAACTTTAACCTCTCAAGGAGTTATTTCTTAAGACACATTCTGGGCACCTAAAGGATGGAGGCCACTCCCTATGATGGGAAACAAATCCCAGTCAATGTTGTTACTGCTGCTGGCTGTATACTGTGGTGGCATCCATACTCTGATCATGCTGTGGCTGTGCACGAGTCTTGGGCTGCACCTGCTTCTAAGGCTTTTGGGTATCTGTGCCCCCCATCTCACCCCTTTCATACACCATCAGAGTACGTCATGCAGCTCTGGGAAGTGCTGCTTGGCGCTGCCCTGGGCTGTCCTACAGCGAGCTGAGCGTGGGTGTTCCGCTTCTTAAATGGGAACGGACTAACAATCATGTCTCAGAATCAACACTTCGGTCTCTTCTCCCCTCTTGCAGGGGGGAAAGCCCCTGTTTGTACCACAGCTAGAGCAATCAGCAGTCCTCAGGCGCAGCGCGGTGCTGCCCAGGCCTCAGCAAAGGGCAGCCCAAGGTGCCTAAAATCACCATAATTTTCTGGCCTTTGCAGACATGCAACACATCTGTTTGTTCAAACCATGTGGGAAAGCTTTCTCCAGGAGAGGATCAAGCTTTACATTCAAGCCTTAGATCTCCAGAGCTGAAGAAAAGGAAGACACTGCATCTGATGGGATAGAAACTCAAAAGCATGGGCTGAGCTGCGCTCTGTGCTCCAGATTCATGCATTCGTACTGTGGTTGGCTTTCCTTCCATCCCATTCCTCCCTATATAAAAGCCAGGCAGGGCCACCACACTGGAGCTGAAGCATCAGCCCAGTCATGGCCAAAGAGAGCTGGTGCATTACTTTGTAGATGGGGTGAATGCAAAGGGGAAGGGGAGCAGGTAGCAAAGCCTTGTTTCTGGTCTACTCTGCTCTTAGACCAGCCACAATCATGAGCACAGTCGGGCAGAACATGTCTTCCCAAGCACAGGTAAAACTCATCATGCCTGTCCCCATTTTCCATTTCTGTAGGACAGTTTCCAAGGTTGTTTTGCATCTTACTGTGCAGCAGAACAGCAATTCCATCTAGCACCTCTGTGGGAAACACTACCACTGCTGGGTGGTTGGGACCTTGGGTAGTGGGTGCTGCCCTGGCTCTTTACTCCATCCCCTGTCCTGCAATGAGCTTTGTCTCCTGTTTTCACATCCAGCTGTGGTCCTGGGGGAGGTGTTCCCTAATGGGGCACATTGACATGTCAAACACTAAGAAATTGGACTGTCAGGAGCATCTAAGGAGAGCTGGACTTGGAGAAGGGAGATGCTGAGCCCCTCTGCTGCCAGTGCGCCCAGGGAGCCCTTTGCTAGCTGGGTTTAACCCTGTCCCCAGCTCTCCATAGTCAGAAGACCAGGTGAACTGATGCTTGAATTCACAAGCAAGTTTTTGTTTTTTTTTTTGGTTCTGCCAACAGTCTTACCTGGTTTTAACTGGAAAAGAACAACACCTGTCACCTAGCTATCCCTAAAACATAGCTGGCCCCATGTTTTAGCCAATTATCTTCTGTATCTTCAGTCCAGAAAACAGGCACCAATTAATTCTGTACCTGCTGCATCACCCAAGGAAGTAACCCCAGATGCTGCTCTGGGGCGGCCCAGCCCCAGCCCCTTCCTGCAGTTCCCACTGTTTCATGCCTGTGTTTTGTAGCTGCTCATTGCCAGTTATATTCCTTTCTGGTTGGTGCATCTGTGGTCTAGTTGAGAAGTGCATGTGCAGCATTTTATGTGATGATCTTTGGTCAATGCTTTTAGCTGGCATGCTGTAAGCAGATAAATATGTTCCCTTGATTTTATTATTTTTTGTTTTCCCCTTTAAAAAAAAATTGACCTGGGGTTATTACACCCTGGAGAGCCAGAGCAGCTTGTGCCCTGACCATTTGCAGTCCCGAAAGATATCAGAGGTGTCTTGTTATTTCACATCAGAGCTAGTTCAGAGCTTTTCTCTTTCGATAAGTTTTTAGCTGGTTTAGTTTGAACAAAGCTGCTAACTTGAACAAAATTACAGCCTGTCAGAGAATCCTTGTAAGTCACCCAGATCGGTATTCATAGTTGGAAAGGAAGCATTCAACCCCATCACCTGCACACATGAACCTTGAAGGTTCCTGTCGTCTTCTAAGTGCTCTTATTGTCCCCATCCTCATATTAGCAAAGATTCTTGTAATCCTTAAATTATCCTTATATTGTCTTTTAAGGTGGTAGATAGCTAACTATTGGGGCTTCATATCTCCAGCGGCATTAGGTCCCTCTCTGCCAGGCTGCTTTGGGGAAAAAACACCTGGGTTCTGTACCACTCAGCCCTCCACTGTGATGGCAGCTGGTCCCAAATGGCACAGCAGAGCCACGGAGGAAGGACTTCATTGCCTGATTCTGTATGAAAAGGTGCTAATTATGAATGTCTTTCATTATTAAAATAGCAGCAGGGCCTCTCTATCCGGGAGGTTTCTCTTGGTGGGAATGGAGGAACCACACTGAACGTCCCTTCCCTGTCTCGCTGCCGAGATCCTAACACCGGGCATTTAGCAACATCCAAATGCAAGGTGTGCGAGGCAGCCTTGGCACAGAGCAGGCAGAGCCCTGCATCCCTGGGGGCTCATGGGGCTACCAACACCCCCATGGGCACTGCACTGATGGGGCTGGAACTGCTTCCACTGAAGGCACCCCCAGGCTGAGCCGTTCAGAGCTGGCACCTGGGGTTTTATTTCTTATATTAAGAAGCCTGTGAGGTTGAACACCGTGAGAGGGTTACTTTCTGCACCTAAACAATCACTACTTCTTTGTCTGTAAGACCAGCGTGGGTTTGTTTTCTGATACCTTCATACTGGAGAGGATCGCTGGATAATACGCAGCGCTGTAACGAGTAGTGTGGATTCAAGCACTAGCAAACCCAGAAACATGAACTGTTTCTTGTGGCATTTGTTTGTTGGACCCACAGGAAATGAGAGAACTTCTCCCAGGCTCAGACTTTATTTTGTAGCTCGACCTGAGAAGAACACTTTTATTTCTCTTTAATTTATTCCGTAACACGTGCCACTTAGAGATCTCACACTCCTTAATGCATCTTTTTAATAGGCTGATATTTTAAATATGTGTTTTATTGTATAGATCAATAAATGTTTCACTATAAAGCTTAATGCATGGTTTTGTAAATGAGGGATTAAAAAGTCATCATACAGACAGACTTTACTAAAATAGTAAAGAAGTTGTAGAATAACCACTCCAGTGCCTCGTGGCAGCTGCAAAGCACTCAGCTCAGCTTTTGGTCTCGGTTTGTTGCCTGACTTTGTGTGACCCGTGCTGGATTAAACCCTAGCACCCCCTTTCCCTTTCTTTTGGTTGGGTTTCACGATGTGACTTTGCAATCCTGGTACTGTCCCTGGGGGAGACCTCAGGGAGGGTTTTATCCAGCTGGAACCCCGGTAGTAATAATTTACAGCATCTTCATTCCTTCCAAGGACACATCTGTGTACAATCAGGCTCAAAGGGGGGTTGTTGCTGTTATTCCAGCATAACATGCCTGTGCACTTGTAGGCCAGACAGTCAGGGGGTGTAATCTGTGTGCAGAGGCTGCTGGTCAACACATGTCCATCAGCTGCAGAGCTCCTGTGCTGGTGGTGTGGCAGAAAGGACGTGGCCCATGGGGCATAGCGTTGGCCAAGGCAAGGAGAGCACGTGGCCTCCAGACCACCTCTCTGGGTAAGAGGTTGGCGTCTCTTGGGTGGCCCATCATGTTTAGTGCTGCTTGTGATGCAGGGTGTTTCCAGGGAGCGCTCCGTTTGGCATGGCTGAGAGCCCACCGAAACCAGGAGCGTTGTGGGGTCGAGGTTTAAACCAGGAGCGGTAACGCCAGGACAGTGAATCAAGTTAAGCGTGCAAAATTAAGGTAAATCAAAGTGGGACAGACCCACAAATTGTACATCGACCACTGAATGCAATGATCCTCTCGGGGTTTCTCTTTTTTAGTATTATTACAATTATTTTTAATTTCCCTGCCTGCTCTCTTGTTGTATTTTCCAGTATTTGTGATTATTCCATTTTAATCCCCCGGTATGTTTCCATAAAATCTCCACCATGTAAATAATTCCAACTTACCTCTTCCCTGACACTTGGGAAAGGAGAAAAAGTGTCTCAAAAGTCCCAGTTCTGGGCATGTTTGGTTGTTGGGGTTTGGGTGGGGTTTTTTGGGTGTTTTTTTCTTATAAACTATGTCTAAACTAAGCAACAGAAGGAGAGCTTCCACTTGGGGTATGAGTGCAGGTCTCTGTGCATCTCTCCCTTCTGATGGTGTGGTTGTGAACACTGAATATCCCTTCTGTGAAGGCTGCTGGAACTGAGTTTCGTACCCTTATTTCTGCTAACAATCGCTTTCCTTACCACTCTGTACCCGATAAATGAATGTGTATTAATGGGCTGAAAATACAACTGATCATCATGTCAAAATCTTTTGGCTTTGGTCTTGTTTCTGCTTGTTTTGGGGACCGTGGCCACATCCTGCTTATGGGCTGAGTTCTATCCTTGCCTTGCAGTGGTGGTGGGGCGCAATAAAAATGGCCAGACCAGAGTCGTTTGGGTTTTCCTGGGAGAGAGAAATTGCCAAAGAGGTGAAACAGCAGAGAAAGAGAGAATTTGCCTTCCTAAAACAAATCTTAAAACTCCTGTTTTAATAATCCGGGAAGCATCATGAAAAGCACAGGCAAAAATGGTCTGTCTCCAAAACAGAATTAACTTGACACTGTCCCCTTTAACTTTCGGTAAAGGCAATTCAGCATGGAGAGAGGAAAAGCAGATTACTGCTGTTCTCCAGGGGCAGGAGCGATGAATAAGGCATCAGTGCTATTTCCAAGCTCCCTTGCAAACTGAAAACATATTAACTTCTCTGTTTCTTAGGTTTCATCTCCTTCCTCAAATGCCAAAGGGCTCTCCATATCTTCAAAACTTCCAGATCCAATCTATGCCCTTGACAAACACAATAAAGCAAGATAAGGGAGACAGAGCTGGGGAGGGGAGATGTTGGTGAGAATCACCCTCAGCTTCTGCTGCCACTCTGACACCTCTCAGCTAATTACACACTTGCTGCATCACGTTTTTGAGGTCTCCCAGGTGGAGATAACAGAAGCGGGAGCATGGTGGAGCGGCGCTGGCCACAGCAGTGCAGGCAGGAGGGTAACGTGGGGCGGCTGCAGGGGAGGTCGGCAGCTGTGTCTGGCTCCATCTTGCCAGCATCAGTTTTGGTGCTAGGAGCGCAGAAGAGCCACGTCACCTCAGTGCAAGCTTATCTTAGTGTGAAAGTAGACGTGGGCCTGAATCCGCAAAGCTTGGGTATCAGTTTGTAAGAGGGATCCTTCCCTGTGTGATGCAGGAGCCCATCTTGAAGGCATGGTTGCTGCTTCTGCTGTTTTCCCTCCCCTACACACCAACCTTTTACTGGGCCCAACTTCACCTGTGTCCCTCGGCCCATTAAAGCCATCATAGAGGCCGTAACTGGCACGGGCTGTGCAGGGGAGGCAGGAACACACTGCTTCTGGAGAGGGCAATGGCAAACCTCCCTCTGGCTTCCTACGGCCAAAGCGTTCCCTTGGTGAATGACTCGCAAAGCCTTTAATTTGATGGCTCCTCACTGAGCAGAAACGCAGCCCACGCGTACCCTGAACACAGAGAGACGTCACTGGTACATTTAATAGACCTGTTCTTTCCAGGGTGGATTTCTCCAGCCGTTTTTTGTACTGAGGCTGTTCCTGCCTCCTGTCCCAGGTCGATTCCTCCATCGCTGACATGTCTGCAGGCGTCTTGTGCTGGAGGCTGGAGAAATCCCCTCCTCCACCCCAGCACCAAGCAGATCTGCTCTTTGGGCCTTCGTTAGCCATGCATTTATGCACTGAGCTCTCATTAATGCGTCAACTTTTTAATTAGCACCAGCCTTTTGCGTGTATGAAATTATTAATGCCATTTAGCTATTTTTGTAGTGGATGGAAGTGGGGAATAAGAAAGAAAGAAAAGGGTTTGCCAGACTGGTCTGAAGGTACATAAAGAAACAGGTTTCTTCTCACTGCTAAAAATCAATCTGTTATAGTTTGTCTGCAATTGTGCTGGCTCTTCAGATTCTCAAGTACACACTTTGAAGCAACAATGCAGTGGAGCGAAGGTTCTTAAGAGCCTGAATCACCACAGCACTGGGAGTGAAATGTTCAATTTTATAATTTATTTATTTTTTTAATTGGAAAAATTAAAAGTGACAGTTTGAAAATTTGTTCCACCGCTTTGATTGATTACTCAGAATATTTAGCTCAAAATTATTATGGTGAGATCTCATGGCTGGGATGGAAATTAATTTGGGGAAAGAGGGAGTGTTCTTAAAAAAGAAATGATGCTGCAAAGAAAACTGTTTACACCCAGATCCAGCAATGAGTAATCTCTCCGTATTCAGCCTGATCTCAATAGTTAAAGATGCTGTGAGTTCCCATTTGAGGACAAAGAGGAGGTCAGGGAGATAACATTATCACAGCTTCACAGTTTCTGCCATCCAGACGTGACTGGTGCCCAGCAGAAGTGGAGGAGCTGATGGCCCATCCCTATGGTACGTTCCTACCTGAAAAACTACCCTGGGCTGAAGGCTGTGGGCTTAAGGAGTGCTGGAGTCCTGCCGGATTTCCCCCCCTGGGGAGGGAAGCTGGGGGATGCTGAAGGGGAGTGGGCACAAGAGAAATGCAGGCAACAGCCAGACCCACCTCTCCCACTGGAGAAACCCCCAGGACCAAGCTGTGCAGCAGCAGCACCAGGGCTTTGGCATCCCTGTGTGCACCATGCTGCCAAGGCGGGTGCCACCCAGCCACCTTGGTCTTCAGCTTCTCTTACCCTTGCCAGATCCCTTATGTTCCTGCAAAAGGTGCAGCTTAAAAGTAGGTGTGTCACAGGGATGCTCTGGTGTCTCCAGATGGAGGGCTCCTCTCTTGTTTCAGGTCCTTCCCAGGGTGGGAGAACTGGGACCATCTGGGAGAGAGGGAACAGGCAGGCTGGGCAGTCACCCAGAGAGACATCAATCTTCCACCCGCTGCCTGTAGCTGTGGAGCTCTGTCCTGCTCCTGGTGTTTAGCTGATTCTTCATTTATCTCTCCAAACAGGGAGAAAAGCATTTACATTCTCTCCTCTGGGTGTCCATCCTGGGAACCACAGTAATCTTCTAGGTTGGAACATGCCTGTTTTATGTCTGAGATGGAAATACAAAGCGTGTCCTTCAGGAGAGCACTCAGCCTGTTTGACCAAGTAATTTATTTTTTTTTTTTAGACTTGAAAATGGCTTTGTGACTTCAGATTTTGGGGTGGCTTGGGTTTTTTTTTTATATTTTAGGATTTCATGTTTTAGACATGCTTCCTCTTAAGAAGGTACATGGTTTATGAAATAAGATACAAAGCCCTGTACTTTCAGAAATACAAATTAGATAACTGTATACAGAATTAATTTTAGGCATAGTTAATGACTTGCTTCATACAGCAAAGTCCCATTTTGGCCAGTACCAAATGTGGAACCGGGAAACACCAGGAATGAAGGCAGCTGTAGCCACACGGCACAAACCAGCACAGCTGGAGGCTGTTTGTCCTGGGGTCTCTCATGTCTTCTGCATAGCAAATCTCAGGTGAACCCTGTATCTGTTAGGAGTGTGTACTGACCAGCACATACTGCCTGGAAGGAGTCTAGCAGCTACAGTTGGTAGAATTCCATGGTGTGGATGTAACCTGTGCATTTAATTACATATAGGAATTCAAGCTATGTCTCCTTGGGGCCACACTAAAATGTGATTTCACCGATAAGTTCCTTTTAGATAACAACCTACCTCCTCTTGTGCCTGCTGCAGCCCAGGGAGAGCAGCCACCCTGTTGAGGCAAGAGCAGAGGTGCTGTGCCACAGCTGAGGGATGCTGGGTGAAGCAGAGTTGCAGCCTGCAGTGCTCTGGGGATCTCATGACAGGAGTGACGTGTCCATCTCTGCACCTGGTAGGACTTGACTTCCCATTGGGGTTAAACCTGCCATCAAGATGACGTTGGCATTGGCTGGGGACACGCTTGGGGACCTGCAAGGAAAAAGCTGGGAGGATTTTTCTCTGGGTGCTTCTCCCTGGTTCTGTGGGGAGCCCCTGCTCCCCCTCACCCTCTCCATCCCAGCTCTTGCCTGCAGCACTGCCCATCTCCATCCCCTCCGGCACCAGGAGAGACAAGCTAGAGGCCTGATGCCACCCAGCGATGCATCCCGAAGACGAGCTGGTGCAGAGCGATGGATTAAATATTGCCTTAGAAATCACTGCCGGAGAGAGATATCTGTCTTTCAGCGCATCCAAATCCTCCCTGGAAACCCGGGCTGGGTGCCTGCGGGCCTCTAGAGGGTGCTGCGGTCTCGGCCTGCACCCACTAGGCTTACGGGTGCGAGCGGTTGCCCGCCCTACCGGGGTGCTGGGTTCCGCTGGCCCACCCCCGGGGTGATGGGTCCCCCCAGTCCTGCCCCGAGGTGCTGGGTCCCGCTGGCCCTGACCCCCGGGGTGCTGGGTCCCGCTGGCCCTGACCCCCAGGGTGCTGGGTCCTGCTGGCTCTGACCCCTGGGGTGCTGGGTCCCACAGGCCCTGACCCCAGGATGCTGGGTCCCACCAACCCTGCCCCAAGGTGTTGGGTCCCCCTGGCCATGACTGCCGAGGTGCTGGGTCCCCCTGGCCCTGACCACCAGGTCCTGTCGTGCCTGCAGGACCCTACAACCACAGCACACAAACCCCATCAGGCTCCCACCACGGCACCCTGACTCCTATCGGAGCCTCTCTCAAAGGGATGCAACCCACCCCTGGGGTTCACCCCAAAATTTGGCCTTGCTCAGAGGTCAGTGCCTTTGCCATGACCACGGTCACGCTGCACCATTTTACAATGAAATACTGTGCACACCTCGCCTGCTTGCGCTTAGAAACACATTTCCTGCCTAAAATGTGACTCCAGCAGGCTGCACTGGCTCTCAGACGACTCGCCGCGACACAGACCTCCCCTCTGTGTCCTCGCAGAGCGTATCTGTATGACATCAATTGTCCCGGCTCTGAGTGCTGTGCAGACCGGTTTCCTGCTGCGGGCTGATGGCGTTATACACAATTACACACTCGAGGAATTTCTCCTGATATTCAGCTGGGTGCAGGCTGGAGCGGCGCAGGAGCAGTGGCGTGTGTGGAATAATGAATCATTCATTCAAACCTCCAAGCTGACTTCAAGCCTCTTGGGTTGTGCAGGCGTGTGGCGAGCTGCTCGAGCTGTTTATTACCCTTAAAAAATTAAATAAATAAATAGAAAAAGCCTGAATCATCTAAATCATGCCGGATTTGGGTTCCGCTGTGTCTGTGTGCCTTCTGTGTCCTGTGTCTGTGTGCTTTCTGTGCCTTGCCATTTCATCACTATTATTTTTATCATATCAGAAAGGTTTCTGTAGAATTTATTTAAACTGTCTCAGCAGGAGAAATCTCCCTGAGCCAGGAGATGCTGTTTCAGACACATTCTCAGCAGCCACAAAATCCAGTTGTCCACAACAGCCAGGTTCCTGTCCTCGGAACAAACTCAGACCAGGATCACTTGTCCTGTGTTACTGGTGGTGATGGTGGCAGCAGCAGTAGTTTCATTGATGTGTATTTCCATGGTGTGTTGTTCCAGGATCTTTTGCTGCTAAGGGACTTAAAACCCTAGCGTTCTCCTGCCATGGAAATTGGGTGGCCTTTTGTACAGCTGACCTGACTGGAATCCTGGAGCTGCTACATGCCCTCATGATAGGCAGGGATCTCATGTCCAGGGTTTTTTCATAAACAAGTGATGGTTTTCTTTGACCCTCTAGCAAAACCGTGTGTTGTAGTATCAGATGAGGGGCATGGAGATGATGTCTGGACACAATGAAACCCTCCAGTGAGGAGCATGAAGCCCACCATGCCACGCTGACCATCCATGCTGTGTCAGGGCTGCACGATGGTGTGTTGCAATGCTCCCCAAAACCAAACAGCCGCCTTCCTCCTCCACTTCCTGGCCAAGTCACAGCAGAAGCAGCTCTCCTGCTCTGCACTGCTCGCTCTGGCCTGGTGATGCAGCCCCCTGCGTGGCACCATGTCAGCTGCTTCCCTGAGATCCAGCTACATTTTATTTAGTTCCATCGTTATCTGCCAGCTCAAAAGGATGGAGCATATTTGTTAGCTAAAGATTTCCTTTTAGGGAGCTGGCGGCAGATTATCCTGGCTGTTTCTAACGATGTGTAATCTAAGCTGTCACCCACATTTTCAATATTTTACTTCTGGTAAGGCTACAGCAAGGCTGGAAAGGAGCCGAGGTGCCGGGGAGCCCTCCTCATCCAGCATGGTCTCTGGGACCTCGAGGATCACTTCATGTCTGCCCTCAGTTCATCTGAACTTATGTTTAGCTCCTTTAACCCTCTCAAGGATCATATTCTATCACTTTCCTGAGGCTATTTCAGCTGTCACGTATAGATGTCTGGTTCTAGGATGCACAAAACTGCTGAATACGGTCAGAGCTGGGACAAAAATCCAGTGAGCTGTCTCCATCTGCTCCCCAGGGTGGCACCCTGATGCGCTGCTTGGAAGAACCATCCTTCCTGAACAGGTTCGTGCACTCTCCTCATGTTCATCGACCTGCAGAAAGAAGTTCATACGGGATCTAACTGGTACATGGGCTTTTTGCCAGGTTTCCAATTTCCCTAGTCCAGGTGCCTAGCATCTTGTTGGTTAACTTGAAGCAGACATTTTCCAGTGCCACGTGAGATAAAGTCATGGTGGCTCTATGTGTTTTTCTTTCTGACTAAGAGGCTACTGCTGCTGGTGGGCTTACTGGTTTTAATCTGGATGAGGTATTAGGCTGATGCACTCGTTATGTTCCCAAACAGCTTAATCTGCAACATCAGGAACTGACACAAAACACAGGTGATGCTGGGGAGGGCGAACACGGCTGTTTTGCATGCCTGGAAGAAACTCCTGTATTACAGTTGTCTTACAGGTTTTTTGCTCATTATTTGTAATGGGTAATTACATCTCAGCTCTTGCATTACCTCAAGGTAGAGACAGAAAACTAAAACAAGGCTGAAAGAGGGCATGTCGCTCTCAGGAGCCCAAGTCCTGTTTTCCAAAAGCAACCTGGACATTTGGGAGCCTAATTGCCACAGACTAGCAGCCAGGCTAGCTCTTAAATCTTGGTTTTGCAGAGGAAAGGGCTCGTTCCCTCTCAGCAAACAGCCTGTGTCAGCTACATTGCTTGTGAAGCTCACACATCGCTGTACATGTCATTCAGTGCTTCTGAGAGTGTGGTTGCTCATAAAGTGCTACATCTACCACCTGCCTATGCAAAGGCGAGTGGATTTTCTGCTAAAGTGTGTCTAATTTGCTTCTTAAGATAGCCTGTAAAGCACCGAGATCTTCTTGAAGAACTCCATGATCTGGAGAAATTTTGCAGAGAGGTCTCCCACGTTGCTGCTGGCACCTCCCTCCCGTGCGTTTTGATGAGGTGCTTTGGTACGGAGGGGATATATCCCTCTGGAGATGGGTGCACTTGCTGTTGTCTTAAGGCTTGAGGTTTTCACTAATGAATTTTAGCAATGAGTCTCTTTGGGGAGGCCCTGCGACTGATGACTGGCAGAAATCAGCGCAAGCACCGCTTGGGGAAGATGAGCTTCGGTATTTGATCCTGTGAGTGTCTCCTTCCAACTGGCACTTGGCTCTTCCCAACACCTCTCCACATCAATACCTGTTTATTCTCCACCCAGATGGGATCTGGAAGCGGTGGAGGGGGAGCAGGGCACACGGGTTGGGGAGTGAGGCAAGGGGCTGGTGATGGAGGTGGCAGGGCAGGGGGGCTGGCGATGGGACCGGGGTGGGCTCACTGCATCTCCCCACCACATGCCGAATGATCTCCAGACAATGCTGCTCACCAGAGCATCCAGCTCAGCATCTTCAAAATACCTCCATGGCATATCACTCTAGTTTATCAGCCCCATCTGAAACCTTGGGGTTAATTAATTATATCAGGTCACTTTTTAAAGTCCCTCCATTCATATGCTGGCTGTTTGAGCCTGTGGGGTCCAGAACTTCCAAGGAAATTCTCCAGTTCATCCTTCCCACTCCAGCAAGGGTACGCAGGGGAAATGGGGCTTGGTCACCTCTTTGTCATTTGGGGTTGATCTACCTTTCTTGACAAGTTTTTTCTGCCTGTCCTGTTTATTTCTCAGCTGATGGCTTCCTTGTGGAACCTACTGCGTGCTCACATGTGGGTAGGGTTTCCCTTCGCTCCAAGCATCAGCCCACTCTTTTCTGCAGTCTTAACTGAAGATGGAGTCATTCCACTGAACATGCAGCACGCCTTTCAAAACCACCTAGTTTCCTGCCTGGTAGTTTCTCAGAAATCACATGCTAAGACTAAAATGGTTTAAATATACATATTTTCTTTTGTGGTATATACCCCTGAGCTGAACCAAGTGTTCTCCGTGCTTTTCCCATGCTGGATGTCTCCTCATTTCCATGTCTCTGCCGACCAGTGGGATGGATGCTGCACAGGTGAAGGTGAACCCTTCTCCTTTCTTCATGGGTTTGTCTCCAAGTGTTTCAAGGACCTTTTTCCCTGCTATAACTACTGAGTCTTGCTCGTCTGGAGGTATTTCTTGGTGACGTGGTGTAATCTTCATGACCCTTGAGGGGTTAGCCATCCTTTCATGCTACATCTGCAGTTGCGTTAACAGCATTAGGCATGAAGTCAAATGGTGGGGACAAGGACATGGTCATATTGGCTAGGACTCTTCAACCTTTTGGAGACTTTTCCATCTGCACTTGATGGCTTTAGCTGGGATTTGGAGGAGTCACGGCTGTTTCATACCACAGGCTGAAAAATGCCTTCGGGGCCAGGGCACAAAACTGATGTCAGTGTAAGTCTGCTGTTCTACAGAGTTGAGTGATATGATCTGTAAATCAGAGCACATAAACTCTGCAGGACCTCCTGGGCCTGAAGCCAGCCTCCATCCACGCCCATGGAGTAGCATGCTGCAGAAGACCTTCCATACATAAAATCCAGACTCGAGTGGCTCCTTCCTGAGGTGGTGAAGTGGTATTTTTGAGCAGTCTGATGATGATTTTGTCTCTCAGCAAGTCAGAAAGTCCCATGCCTTCTAAATTCTCCATGCATTTCATAAGAGTACAGCATGTCTTGCCTTCAGTGAACATTTGGGTTAGCTTTTTTAAGCTCTTCCCTGTTATGACAGGACCTAGAAACCCTTTTTTTAAAAAAGAAAGCATTTTCATCTAATTCCAGGAGGAGTGCTTTCATAGACTGCCACATCTCGGTGAAGGCATGAGGAAGTAAACACCCCTGAGTGAAGCCTCCACAGATAGGCAACAGCAGTTGGCTCAAACCCTGCCTTCCTACTCAGACACCAACACTTTAAGCACTACTCAGACGATTACTTTAAGTCACTTTAAGCACCTCCAGTTTTCTTCTGACCCTCTTCTGCTTTGGTCATTGACTATAGGTGAGAAGCCTGAAATACTAGACTTGGAAAGTCTGTTCTGACATTTAACCTTGTTCTTTTTTTTTGTTTTTCTTTTCCCAACATAGACAATATTTTGCTTGTTTCAGGACAAAATGACAAGTACTCAACATGCTTCCAAAAAGGCAGAGGCACAGTGCCTTTGTGGCTCTACCTTCTCTGCGGAACAACCCACAAGCTATGGTGAAGGCCCCGATCATTAAAGATAAATGAAAACCTGGAAAAAGTATATGCCAAGGAGGTTTTTGGACCTGCATCACCTCCAGTCTCACAGGACTCCAAATACCCTGTATGTTTGGTCACCGCTGAAGCCCTGTGAGACCTTTGCTGTCGGCACCTTTGCTAACTGCAGTGCACAGTTCCAGTTTTGTAACCCCTCTCCTGAGGAGCGATGTTGAACCCTACCCACACCTCAGGACAGATTATAATGTAAGAAAAAAAAAAAACCCACCTCACTGTTCCTGAAATGTGTCTTAATTAACTCTCAGCAATTTGCATTCGACAAAAGATAGAGCCAGTTTCTCTTGTTCTACTGATCTATCCGTAATGCCAGATGGGGGTGGCTCTGGGTCAGGTGTTTCCCAGGCCTGGGGCTGCCTTTGGTCTGCAAGAGAAGCCAAGAAAGAAGGAGGAGAGAGAAAGTCTAAATATTGGTTCTCTTAGAGTAGCTCAGCTCCCAATCCATCAGCATAAAAAACGTACTGGGATGCTAAATAACTTTGACAAAAAGGCACTTGAAGAATTGAGCAGATGTTCCGCCCCATGGACAGGGTTGTAAAGCAGGTATTTATGAGCAGAGGTCCCCAGAGAACGTTCCTGCTGTGGCAGGGGAGTTCTGGAGAAGATCTCTGATCCAGCAGCTCCCACATTCTGGCTCTTATGCATACTGATGTTATCCTTGAGGTCTCAGCAAAGAAAGGAGAAATTAGTATTCCTCTGCAGGACCACGGGGATGTGGCTTGCTGGGGGCAAGGCCACATTGGGTTTCCTGCGAGCACTGCAAAAAATGGGACTGTGATTTGTTTCTGAACAAGTCAGAATTGGCACATTTCAAAGGTCTGTAAAAGACTGGATGCCCTCACGAAGAGCAGGCCTGGCTTTTTTGGTTTTTTCTTCACAGAAGAGGCACGAAGGAAAGAGGTTCATTGACAAAACAAAGTCCCCCATGACCCTGAGTAGCAGCATGGAGATGTAGTGCTCAAATCAACAGCATGTGAGGCCTCCAGTGCTTACTGCCAGGCCGAGGGGAAACCAACAGAGGTGTCAAGGCCTGCTCACATCTGCTGGAGAGCCACACATGCTTACGTACAACTCTGCTTTACCTGAAAATTGCAACTTTCTGTTGAAATGCTGGTATTCTGGTAAATAATAGAGCAGTGCTTCAGGGGATGTGGGTGCTTGCTACCCTGGAAAAGCCTCCTTTAACTCATGTGCAAGGCAGAGAGCCAGCCTGGTCTACATACACCAGGGAAAGGCATGGCAAGCAGCCCTGCTGCTTTTTGTACCTTGCTGGGGGAGTGCTTCTAGGCTGTTGTCCCCTTGGTGACTTTGGCCCATGGTGGCATCCCTGCTGCTGCTGCAGCAGAAGAGGCATAAAGGAAACATGTTGCTGGCCCTGGGTGCCTCTGTGTTCCTGTTCAATGTCTTTATCAATGACTTGGATGAAGGGATTGAATGCTCCTCAAGAAGTTCGCAGGTGACACTAATCTGGTAGGAAATGCTGATCTGCCTGTGGGTAGGGAGGCTTTTCAGAGGAATCTGGGCAGGTTGGATCAATAGGCTGAGATCAATGGGATGAGCTTCAACAAGGCCAAGTTCAGAGTCACCTGGGTCATAACCACCCCATGCAGCGCTACAGGCTTGGGGTAAGGTGGCTGGAAAGCTGCCTGGCAGAAAACAGCCTGGGGGTGTTGGGTGGCTGCAGGCTGAACATGAGCCAGCAGTGTGGCCAGGTGGCCAAGAAGGCCAATGGCATCCTGGCTTGCATCAGAAATAGTGTGGCCAGTAGGTCTGGGGAGGTGATTGTGCCCCTATACTCGGCATTGGTGAGGTCTCACCTCGAGTGTTGTGTCCAGTTCTGGGCTCCTCACTGCAAGAAGGACATCGAGGTCCTGGAGCATGTCTAGAGAAGGGCAACCAGACTGGGGAAGGGGCTGGAGGGCAAATCATATGAGGAGCGGCTGAGGGAGAAGGGGATGTTTAGCCTGGAGAAGAGGAGGCTGAAGGGAGACCTTATCACCACCTACAATGACCTGACAGGAGGGTGCAGAGAGGTGGGCAATGGTCTCTTCAGCCAAGCGAAAGGTGGTAGGACAAGGGGAAATGGCCTCAAGCTGTGCCAGGGCAGGGTCAGTTTAGACATTAGGAAAAAATCTTTAACCAAAAGGGTTATTGGGCACTGGGACAGGCTTCCCAGGCAGGGCATTGAGTCACCGCCCCTGGATGTGTTTAACAGACAGGTAGATGAGGTCCTCAAGGATATGGTTTAGCATAGAGCAGGAACAGTTGGACTTAATGATCTCAAAGGTCCAACCTTGTGATTCTGTGGGGAAGCACAGCAGCTTGGAGGGGTGCTGTGGGTGAGTAAAGCTCCTGGAAATGTACCATCTACCCTCTCTTTCTCCACAGCACCCCAGGATTTTGCTATTTAAATGCACCCTGCTGTGCCCTGGGTATGACTCTGTGGAGGTAGGGTTTTTTCAAAGAACCCTTGCTGATTTTCCATTGACTTCCCCATTGCAGCAATTACAGGGGTTTGTAGTTGAACAATGCTTAAGTGAGGGAACGATTAACTATTTACAGGGTTGTGTGTTTTTTTTTTTAAATAGAGCTATAGGAAAAATCCTGGCAGTGGAGTTCACCCACATAGTCCTGCTCAGGTTCAAGGATGCAATGGGATAACCCTTCTCTCCATCTGGAAGAGCCTGTATCAGCAGAAGAATGAGCAATCAGTGATAATGAATCAGTTAAAGTGCATTTGAGATCAATAGATGCAGGTTAGGACAGTGTAACCATTCATTTCTGAGTGTCTTTTAACATGACTGCCTGTTACCATGTTAGCTTAAAACCCGATTATTATGCATTTAACAGAGTATTAATTTTTCAGCATTCTCCATTCAATTTGGGCAGAGAACTTTGACTGCTGCACCACATGGGCAAAAGCTGGGGTACACCGTAGGGAACCAGAAAAATGACACTGACCCCAGGCACAGGGCTGAGTGGTCACAGAATTATTGGGAACAAGTGACCCACATATGCAGTGGGAATAAATTATGCAACAGATCCCAAAATAGAGCCCAAGGGTGCTCTCTTGTTTGTTTTATTCCTTTTCTCACTAAACTTTTGGAGAATGACCCATAGTCCAAAGCACCTGAAGCTCTTGTTAAGCAGACAGGGCCTTATAGGTCATTACAATTTACTCATTCTGCATATAACCCTCAGGATATAATTAACAGCAGGGGCACTGCTAGGTAATTAAATTTACGTTTTTGCAGAGGTTAAATGGCCTGGATGGTTTATAGGTGAGTCGGTGCCCTTCAATGAATAAATCAAAGATACTGTCCATGACAAGAGCCCCTCACTGCCAACAGCCAAGCTGGGGTTCAGTAAAGTGCTTGCCGCTCACCAGGGATGACCAAGGCCAGAGACTGCCCCTCCTTAGGAAAAAATCAATGTTTTCACATTTCCCACTTTCCAAATGGGGACAAAATGGCAAAAACCAACAACTTGCCACAAAACATACAGCCATGCCAGTGGTGTGGCACAGCCAGACTGGCTGGAGCACAGGGCATCGCGCTGTGAGAGGGACCGTGGTGAGACACAGTGGGGTTCAGCCACCATTCCCGGGGGGGGACCCACCAGGCAGAAACACAATTTCATGCTGAATCTATTCATGGCAAAATATTTTGGCCCAGTTAGTACTCCATTTCAGGTCATAGTGACTCCAGCTGCAAGACTGTGTTTTTAGATGCTCCTGGCAGAAAAGCAGTATGCAGAGACACAGATACATGCCTCCTTATAAAAAAAACCCAACAAAATCCCCAAAACTTTATTTTCTACAGGAAAAAAGGTTCTTGAAGAAAATGACTGCCCAGCTCTAGTTGTGGATGTGCCCCCGCAGCCCAGACGGGCACCAGTGCAGCCCGCACAGCCGCCCAGGCATCCGGGGCGGTTGCCACACATACATCTCCCTGCTGAGACCACTCCTCTCCCCAAGCAGCCTGCAAATGCCAGTGCTCGCTGGGGTTTTCCTTTCATCTCCTGCTATCCCTTTCTGCATTCCTTATGCCCGTGACCTCAGAAGGGTCCTGTATGCTTTTACCATTTTGATAGACAGAGGACATGTAATGAAATCAGAGTTTAGCTTGGGACTGCACGTTCACGCCAAGGAGCAGAGCGATTCATCTATCTGCAGGATTGGGCATATATTGTTTATATTTTAAAATCCTTACGTATTTCATGAATAACCTCCTGAATTCTTGGATGGAAAGCACATTACAGCAAGCCAGCATCCTCTGTCATCTTGTTTGTTCTTCCCTTCTCTCCCCGGGAACAATGAAAGCAGGAGGAAGTCTCGCATTGGTTTGTTACTAGTTTCCAGGCAGTTTTGCTTCCAGCTTCACAACTATGAGCAGAGCATTGCAATACCTGCGTTTGAACAGACACAGGTGACTGGTTTAAAAAAAAACCACACCCCATCACCAGGGAAGGTTCAGGAGCGTGCTCAGAGGCATGGAGATGGTCCCAGAGATGGTTTATTTTACTGAATTTAGCATTTGGATCAACTTTTCAGGGCCAATGACTGTGTAAGATATCAAGGAGTGATGATTTGTGGCTTGGGAAAAAAGGGCTGAATCCAGGCAGGCTGCTGTCGCTGTACAGCCCTGTGTGCCTCACCCACAGCAGGCAACTGCCACTACCTGCCGCTTCAGCAGGTTATTACCAAAAAAAATACTATATAAATGAAATAATCCCATTTGCCCCACCCTTGCATCCCTGCAAGCCAAAACACCGGTGCTGCTGCTCCTGTCCCTGTCCCCTATCAGCCAGCCCTGCTGTGATCAGAACTAATAACGCTAATAAGCCGCTGATGCAGTCCCTGTGCTGTGGGCTATCCAGCGAGCAGAGGGCGGACGCACCGGTGTCCCCCGACTTCTGCAGCTGCCTTGGCCGATCCCGTTTGCTCCTGGGCAGGTTTCAGCAGCTCCTTCTGGCCTTTCATCCACCTGTCCCTCCCAACCCAGCCCAGTAAGGCTGCACCTCCAGCACCAGCTGCAGCATGCAGCCTCCACACAATTGTTTGTGATAAGATTTATATATATATATTTATTTTTCTTGAAGCACATCTCCACACAGAGAGTGTAAGAAAACCCCATCCGCCTGCCAATTGACTCATGTGTAGGGTTTCCGCTCCCCAGATCTGCATATTGTAAGCTCCTGACACAAGTTGATGTTGTAACTACAGCTTCCATACGGTTCTCTCAAAGGCAACAGATTTTTTTATACATATATATTTATATATGGCACCTGGTTTGGCAGAAGCCGCATCCGAAAAAGGGAAATAAGGAAAACAGTAAGAGCTGAATCTACCTAGTTATTGCTGGCTTGCAGAGGGGGGGCGGTTGGCCAATTTCAAAGGCAACTTTGATCGCTTATCCTCACTCAGGAATGGCACAGGATCGATAGGGCTGGGCTGGCTCCCAAACACGGAGGGAGGGAGCAGGTCCCAACACTGGACCTGACACCTGGGTCCAGCTGGAGAGGGGCCACTTCTCACCCTCAGCATCCTCAAGTGCACGGAGAAGATGGGAAGACCTGGCCGTAGCGCTTCCCAGCGCCCCGTCACGGCAGGGTTTGGATTGTGTGCCTGGAATTCCACAGGACTTTTCCCACGAGACTTGCCAGGCACA